>CM053028.1:66363928-66561016 GCA_028564925.1 Lithobates sylvaticus
CAGCCAGATGTACTGTCAGCCAGAACACAATAGAACTACAGAACATAATAAGAAGCCTTATACAGAAAGACATCAAAGCAAGTGCTCTAAAAGCACAGCACCTGCCTAAGCGGATGAGCAATGACAGGGTGCATGATATGCAAGAAAACCCGGGGAAGCCGTATAAAAAGAGCACATGAAGCACAAAATTTAACAATTAAGCTACAACATTAAAATTGGTTCTAAAGCCTCAAGTTTTTTTTACCTTAAGGGCCCCTTCACACGTCCAGGTCCGCCTGTCAGTTTTTTCAGCAGATCTGAACTCCATACATCTCTATGGAGCAACGGATGTCAGCGGTGACATGTCCGCTGACATCCGATCCGCCCCGATACGCAAAATCCAGATGAATGGATGTCCTATTTTCCATCCGTCTTGTGGATAGGATGAAAACGGACAGGCAGTCCGTAATCGTCCCATCCCCCCATAGAGGAGAGCGGTTTCTCTGACAGGTCCGCCCCTGTACAGTGTGCAGAGACAGACTTGTCCTCCGCCGGCTCAGCTTGGGATCAATGGAGCGATCCCTGCTGAGCAAGCGGACGGCTGGATACGGATCCACACGTCTGAAAGGGCCCTAACACATTCTATGCATTAATATAAAAAAAAAACAATTCTCTGCTGCAGGATCCCCCCAGTGCCCACCCCCCCATTATTTTTACCTGAGTTCAATCCAATTCAGTGACATGCATGAGAGCAGCGGCTCTTGCCCGTGTCCCTCCTCATTGGGCAGATTGTAAGCAGCGGAGCCATTGGCTTCTGCTGCTTTCAAATGCTGTGACAAGGGAGCAGAAGGAGGAGCCGAGTTGCCCGGTCTGTGTCAATAGTATACAGAGATTCCTGTGATGGCCACCAACAGTGTAAAGCAGTGGTCTCCAAACTGCAGCCCAGGGGCCAGATACGGCTTTTTGCTTCCATTTATCCAGCCCTTGGGGAACTATTTTATCCACTGATACCATCAATGGAGCATAACCCCCCCCCCCCCCCCACACCCACACACACACACACACACACACACACACACACACACACACACACACACACACACACACAGAGAGATCAATGATGGGGCACAATTCCTCCCAATGACACCAATGATGGGGCACTATTTCTCCCAATGACACCAATGATGGGGCACTATTTCTCCCACTGACACCAATGATGGGGCACTATTTCTCCCACTGACACCAATGATGGGGTGTACTCCCCCCACTGACACCAATGGGGCATTATTTTTTCCAACTGATGTCTGGACCTTTTCTACTCCCAATGGCCATAGTCCCGCCCCCATAAATTCTGACGGACAGTAAACTGGCCCTTTGTTTAGAAAGTTTGGGGACTCCTGGTGTAAAGAATCAGCTACTGCAGAGAGTTCCCTGTCATAGGACGGATACAATGTTGTAGAGACAGAGAAGTGCATTGTTTATCTCAGGTGATCTGTAAAAGGTTTCAGTCCAGTAAAGTCATCAAACAAATGTACCCATTCTGTACAGCAGGTCACTCTCTGCAGGAGCCGATTCATTACACAGTAGTTGAGCACAGAAGTCACCACACACTTCAGCCCCCGGTCACAACAGAGCGACTCGTTTTGCGATTTGATATTTTCATATTGCATCCTATTGTTCGCAATTGAAACTGACAAATTGGTGCAACTCCGACTCCATCTGAGCTGATTTGGAAAGTTCTTGCATTACTTTTTACAAGTTCAGGAACGACTTGTGCACAAAGTCACACAGATGTCTTCCAAGTACCAACTGAAGTAGTGTTATTTTGAAATCGTCCTACTTTAAGTGAAGCTGCACAAGTTCAATGTTGCGATCGGTGTGACCGGGGTGTTCGGCCCCTTACACACGGGGAGGGCTCTATTGGAGTCTGCCTGCTCAGCCGGGAATCTGTCCGCTGATCTACACTGTGCAGGTGGATGGCTTTTCTGTGTCCGCTCCACTAATGCAGAGCAGACACGGACACAGCCTGCTCTCCTCTATGGGCGGTCGGATGTAAAACCAACCACTTGTCTGCCATCTGATCCGATCTGTCAGACAGATGAGGAACAGATCCCCAGATATCTGTTTTTAGCTGATCGGATATAGGTGGGTGTCAATAGACACATGTTCACCGACACCCTCCGCCCCATAGAGGAGACTGGAGGGTCCGGTCAGGTCCGCCTAAAAAAACTGACAGGTCTCCCACATATTTCCTCTTCTGGTTGAATGTGTTCAGTTTATGGTGTTAAAGGGGTTGTAAAGCTTTGCGGTTTTTTTTCACCTTAAAGTGGGGTAGCGGCCAAAAAAAAAAAAAAAGTGGCTTAAAAATCATAAAAAATGAAAAAAAAAATAATTGGAATTTTTTTTTTTTATTACTCACCTCTAAATGCCTGTTGCTAGGGGGTCCCTTGTAGTCTGCCACCTTCATTGCCCGGGCTAAACGTCACTTCCTGTAGGCGCCGCACAGTCATCTGGGACCTGTCATGTGACCTAGATGAGTGAGCGTCGAATCACGGCGCACGGCGCCGCTCGCGCATGAAGCCACAGCCGGGTTCCCACATTAAGAATGCCGGCACCGCGAGCTGGACCCCGGGACAGGTAAGTGTCCGATTATTAAAAGTCAGCAGCTGCAGTATTTGTAGCTGCTGACTTTTAATTTTTTATTTTTTTTTGGCCCTCCACTTTAATGCATCCTTTGCATTAAGGTGAAAAAACACCTTGCACTCTCCGGCCCCCCCGAGCCCCCGTTTTACTAACCTGAGCCCTGAATCTCTGTGGGCGCGATCCCACGTTGCTTTCCCCCAGCTCCTGTGGGCTCTTTATTGGATGATTGATAGCAGCGCAGCCATTGGCTCCTGCTGCTGTCAATCAATGACACGGCACTCCAGGGGGTGGGGCCGAGTGATACAGTCGGCGGCTATGGCTGCCAACTGTATCACACGGGAGCGCACCCGCAAGCTAACCCCCTTGGGAGAGCTCTTCCCAGAGGGGGGTTAGCTCTTGCGGGGAGGAGCCAAGACAGCCACTGAGGGACCCTAGAAGACAAGGATCGGGGCCACTTTGTGCAAAACTAACTGCACGATGGAGGTAAGTATAACATGTTTGTTATTTAAAATAAATAAAAAAACCGAACCTATACAACCCCTTTAAGATATTTTCAAATTGCATATGATGACAAGGCTTGTTCACACTAGCGGTTGAGCCACGCTTTTATGATCCCATTAGCTGCGGAAGGAGCGGCGGGGATTGTCCACATGCTGCAGCAGGAATTATACTCCCTTCCACTTTCTGCGGTCGCTACTGCAGACCAAACGCAACCCATTCAAGTGAATTGGGCTGCCCTACAATTGCATGCATTTCAAGCAATTACTGTGCGCTAGTGTAGGGTTCAAGGGGGTTAAAGAGGAAGTAAACTTCCATCTTTTGCTTTTACCTATAGGTAAGTCTATAATAAGACTTACCTATAAGTAGTGTAAATATCTACTTAACATGCCTCTTTTAGGAGATATTTACTGTATATGCAGCCAGTGACATCACCGGCGCATGCGCTCTGAAGGAAAAGCCACTGTGCCATTTCTCCAGAGCCCTGTGCCGTGATTGGCAGCTCCCATGCACATGCGCAAGAGGGACGTCATTGCAGCTCCGGACAGTCACAGAGCCAGAGTCCGCGAACGTGCAAGCAAGATGGGTCAAGAGGGTTTAGTTTTGAGGGAAGTTTCATATAATGTGCTAGTATGCAATGCATACTAGCACATTATGCCTTTGGGTTGCAGGTAAGAAAAAAAAATTAAAAACGTGCAGCGGGTTACAACCACTTTAGAGCAGACGGGGACATCACTGGCAACATTCTTGATCTGGTGCCACGTCTTTACATCACTGGATGTTCAGCGGGGGGGGGGGGGGGGGGTGGAGCTCGCGGGATGTGTTTGCACAGATATTATCTTTTGCAATGCGTGGCTCACTATTGAAGTGATTGTGTGGATTTATCATATTCTTCTCATCATTGAACTGTAGTTCTAAATGATATGGTTGTCTCACAATATTAGGATTTTAATCCCTTTTATTACTTCCTTGGAGGGTTTTCTATCGCTTCTTCCTATGGACATAATTGACACTAATAAAAAGGTGGAATTATTTTATGACTGTATTTTGTTGCACCTTATTTTCCCGGATCTCAATTATACTTATTACTGGTAAATAACTTTAATAGAGCCGAGTAAAGCAGCATGAGACAGCAATAAGATCAGAACAGACAAGCAATGCTGAGCCATGGCCACAGCCGTCTCATAGAGAAACCATGGGGCTGATGCTGGGTGTGGACACTCGGGGGTTGATTTACTAAAGCTCAGTACACAATATAAGAAAATTGGAAGAACGATCGTGCGGTTTCCTCAATGTTTTACAGCAGGAAAACGAGGATGGTACTAATTGTATTTTTTTAGTTTTTTTGTTGTTTAACCACTTACAGACCGGAAGATTTTCCCCCTTTACGACTAGGCCATTTTTTGCGATACGGCACTGCGTTGTTTTAACTGACAATTGCGCAGTCGTGCAATGCTGTACCCAAATAAAATTGACGTCCTTTTTTCATCACAAATAGAGCTTTCTTTTGGTGGTATTTGATCACCTCTGCGGTTTTTATTTTTTGGGCTATAAACAAAAAAAGACTAATATATATTATAATAATATTTTTTTACTGTTTGCTAAAATAAATATCCCCCCCCCCAAAAAAAAACAAAAAAAAAAAAAACACATTTCTTTATCAATTTAGGTCAATATAATGGATACAAGATGATAAGTGTGTTTGTACGATTATATACTGCTTCGTTTGAAAAAAATCAATAAACAAATATTTCAAAAAAAATTTTTAGGCCAATATGAATCCTTCTACATATTTTTTGTAAAAAAATATATAAAAAAAATAAATAAATAAAAAGAAAAAAAAAAAAAAAAAAATCGCAAGCAGCCTATATTGATTGGTTTGCGCAAAATAGGGAATAGATTTATGGTGTGTATATATTTTTTTTCTTTACTAATAATGGCAAGGACCTCCGACATTACGGCAAAAAGGTTGAACACTTTTTTGGGACCATTGACATTTATACAGCGATCAGTGCTTTAAAAATGCACCGAATACTGTGTATATGGCACGGGCAGGGAAAGGGTTAACACTAGGGGACGATCAAGGGGTCAAATGTGTTCCCTGAGAGGTATTTCTAACTGTGGAGGGGAAGTGGACTCGTTGTTCCTGATCACTAGGAACAGACGATCTCTCTCTCCTCCCCTGTCAGAATGGGGATCTGTCCGTTTACATTGACAGATCCTCGTTCTGGCTCTTTCCTACGATCGCACATCGGGTCCTCCGAGCGCGCACCTGCTATGGCTCCTAAAAGAACTGACAGAGCTACAGCGATTCACGGGAAAGAGCCAACCTGCCGCAGCATAATGACAGCGGCTGGTCGGCAAGTGGTTAAAGTTTATGATCATGCGCAGTCCGATATCTGTATCTATATTTTTCTTGAAATTCGTTCGTCCTGCTCACTTATGAGAAAAATTCTGGAGTTTGTCCCTTCAGAAATTTTTGTTTGAAAATTCTGAATCGGATGTCGAAAGTTGTGTACGAAATTTTTCTTTTGATTTTCTTGATTTTCTCATAGCGTGTATCCCATGTAAAACTGGAAAGTGCAAAATCTAGTGCAGCTGTGCATGGTAGCCAATCCGCTTCTGGCTGGGTTCACACTGCTGCGGTGCGGGAACGCTGCGAATACACTGCGAGTTCCCGCACCGCATGTCTCCCGCCGGCAGTTCACACTGCCCTATGCGAGCTGCTGGGGGTGTCAATGAAATGTTAATGACACCCCCATAGCAGATCGCATATCGCAGTGCGATCTGCAAACTCGGACAGGAATCGGATCGCATGGTGAGAACACCATGCGATCCGATTCTGCTGCGGAGCGAAAAAAAGGGTCCTGTCCGATTTTGGGCCGAATGCGATGCGAATTCAGCCATACTATCTGTATGGCTGAATTTGCATCGCACAGAGATCGCATATGATTTGAACTGCAGTGCGGTGCGAATCATATGCGATCTCCCGCACCGCAGCAGTCTGAACCCGGCCTAAACTGCCGCTTGTCCAATTAGGCTGCGTCCACACATGATCGCGGCCGGAATCCCCACCATTCCATCCAGCGGTTTCCAATGGCTGCAAAACGTGGAATGCATTTGAGATGCCATTACTTCTAATGGCACCCCAATCGTGCCTCAATTTTGCAGTGATTGTCACGTGGCAAATCGCTACGTGCCACGCTTGCCGCTCAAAACGAAACACGAGCTTCTTTTGGGCGACAGCGTCACATGTTATGATTTGCGGCAATTGCAGCACGATTTACCACTCCAAAATTGTGGGGCGATTAGGGTGCCACTAGAAGTAATGGCATCGCAAACGCACCCCGCGTTTTGCAGCAATTTGAAATAGCAGGGCGAAACTGCTCAAGATCATGTGTGAATGCAGCCTAAGGCTATGTTTCCACTATTGCGTCCCCAAAGTCGCGCAATTTTTTTTTTCCCGCGACTTGAAGCAATGCCTGTGTATTCTTGAGGTCTATGGACCTCAAGTCGCATCAAAGTGGGAACAAAGTAGTGCAGGGACTGTCTTGAAGTCGCACAGATATGAAAGGTACTCATTGGAAATCATGGGGCACGACTTGTCATGCAACTTTTCAGTCCCAAATTGCATGAAAAGTCGCACTAGTGGAAACCTAACCTAAGGCTTTGACAAAAAAAAAAATATATATATATATATATATATATATATATTATATATATATATATATATATATATATATATATATATATATATATATATATATATTTATATTATGTACAACACACAATGATGCAACTGGATGTAAAAGGTCATATTTCTCAGAAATGAAAGAAGACGCTCCAGCAGGGAGGAAGTATTGCCTGCTGATGAAACCGAGTGAAAAGAGAAAATAATAAACAAAGCCATACAAAAAACTTACAGAACATTGCAAAGAGCAGCAATCCACAGCCAATCAGAATTCATCTCTCACCAATCACAGAGAGTAGGATTTTTGTTCTTTCAGGGACGGATCACACTAGATGCAGTGTGAATTCACTGCAAATCCGCACTGCATCTAAATCGCAAACCTGTTCATGCGAACTGATTACGGAGCGTATGTTAGGTTAACGACACCCCACATTCAGCTTGCAAAATACAACCCGATTTGCAGAATCAGATCGCATGGGTGTGAACAGCCATGCGATCTGATTCTGGTGCAGACTAAAAAAAAAAAAAAAAAAAAAAAAAAAAAAACACGGGTCCTGCGTGAGATTGGCTGAATTCACATCGCATTCGGACCATACAGTTTGTACAGCTAAATTCGCATCGCATGTGATCTGCACAGCAGCGCGGTACAAATCACATGCGATGTCTGGCATCGCACCAATGTGAAGCGGCCCTCATTCTCAGTGAGAACAGTAAACATGACAAATAGAGAGGGGGTGAGTCTCTCTGATGGGAAAACAGTGAGCAATAAAATCTGACAGGGGATCTAATCCCTCTCCACTAAATAAAAAAAGTTGTGCATTTAGTTAAACTTTACAATAAATATAAATTTAATATTGATTTAGTATGAACACCCTGCACCACGGATGGGCACAAAGTTATCATCCAATGTTTTTTATAATCCAGTTCAGATTTTTGCTCTTTTAAATATAAAGTTAATTAACAAAAGTTCTCCAAAGGCAACTGTCACTTTCTGACTTGCTCTAGCAATATGACAACAGGAAACCGACTGATTGCCATTGACAACAGTCTGTTTATTAGCCATAGTAAAGAGATTTCTCATGATTGTGGTGATCGTTATATCCGGAACCCCAGCCAGTCCCTAGCACAGGTTCCCTGTCTTCTCTGCAGTGACTGGTTGCTAGGACAGCCAGCTTCCTGACAACCAATTACGTCATGTGCACGCCCCCTCATCACTGGAGGATGGAAGTGAAACTTCCATAGTTCAGACCAGCAGTCTGCTTTGCTTACCGCTAAAAGTGGCACAATGATGGGGACACCTGATGCAAGGGGGCGCCCGGATGTAAGGGGGTCATGAAGCACCACACTGACTACAGCTACATACAACTATTGCTAAAGTCTAGCCTTCAGTGTGACAATCTCTTCTTTTGTCCCCACCACAGAAAAATACACTTTAATAACCAATAAATGTAACTTGGAGAACCAACAAAAATATAACTGATTTAAAGTCTGGTCGTTCTTCAGGAACCCAGTTCTCAGCAGGGTCCCTCTCCAAGACCCCCAGTGATCACATGGGCCATTCTCTGGGTCATTCTCGAAGACCCCAATAATTAGCAGGCCATTCACCGGGACCGTAGTGATCAGTAGGAAATTGTTGGAGACCCCAATGATCAGAAAAGACACAATCCAATACCCCCGTAATCAGCAGGGACACTCTCCCTGGGACCCCAGTGATCAGCAGGGAGACTTTGCAAGACGCAAGTGACCAGCAGGGACATTTTACCAGACCCCAGCCATCAGGTGGGCTATTCTCTCAGACCCCAGTGATCAGAAGGCAATTCTAGGGTAACCCAGTGATTTGGGAGACACTCTCTGGGACTGCAGTGATCAGCGTGAAAATCTCAAAGACCTCAGGGATCAGTGGAAAGGAATCAGGCGCTGATCGCCCCGAGGAATCAGGCGCTGATCGCCCCGAGGAATCAGGCGCTGATCGCCCAGAGGAATCAGGCGCTGATCGCCCAGAGGAATCAGGCGCTGATCGCCCCGAGGAATCAGGCGCTGATCGCCCCGAGGAATCAGGCGCTGATCGCCCCGAGGAATCAGGCTCTGTTCGCCCAGAGGAATCAGGCTCTGTTCGCCCAGAGGAATCAGGCTCTGTTCGCCCAGAGGAATCAGGCTCTGATCGCCCAGAGGAATCAGGCTCTGATCGCCCAGAGGAATCAGGCTCTGATCGCCCAGAGGAATCAGGCTCTGTTCGCCCCGAGGAATCAGGCTCTGTTCGCCCCGAGGAATCAGGCTCTGTTCGCCCCGAGGAATCAGGCTCTGTTCGCCCCGAGGAATCAGGCTCTGTTCGCCCCGAGGAATCAGGCTCTGTTCGCCCCGAGGAATCAGGCTCTGTTCGCCCCGAGGAATCAGGCTCTGTTCGCCCCGAGGAATCAGGCTCTGTTCGCCCCGAGGAATCAGGCTCTGTTCGCCCCGAGGAATCAGGCTCTGTTCGCCCCGAGGAATCAGGCTCTGATCGCCCCGAGGAATCAGGCACTGATCGCCCCGAGGAATCAGGCTCTGATCGCCCCGAGGAATCAGGCTCTGATCGCCCCGAGGAATCAGGCTCTGATCGCCCCGAGGAATCAGGCTCTGATCGCCCCGAGGAATCAGGCTCTGATCGCCCCGAGGAATCAGGCTCTGATCGCCCCGAGGAATCAGGCTCTGATCGCCCCGAGGAATCAGGCTCTGATCGCCCCGAGGAATCAGGCTCTGATCGCCCCGAGGAATCAGGCTCTGATCGCTGATCGCCCCGAGGAATCAGGCTCTGATCGCCCCGAGGAATCAGGCTCTGATCGCCCAGAGGAATCAGGCTCTGATCGCCCAGAGGAATCAGGCTCTGATCGCCCAGAGGAATCAGGCTCTGATCGCCCAGAGGAATCAGGCTCTGATCGCCCAGAGGAATCAGGGCGCTGATCGCCCAGAGGAATCAGGCTCTGATCGCCCCGAGGAATCAGGCACTGATCAGCACGCCATCTGCTGTCATCTCCACTTCTGTTATCAATAAAATCATCCTTAATCTGAGGATCAATCAAAAAAGCCCCCAAATAGAGCATTACTTTACTGCACACCCTGAACTCAGCTCATGGGAACACATGTAAATGTAATACACCACAAATAGTTCCCCAGCACCCCATCTGGAGAGATTCTTTGCCCTTCCAGCCCCGATCCCAGCAACCACATTGCGCTATGGAGGTGACAGTGCCCCCTGCAGGATGTCATTACCGAGCGGAGGGCTGCTGGACACGGTCAGGTTGGGTGCCATTCTCTTTCTCCCTCTACTACTCCGGATCCCGCAGGCTGCCACGAAGCTCCCGACTGAATGAGAAAGAGCACAGGCGCTTCCGGCACTCACATGCTCAGCACAGCCCTCCTCCGACCCACTGACAGTGCACACTTCCGCTACAGCGAGGCCATCTTGGGCAATGCATATCGTGCCGCCATCTTTGTTATGGGCAATGCAGTCTATAGAGCGTAGCTGATACCTCAGGAGACGTTTAGCCTGGACGCCGCGTACCCTCACCATGGCTACAGCCCAGTCTCGCGATTATCACAGAGTTTCCTGCTGTACCCAGAGATGCCGCTGGGGGAGCCCGCTCTGTTGATTAGGAGACAATCGGCTGCTGATGCAATGCTGGGAGTTAGCGAGGCAATAGTCTAGTTCAGTAAGCTTTACCACACTGAGTGCCTTCTGTACAAGCATGATTAGACTAATGGTGTGCCGGGGAGTCAAAGCACGTCATGGACCTCAGATAAGGCCAACTTCCTGCACCTTACTACCTCAGATCACCCCAATTTTTGTACCTACACACCCCAGATCAGAACTTGATAACAAAAATAATGTTCTTTAGCTAGGAACTGGCATTCCACATTAAAAATCACGCTACCAAAATAATTATGTGCTGTAAATTGTCTCCAGCATTACTCCTGTTTCTTCTTGCTGGAGGCAGCCATTTTGCTGAAGCCCAGAGCCCCTGAGCAGCAGTAAATCATAAAGCAGAACTAAACCTTCCAATTTAATGGTTAAAAAAAAAACAATTACATTACTGGAATCCCAGGATCGCTACTTAACACATTTGCTTGTTTCTTTAACCAAACATTCAAACATTATTTCCACTATAACCTCAGATCACCCCTGGTTCCTGCACCTTCACATCTCAGATCAGCCCTGGTTCCTGCACCTTCACATCAGCTCCAATTTCTGCCACTTCACATCTCAGATCAGCCCCGGTTCCTGCACCTTCATTTCTCAGATTAGCCCCGGTTCCTTCACCTTCACATCAGCTCCAATTTCTGCACTTTCACTTCTCAGATCAGCCTCAGTTCCAATTCCTGCACCTTCACATCTCAGATCAGCCCCAGTTCCTGCAACAGCACATCTCAGATCAGCCCAGGTTCTTGCACCTTCATTTCTCAGATTAGCCCCGGTTCCTGCACCTTCACATCAGCTCCAATTTCTGCACCTTCACATCTCAGATAACCCAAATTCCTGCACCTTCACGTCTCATATCTGCTCCAATTCCTGCACCTTCACACCTCAGGTTAGTTTCAGTTAATGCATCTTCACACCCCAGATCAGCTCCAATTCCTGCACCTTCACATCTCAGGTCAGCCCCAATTCCTGCACCTTCACACTGCAGATCAGCTCGAATTCCTGCACCTTTACACCTCAGATCAGCTTCAATTCCTGCATCTTTGCATCTTACATCAGCCCTAGTTCCTGCAACATCACGTCAGATCAGCCCCAATTCCTGCACCTTCACACCTCAGATCGGCCCCAATTCCTGCACCTTCACACCTCAGATTGGCCCCAATTCCTGCACCTTCACACCTCAGATCGGCCCCAATTCCTGCACCTTCACACCTCAGATCGGCCCCAATTCCTGCACCTTCACACCTCAGATCGGCCCCAATTCCTGCACCTTCACACCTCAGATCGGCCCCGATTCCTGCACCTTCACACCTCAGATCGGCCCCAATTCCTGCACCTTCACACGTCAGATCAGCCCCGATTTCTGCACCTTCACACCTCAGATCAGCCCCAAATCCTGCACCTTCACACCTCAGATCAGCCCCAATTCCTGCACCTTCACACCTCAGATCAGCCCGAATTCCTGCACCTTCACACCTCAGATCAGCCCCAATTCCTGCACCTAGACACTGCAGATCTGCACCAATTAGTGCACCTTCACACTGCAGATAAGCCCCAACTCCTGCACCGTTACACTGCAGATCAACCCCAATTCCCGTACCTTTACACCTCAGATCAGCCCCAATTCCTTCACCTTCATACTGCAGATCAGCCCCAATACCTGCACCTTCATACTGCAGATCAGCCCCAATACCTGCACCTTCACACTGCAGATCAGCCCCAATACCTGCACCTTCACACATCAGATCTGCCTTAATTTCTGCACCTTCAGGGTGAGCACTCCCTGACTTATGAAAGCTTGTCTGGGTGCCTGGCTGTTGATTAGCTTACTGTTAATTAGATCACTCTTTAATTAGATTACTGTTAGCTGCTAGCTGTTCATTAGATGTATTGTTAGATGTACTGATGATATTACCGTTTAAAGTTTGCATTGTTTAGGATAATGTGATCAAGCTCCTATCTGATTTTGTGTGGTATAAATTCTGTGTGAATTTACAATAAAGAGTTCCAGTTTGCACCTAAACTAGTGTCGTCTAGTTCTTGTGTGCAATTCTCAGCTATAATACCTGGTTCCAGAGTGGAGGAAGCTGTATCTTGGCAGAGGCACCAATGCGGGGTGTCAGGCCATCCGTCACAAGCTCCAATTCCAGCAACTTATCAGATCTGCCCCAACTCCTGTACCTTCATTCCTCAAATCAGCCCCTTTTCCTGAACCTTCATACCTCAGATCAGCCTTCATTCCTGCGCCTTCGTACCTTCAATTTGCCACAGTGCATGCATCTTCACACCTCATACACCGTATATACTCGAGTATAAGCTGAGTTTTTCAGCACATTTTCTTGTGCTGAAAGTGCCCCCCTCGGCTTATACTTGAGTCGAGCACTTTTCTGCCGAACAAAATGAAATTTTCCGACTCGACTTTGCGGCCCCGTATCTTGAGGCCACTGGGTGCTAACCCAGTAGAACCAATACTACAAAATATCCAAATTTGGGGTTCCTAGCACCAAGTGGCCCCGAGATACAGGGCCCCAAAATCGGTCAACTGTGTCCATCTGCAGCAATGTTATTTCGGGACCCTTTGGCTGCAGCTAGGGGGCATCTAGGATCCCTTACCTACCAAGTTTGAAGTTCAGGGGACCTATGGCTGCAAATGGGCACAGTGAGGCATGCAAATGGGCACAGTGAGGCTGCAAATGGGCATTGTTGACCCTCTTTTCCACTTCCAGTAGATGAGCATTTCTCACCCTAGGCTTATACTCGAGTCAATACGTTTTCCCATTTTTTTGTGGTAAAATTAGGTGCCTCGGCTTATATTCGGGTCGGCTTATACTCGAGTATATACGGTAAGTCCAAGATCATACCTCTGATAAACTAAAATTCCTGCACCTTTACACCTCAAATTTGACGCAATGCAAGCACCATCACACCTCAGATCAGCTGCAATTCCTGAAACTTCACATCCCAAATCTGCTCAAATTCCTGCACCTACCAAAATATAGGAACGTGGGGGTTTTACAGACTCCATTGTGTAATGGTGTCCACAGCCACAGGTGAGCCTATGCTGGTATTGGATGGTGGCTTGGCATCTGAACGTCAGTGACATCAGGTGGGCCTCTCTAGTCATGGAGGTGGGTGGGCTGTGGGCACAGACCAGGCTTTGTAACTGACAGCCTAGTGATCTATCAATTACAGTCTATTCCACAGGATTTGTAGGGAGGGGATGCTCCTCAGAGGATACTCCTGTAGTTCAGTCTGAGCCTGCATGCATGGCAGATAACTATCTTCCAGATGTTACTGAAAACAGACATCCCAACCTGCAAAAACTAATTTCAGGGAGGTGGCAAACTCATTTCAGGGAGGTAGCAAACTCATTTCAGGGAGGTGGCATACTCATTTCAGGGAGGTGGCATACTCATTTCAGGGAGGTAGCAAACTCATTTCAGGGAGGTGGCATACTCATTTCAGGGAGGTAGCAAACTCATTTCAGGGAGGTAGCAAACTCATTTCAGGGAGGTGGCATACTCATTTCAGGGAGGTGAGCCCGCAAACCACCCACCCCCGTGGCAAAATATTTTTTAAATCACTTTTTCAATATTTATTCATAGAGCTTCTGGGGAAGGGGTGGGTGGTATGGGGCAGTGGACGGTGTCAGTAGATTTTTTATTTTTAATAATTCATTTTTTTACAATTTAATTTGTTTTTAATTTTTTTTCACAATGCTTTTTGGGGGGAGGGGGTTGAGGCAGTGGAAAGTGTTAGTAGGGCAGGGGAGAGTGGTTTCAGTAGTTTATAAAACATTTTTACACTTTCATTCTTTAGAATTTTTTTACAAATTTTTTTAAATATTTTTTGGGTGAGTTTGGTGAGATGTCAGGGGTCTAAACAGAACCCTGACATCTCCCCTTTGAGACAGACAAAAGGACTGAGGACACAGATTCCCCAGTCCCTTTCTCAGCACTAAAGATAAATGAACAGGAGACACTCCTGATCATTCATAAACTGTGTGCTATTCCTGACAGTCCCCCTCCCCCCCCCCCCCCCACAGCTGTCAGAATAGGAGAGGAGGGGAGCCGGCTGCGGGGGACAAGGGGGGGCGGAGGAGGACGGGAGGGGTGGAAGAGAACACGGGGGCCAGAGGAGAACAGGGGAGGGGCGCGGAGAAGGACGCGGCGGGGGCCGGGGAGGAGCACGCAGAACAGCCGGGAATGATCGGTGCCGCAGGGACAGGCACCTCGTGGGAGACTTAAAATGTCTGCTGAAAATGACATTGCATGCCCACCCTGGCACGTGTGCCGTAGGTTTTGTATCTCTGGTCTAGTTGCTCTAGGCTTCTCTGTAAATTGCTGACTATTTCCTTCTTTGTCATGATCCAGGCAAGAGGATATTTTGAAAATCATAGCGCAGGTCTCTCAAGATTTAGTCAGGGCAGAGGTAATTTGGACTATATATGACATTTTACCAAAACAGTCTCAGGAGAAGGCAAAAAGCTTTATTTGCATACTTTCATGGCAGGGAACATTTACATTCAGTGTGCTTTCTCACTGAAGCGGACAGAAGTTATTTGTCTGCATTATAAATTGCACAGACTAGGTGTATTTTTCTCTGGTAGTGGTCTCTGAGAAAATTTTGTGTTAAAATTTTTGAAACTTTTATAAAGTTTTATTAAATTCCCATAATTAAAACCTATCAATAAGTGCTGTATTACATACTAACCATACTCACTATGGCATTCATTTTCTGCATTATGCAAAAAAGACCTGGTTGATCCTGCTGTATATATATATATATATATACATACATACACACACATATATATACAGTATATATATATATATCTTTTTTGAAATGCTTATAGCTGATTTTATCATATAGCAAATTTTAGAAGAAAAAAAATTGCCTGATGATACCAAATAACAATATCAGAAACACGCTCATTGAGGTACGGTAACATTTATTGGTATGGAACATCCTAGAATGCAGCTCTAATACGGAGAAGCAGCTGAATCACCATCAACAGTAAAGGAGAACCGATTACAGAGGCCATTAGAATCTTTCCAAATGGCTGTTTGGCTTTATTTTAGGAGCTGTGTTGCATTATGCATTGCTCCGTCCATTAATCAGCCAAGATCGATCTCAGGAAAATAAAAGTAGAAATGACGCCCTGTTGGCAAGATGTGCAAGTAATTTTAGGTCTTTAAAGTGGATGCAAACCCACTCTCATCCTTTCTAAACTACTGCAATATTGGTAATCTAGAAGGATATACATGTCTCCTGCATGTATACTTATCTGTCAAATGTCTCCCCTCTGTCTGCTATGACCTGAAAAACTGCAGATTTTCTGGGTGGGTCTGTTTTCCAGGGCTCAGTGGGTGGAGTCGTGATGTCAGTAGACTCCCCACCCACCTCTACACTCCCCTTATCAACATGCTTTTTCTCCTGTGTATTTCTTACACTAAACTTCTGCTATGATCTCCAACATCCAGTCACAACCCATAAAAGTCCCCACATGACTTCAGCATGCCCAATCATGCTGAGGTGTGGAACAGACAATCCTTGCAGAGCTGCTGAAGAAAGGAGTGGGGGTGGGAATTAAAAAATATTGCCTGTCTCAGGCTAGTGCACAAGATATGTAAATCACCTGTCAATCACAGCAAGGGGGAAGAACGGACAAAGTTTTCACAGTTTGTCCATTTTATTTCACTGAAAAAAGATATGAGGATTGCTCAGAGCTGGATTAACTCTTTGTGGCAAGACTGGGCACAGCTGATCTGAAATCCCATACTCTATATTGTGCCAGACTAAAAAATAAAACATTTTCGGGTTTACATCCACTTTAACCTCTAGCCGACCGCCCACTGTCAAATGACGGCGGAGCGACAGTGGGCGGTCGGCTAGAGGTTAAAGTGGATGTAAACCCGAAAATGTTTTATTTTTTAGTCTTGTGGCGGGACACAGTCATATGACGGCGTCTACATTTTGGCCACTAGCGCGCGCGCATCCCCGCCGCGTAGCCAATGCGCGTGCCCGGCGGCCGCGATGTCCGCTGGGCACCCACGATTGCCCAGTAACAGAGCAGGACGTGGATCTGTGTATGTAAACACACAGATCCACGTCCTGTCACTGGAGAGGAGACCGATGGTGTGTCCCTTGTACATAGGGACACCGATCGGTCCCCTCCCCCAATCAGTCCCCCCCCCCCACAGTTAGAATCACTAACATAGGGAATACATTAACCCCTGCAGCACCCCCTAGTGTTAACCCATTCCCTGCCAGTCACATTTATACAGTAATCAATGCATTTTTATAGCACGGATCGCTGTATAAATGTGAATGGTCCCAAAAATGTGTCAAAAGTGTCCGATATGTCCGCCGCAATGTCGCAGTCATGATAAAAATCGCAGATCGCCGCCATTACTAGTAAAAAAATAATAATAATAAAAAAAAAATATGTAGAAGAATACGTATCGGCCTAAACTGAGGAAAAAATTTGTTAAAAAAAAAAAAAAAAAAAAAAAAATTGGATATTTATTATAATAAAAAGTAAAAAAATATTATGTTTTTTCAAACTTGTTGCTCTTCTTTTGTTTATAGCGCAAGAAATAAAAACGGCAGAGGTGATCAAATACCACCAAAATAAAGCTCTATCTGTGGGGAAAAAATGATAAAAATTTTATTTGGGTACAGCGTTGCATGACCACGCAATTGTCATTCAAAATGCGACAGCGCTGAAAGCTGAAAAATGGCCTGGTCAGGAAGGAGGTGTTCGTGCCTGGTAGGCAAGTAGTTAAGGACCTTTAAGCGAATAAAATAAAAAAAAAAAGTTTCAAAAGGTATTTTGTCACACAAACAAAAAAAAAAACTTTTAACCACTTTGTGTCCGCGCTATAGTGGAAAGACGGCTACAGCGCAGTCGCTACCTGCCGGAAGGGCGTCCCTGGACGTCCTCCTGTTTACTTTCGCAATGCACGCTCCTGAGAGCGCGCATCAGGGAAGTTCTGTGCTGGCTGTGTCCCTTGGACACAGCCAGTCACAGATCACTGTAAACGGCCAATCACAGTGGCCGTTTACAGCGCGATCGGCGTGTCCAATGAGAGATGATCTCATATGTAAACATATGAGATCATCTCTCATTACTGCTCTCCTTCCTCACACAGAGACAGCGTGTGAGGAGGGAGAGATGAACCGCTGCAGCGGTTAGTAAAAAAGAAAAAAAAAAAAATAAATAAAAGTGCCAATCTGTCCCCACTGCCATCTGTCCCCACTGCATCTGTCCCCAGTGCCACCTGTCAGTGCCACCTGTTGTCAGTGCCATCTGTCCCCAGTGCCATTTGTGCTCAGTGCCATCTGTCATCAGTGCCACATATAGGTGCCATCTGTCATCAGTGCCACGTGTCATCAGTGCCACATAGTGCCATCTGTCATCAGTGCCATATCAGTGTCACGTGTCATCAGTGCCACATATTAGTGCCATCTGTCATCAGTGCCACGTATCAGTGCCATCTGTTATCAGTGTCACGTGTCATCAGTGCCACGTATCAGTGCCATCTGTCATTAGTGTCACGTGTCATCAATGCCACGTATCAGTGCCATCTGTCATTAGTGTCACGTGTCATCAGTGCCACGTATTAGTGCCATCTGTCATCAGTGCCACATATTAGTGCCATCTGTCATCAGTGTCACGTGTCATCAGTGCCCCGTATTAGTGGAATCTGTCATCAGTGCCACATCAGTGTCACGTGTCATCAGTGCCACGTATCAGTGCCATCTGTTATCAGTGCCACGTCAGTGTCACATGTCATCGTCCTGGTGCTCTAGGGCCTTCAAAATTGTAATAGGTAGTCAACAAGTTAGATGTGTAATTTATGCTCCTAGAACACGTGATGGCGATCCCTGCATGTTGGGCCGCTCTATGTGGTCAGGCTGTGTAAAAGTCCCACACATGTGATATCGTAATACTCAGAAGGAGTAGCAGAATGTATTTTGGGGTGTCATTTGAGGTATACACATGCCTTGTGAGAGAAATAACATATTATAATGACAATTTTGTGGAAAAAAAGAAAAAAAAAATCTTCATTTTGCAAAGAATTGTGGGAAAAAATGACAACATCAAAAAGCTCACCATGCCTCTTACTAAATACCTTGGAATGTCTACTTTCAAAAAAGGGGTCATTTGGGGGGTATTTGTACTTTCCTGGCTTGTTCAGGTCGCAAGAAATGAAATAGGTCACCAGTACATCAGGTGTGATCAATTTTGTATGATTCGCACCACAGTTTGTAGAGTCTGTAACTTTCACAAAGACCAAATAATATCCACTAATTTGGGTTATTTTTACCAAAGATATGTAGCAGTATAAATTGTGGCCAAAATTCATGAAGAAAAATTAATAATTTGCTAAATTTTATCACAAAAACAAAAGAAAAATGCATTTGTGTGTCTTTATGTCTTTTTTCATTTATAGCGCAAAAAATAAATAAAAAACCCAGAGGTGATCAAATACCACCAAAAGAGAGCTCTATTTATGGGAAAAAAAGGACAAAAAATTAATTTGGGTACAGCGTTGCATGACTGAGTAATTGTCATTTAAAGTGTGAGAGCGCCGAAAGCTGAAAATTGGTCTGGGCAGGAGGGGGGTTTAAGTGACCAGTAAGCAAGTGGTTAAAGACATATTCCAGCAAAAAAAAAAAAATATTTACAATGTTTTCAAAACAAAGTATATGTCACGCCAAAACCTTTATTCTAGTTTTGGATAGATTGGGGAAGGGTTTGAATTCCTGTCAGGTAGTGACTGCTATCCAGAGCTCTATTAGGCTCCATTTACATTCAGCATTTTGGGTTCTTGTTTTGGGATTGCAGTGAGGTTTGAGATTGCGGGGTGAATGCATGTTTGGGTGCCGTTAATTTCAATAGCACCTAAAACACAGTGTGATTTTGCAGCAATGATCAAGCTTCAATCGCGGCAAACCACAACATGCAAAGCTTGTCGCCCAAAAAGGAGCTGGAGCTTCTTTCGGCAATAAGCTTTGCGCGTTGCGATTTGTCGCAATGATCGCAGCTGAACTGTACTGCATTTAGATGCCATTGAAAATTAATGGCACTCAAATGGCCTGGTGTGGGCATACAGAGGGTGATAGATTATAGTTGTGGTCACAAATCTGATAACATTCAAACAAAAATCCAAAAAGCTGCAGGAGGTGGGGCAGTGACGCAATGGATGGAATTGACTAAAACTGGAGCACAAAGAATCTGGTGCAACTGTGCATAGTATCCAATCAGCTTCTAAGTTCAGCTTGTTCAATTAAAGGGATTCTAAATAATTTAACCACTTCCCATCCGGAGGCCGTCATATCCGTCATATGACGCGGGGATCCTCCACTTTGCGGGGATATATCTGAATGATGCCTGTAGCTACAGACATCATTCAGATATTGCCGTTTTCAGCCGGCGATTCCCTGCACCATAAGAATGATCATAGCGGCTGTTCCGCCGCTTGATCGTTCTTATGGGCGGCGGGAGGGGACGCCCCCCCCCCCCCTCCGCCGCCCTCCGGTGCTTCTACCGACTCACCGCTTCCATCGGTGAGTCGGACTCAGGATCCGCCGGCCCCCGGATGATGACTATAGAGATTTCCGGCGGACCAGATGGTCGCCGGAGTCTCTATGATCGTTCGGAGGCCGGGCGCGATGTTATGACGTCACACCCGGCCTCTGCATTCAAATAACGGCGCCGCCTCCGCTGGGAAGCGGTGATCGTTTTTTTTTTTTTAATTTTAGCCTTCCCAGCCTAGAGGTGAGATGTGGGGTCTTATTGACCCCATATCTCACTGTTAATGGGTCCGATCGTGTCATATTCCTATTACAAGGGATGTTTACATTCCTTGTAATAGGAATAAAAGTAATCAATTTTTTTATTTTATAAACTGTCAAACTCAAAAAATAATAGTCAAATTAACAATAATAAAAAATAAAAAAATGTTTTAAAGCACCCCTGTCCCCGTGAGCTCGTACGCATAAGTGAACGCATACGTAAGTCCAGCCCACATATGAAAACGGTGTTCAAACCACACATGTGAGGTATCGCCGCAAACGTTAGAGCGAGAGCAATAATTCTAGCCCTAGTAACTCAAAACATGTAACCAGTAAAAAATGTTAAAGCGTCGCCTATGGGGATTTTTAAATACCAAAGTTTGGCGCCATTCCACGAGCGCGTGCAATTTTGAAGCGTGACATGTTGGGTATCTATTTACTCGGCGTATCTTCATCTTTCACATTATGCAAAAAAAATTGGGCTAACTTTACTGTTTTGTTTTTTTTTAAGCATGAAATTGTTTTTTTTTTTTGAAAAAAACGTGTTCGAAAAATTGCTGCGCAAATACCGTGCGAGATAAAAAGTTGCAACAAGCGTCACTGTATTCTCTAGGGTCTTTGCTAAAAAAACATATATAATTTTTGGGTGTTCTATGTAATTTTCGAGCAAAAAAATTATGAATTTTACATGTAGGAGAAAAAATGTCAGAATTGGCCTGGATGCGAAGTGGTTAAAAAAATAATAATAAACATATCTAGCTTGCCTGCTCTGTGTAATGGTTTTGCACAGAGCAGCCCTGATCTTTATTCTCTGGGGTCCCCCACCAGCGCCCCTGTCTCCTCTCTCCTTTTCAGTGGCCCCACTGCAAGCTGCTTGCTATGGGGGCACACATAGTATGGTTTGGCCCTGCCCCCTGCTCTCTCCTTGCAGCCTGTGATTGACAGCAGCATGAGCCAATGGCTCCCAATGCTGCCTCGGTCTCTGACGAGGAAAGAGCAGAGAGAGCTACGGCTCTCATGCAAAGCGCTGGATCAAGATCAGACTCAGGTAAGTATAATGGGAGCACACAGAAGGAGAGAATGCATTAAAGAAGAAGTACAGCCAAAGCTTGTTTGGCTGTACTTCTCCTATGGATCACAGGAGTGCAGTTCATTCTGCACTCCTGTCACTGTCGCTGAAGCCCGCTGTCGGCTGGCGTCACAGAGCCAGTCAAGGCAATGGAGTTGGGATCCGCCCACATGCCTGGACCATCACCCGGCTCAGCCCTGCCCCCTTCACAGCCCAGTGCTCCAGTGAGAAGCTCTCTACTCACAGTGCTGTGAGAACAGGAGCAGTCGGCGGTGTTTATTCGCTCGGTTCTCAGTGTTAGAGCCACTAGGGGGACAGATGCAGCATCCACCTAGGTAAGTATGATTCTAAAAAATAAATAAAAAAAACCCATACATCTTTAACCACTTCCCTACCCGCCCATAGTCATAGGATCTCCCATCCTGGGTGGGCATCATATGACGTCCTACCATTCCCGGCCGCCTAGGGGGCGCGCGCTCGCGGCGTTGCTCGGGGCCCGGTGCGCGTGCCCGGCGGCCGCGATGTCTGCCAGTCACCCGCGATTGCCCGTTAAAACAGCGGGACCGTGGAGCTGTGTGTGTAAACACACAGCTCCACGTCCTGTCAGTGGCGAGGAGACCGATCATGTGATCCCAGTACGGAGGAACACTGAACAAGTGCTCTAAAAGCACAGCACCTGTTTAACCCCTTAAAGTGCTTGTTACTCCCACTATAATATAAGCATGCCATCCCTTTTGTTAAATAACATCATGGGGGTTATTTACGAAAGGCCAATCCACTTTGCACTGCAAGTGCATTTGAAAGTGCAGTTGCTGTAAATCTGAAATGAGGGGAAGCTCTGCTGATTTTATCATCCAATCATGTTTATTTTCCTTGCATGTTCCCCTCGGATTTACAGCAACTACACTTGTAGTGCAAAGTGGATTTTCTTTTCATAAATAACCCCTATGTGTACCTGTGCTGTATAAAAAAAAAAAAAAAAAAAATGCTGTCAGCCAGGGAGGATGGGAGGAGAGAGAGCCATGGAGTCACGGGGAGATGCTCTGATATAACATATACAGACGACCCTCGAAATTCGCAGGATTCGTAGAGCACCCTTGAATTGTGAAAAAACGCAAATTTTGTATGTGGTCAAAAAAATGCCTATGCGTACTGTAAATGTTCGATTTTCAGGGTAAATATAGTAATAATTTAAGTTAATTAAAGCTGTAAGGGGTGCCCCGCAATTTCTGCAGCCTGAGACTTACATTAACACAGCCAAGCTGGCAGAGGTTCTTCTGTTAGGGGGGGGAAGAACCTGTTGTGTCTGCAGGGGATTTCTTACCCCCCCCCCCTCCTTCTTCCTGTTTCACTGACTGACTGAATCTAATGTAATGCAAGCTGACTTACACAGAGCTGTTCACTCTGCAGTCCCCCCTGGGTCCCTATTGGCAGGAAGAAGAAAGCAAATTAAAGGAGCAGTCACAGGAGCCAATCAGAGGGACTTTAACAAGCTGCAGGAAGCAGCCGAAAAGGACTATGGAATATGAAGTTTCAGCACAGAGCGGCCCCATAGCCTTGTATAGTTACAGCAACTACCAAGACCAGCGTGCTCTGCTGGCAGGAAAGTAAAGACTCCATTTTTAATTCCCTGAAGAGAATTCTCAGTCAGCATGAGTGTCAAAAACCATGAATCAGAAGTACAGTTAAATCACACTTGTTGAATAATAATAATAAAAAGGTAAACAGAGTAAACGTAGTCAAAACATAGCCAGAGTTCAGGAACCAGAACAGATAGTCAGACAAGCCAAAACATCAGGGAGCCAGAGATGAGCGTAGCAGAACAGCAAGCAGGATCTGGAGCCAGAAGGAATGTCAGCCAAGCAAGTCTTTAACAGGAACACAGGAGAGCATCTCTAGAGATGTGACCAAGGTGAAGGCAGAGATCATCTGGGCTGGACGACTTAAGTAGGCAGGACTGACGAGTAGGATATCATCAACAGGTGAGTCACTGTGGAGAGAAAGGAGCTGGCAATTAGCCAACAGCTGAGCAGCCAGCTTTGAGAAGGAAGGGCTGAGCCCAGCCCTGACAATGAGGCAGTGAAAGAGATCAGACCTGAGGAAGAGATGCTGTCTCTCAGATGACTTCACCATGCAATTCAGTCCTCCGCCTGCCAGTCGGGACATCCAGGCTGAGAGAGGGGGATTCCAGGTGCACATCCATGTGCACCTGCACCGGTGAAGCATTCCAGTGTGAGGTGACCGGTCGGGTCGTCAGGAGAGCCTGTCTGTTCCAGGACGTTCGCTTGGGCCTTGACCAGAGGATTTGTTGAGGGGGCTTTAGCCCATTTGCAGGAAACAGGGACACTGCACCACAAAAAAAGTTAATTAAACACTGTATACAGACATCATTGCTGGTAGTCATCTTGCTGACACTTGTACTGCCACAGGGATAAAGGATAAAGCTATCCATTTCTGGGACACTGTATACAGACATCATTGTCCTCTCACCTTTCTGAGAAAGATCCTGCCTGCTTCACCTGATAATCTGGGCCAGTTGTGTTTGGCCCTGCTATCCAGGAGTTTAAGTGCACCAACTAAAGTGGCTAGCTGAAGACACCAAATCTTATCCTTTCTTCAAAAAGGACTGAAGTTACTAGTGCCATACGGATCCGCACACACATATTCAGGGCTCCGTTTATGCACTGGGTGTGCGGGGCAGTTTATCTAGGAAGTTAAGACATTACATGTTGACTTGAATAAATTGTTTAAAGTTGGGCCTGTGGTGTCAGGGGACAGAAGAGAGAAGCCTAACACAAAGAGAGTCATTCCTCTGCTCTCCTCCTGCCTGGACTCATAGAGCTAACCTGAGTAAAGGTAACCAATCTTATCTGAAGTGTCATATTGTGCTTAATTTACCATTTAAGTGTACCTCTGCTCTCATGACATTCTCAGGTTTGGAATCCCCTGAAAGCAGCTTGAATATAGGATTGAGAGCTATATTGCTGTTAAATCTCAGTTATTACTCTAGTTGATTACTTGAATATATACTGTTACTGTCTGTTATTCTTCCACAGAAATATTGCAGTAAAGAAATTTTTTGTATTTTATCATAACATATGGGTTTCACAGTGGTCATTGCACACTATTGCCAGGTGTGCCAGAGGGGCTGAGGCTGTTATTGGGGTTGAGAGGGAGACTAACGGACTGAACTACCATAAGCAGCACCCTTGGGGGTATCGCTACAATGCCTTAGAAGGTGCAGGGCATTTGGGCGGCATCTTAGGGCTTAAGAAGAACAAAATCGTTATATATATATATATATATATATATATGACAGTGAGTCATTAGTAAGCAGTGAATGTTCCCACTCCCCCAGGTACAGGTTGGCGTACGATGGGGCACAGCATGTCCCCATCGCAACCCCCTGAACCTGGAGGTAGTGGGAACCATCAAAGCAAAAGGCATTATGGTGAAGTATAAATTCTAACGATGTTAAAATAAAATCAGTGTAACTGGGTTAACATTCACTAGATTGTGACAATACATGGCGTATTACTGAAAGAGATCCATGCTATATCATTTATACCATGGCTTCAAAAACCCATCAGTTATATAAATGCCCCTTCTGATACTATGGGGACACTAGCATTAGTGACAGTATGGTTTCCCTATACTGGGATGCATCTCTCACAATACAATCCTGTGATCGCATCATTGTCCATTTGATAATTCAACCGCCATGTCCTTTCATCCCTCCTTTTCCAATCTTATCCTTATTTTTATTATTTTCATTCTTTCATTTATTTTTTGTTTTTTGTTTTATTTTTTGTGATCATGATGTTTTGGCATTGTAAACACGTTGGCTGTCATTTTCCATTCGGTCCACTGGGTTGCGCATGATGTGCTCTCTGGGCTGCCTTCTTTCACACCACCCGGCGGGTAGGCTCCACCTGCGCATGGGTGGTGGATGACTGGGATTTTCCTGTCTCCATACAGGCCATATGTGTGGGGAGGAGCTCCTACCTGTCTCCGCTGTGTCTATGACACAGACGGAGACTTCCTTTTGCCGGTGATGGGCCGGCTTGTGACGTAATCATGCCCCGAGGGGTGGGGCTACGACACGCGCCTCCACGTCAGGCAGACACTCTGAATCCGGCCTCAGCTGTTTCTCATACAGCAAATGAGGCCGGACAACCAGCACCACCCCCTGTGAGGATTGTCTCCCTCATCAGGTGATTTCCTATATATCAGTGCTCACACACAGCTGGCATGTCTCGGTTTGAGTATGGCCAATCTGATGTCTGCGCTTCCACCATTATACTGAAAAGTAATTTACTATTTAATTACAGGCAATTCTGGGCAATATATGCCTCTGCTTTGCTGCCACATGCACACTGGGTTGTGTCTGTGTACTAATCCTAAAACCCTGATTGACTTCCTTTCACTTTTATGGTCCTTTAGACAGTATTACCTTTCTTCTGGTGTAGCCATCACAGTGTCTCCTGTGGATGTGAATCAGTGGCTGGCCCAGAGTTGCATGCCTGTCCACCCATGTTGTCCGTGCGGTCTCTCTCAGCCAACGTGGAATTTTCACAATTGTTTTTACCAATTCCCCATGTCCTTCAATGAACCCTGTATGCAAGTACCTTTAGGCTTTTAGATCACTATGTAAAACTACTTTCCTTTTATGCATTGTAGTACAAATACTATGTAACTGTATCTATGTTGCAGATAAAAAGATAGTCACCCAAATGTAAACCTCCCCTGATGAAGGAAAAAATATATACCAATTAAAATTTCCGAAACATCTCGGGATGTATGCTACAAATATTCATGGACTGACCTCAGCTTGACTATTAACGGGTTCATTGGTTTACCTTGTATATTTTAATGTCACTGTTCCTGTCTATAAAATGTATTACATATTGTGTACTCAATAAAAGTGGCACTGCCGCGTTTAACTTTCTCCATTACTCCTATTTCTGCCTTAAAAGTCCAAGAGAGCGCCCCCTGCTGCACTCGTTGCATGTTTCCTCTCCAAGTAAAATACCGTATTTATCGGCGTATAACACGCACTTTTTCACCCTGAAAAATGAGCCCGCCTCATTGGGAGGGTGTCGGGCCGGCTGCCCCCGCCCTTCCTGGCCCTGGTTCAGTAAATGCCAGCCCCCTCCCACACATCTATCCCCGCGTCACCCACGATGCCAGTACCTGTAAGCAGAAGCCGGCCGTGCTGCTCTCCTCCTCCCGCTCCGCCTCAGTGTGCTGTGCAGGGGGTGTCAGTGTGCTGTGCAGGGGGTGTCAGTGTGCTGTGCAGGGGGTGTCAGTGTGCTGTGCAGGGGGGTCCGTGTCTGTGCAAATTTTTTTTCCTGAAAACTTCCTTCTTAAAATCAGGGTGCGTGTTATACGCCACATATTTTACCTGCCAATTTATTTGCAATTTCTTTCAATCAGTGTCCTGATACACATCTGTACATTGCCAGAAAGCTCACCCTAAAGCCAGCCATAAACGGTTTAAATCTCGTCCGGTCACTTTAGCAAAATTTTAATGGTGGATTTGAGAGCTCTTTTATTAAAATATTTTTAAAAAAATTAACATTAAGAAAACAGTGGCAATCTATCTTTACTTCACTCACCATAAGAACCAACATTTCCATTAATATAAAGTCACAGCACAATTTTTTTTTATCATATTTAGGTGATCCCTTGAGAGAATTTATAAAAAAATAAAGAAAAAAATCATAGCTCGTTAAACTAATCAGAGTTGAGGCTGCTGCCACAAAGTCTGTGGTCTATTCATTACTGTTTTGTGAGATAAAGTCACTTGGAGATGAATAACCCCTTTGGTTGGTAGTGCATCTGCACCTCCGTCCAAGTCTTCCAGGTACATCATAGTCATGGGACCAGCGCTTGTTTCACAGATTCGGGAACTCGAGAGAAGTAAAAGTCATAATTACGCAGAGCTGCAAGAACTCCTGCAGAGTTCATATGCTTCACATCCTTGTGATACTGAAATGGGTTCCCATGGATATCAGTGAGTTTGCCTATAAAAGAGATAAAAAAACAGTGTAGTTGGTTGATAAACTGATTGTTTAAACTTGGTTTTAATTAAACAGGCCAACCAAAAAATATATATTTTTAAATATATGTGGAGTCTGGTGGGCTGAGTAAGCCCATGGCTTTCTATAGGATTTGGATACCCCAACAGCAAGAGCTCCTTGTCCACCTGTGAGTTTTAGTTGATCTCATCTACCTTTTTGTGTTCCATATCGTTCCGTTACATTCTTGATAATATAAAACAAAAATTCAGCAGGAAAAGTTGGGAACCCCTCATAATGGGTGCAACAGGCATGCAGACCCAGGAACTCAGCACAGAGATCTTACCAAAAGAGTTCTTGACAGAGATAAGAACCCATATCTTGTATTGTTCTGCCAAATTCCTCAACAATTAAATAAAGAATAAAAAAATAAATAAAAAGATAAGAACCCACAAGCATGCAGCTAGTGAAGGCACCACACCTGATCTGCACAGTTGTTTCAGGTGAGTCGTTCAGAAAGTATGAAACCTTGGAATCTACATAACAGCCAAGCAATGCAGATTTTCAAAAACAAAGCTCAACAGGGGCAGCATTCGTATTTTTTTTTTTTTTTTTAGTACATGTGTCCTTTTAATGAACTTTTAACAGGAATATGATATTTGGCCCAAAAGGTGGCCAACACCCCAGATTAGTTGGGTATTCGATGAACAAATCAGTTAATTTCCTATACTAGAGTAAACCGATCTGTGCACTTGTAAATCAAAGTCCATAATGCAAACAATACTAAAAAAATGTTTTTCCCAATAATGTTAAATGGACACTATAACTCTCATTTAGGGTGGTCTAAATATACATATTTGTCCCTTGCAATATTAACTGTCTCATTTTGGCCCAGCCGTGGGTAATGGTAAACTCAGATCAAGGAGGACAAAGGACAATGTGGCATACCCTATCTGACCAATTGCTGACATCCTAGCAGCTTGGGAGTTTGTGGTATTATGTGCTCCCTGTTCCTTCTCCAGTCTGTGCAGCTGCTTTATTTTGCTATTCCTTTTTTCACTAGAGAGTAAAGCTGCCTATAGATGGATCGACCGGTTCAACAGGGACAAATTTCAATGCGTATATGCCTGTTCCCATTTGTTAGGAGTCGATCTAATGATTGACTCTGGAAAATTTTGTTTGATCAGTACTGCAGCCAACCGGCTTCAGCACTGATCAGTGAATTCTATCAGCGAAGGAGTCCTCCACTGCCAGAATACAATAGCGCAGCATTCCCCCATATACCTTATTATTGTAAGGCCAGTTTAAGACAATGTTAACCCCTTAACAACGGCTACTTGAGACTGGGAGCTTGCTGATCATGTGACAGCCAATCACGGTGGTCACATGATCATAATGACCACCGCAATTGGCTGTCAGAGCGGTCACATGGTTGGAAATCTCCCGGTCACAAGTAGCGATCGGGAGCTTTCCATTAGGCACAAGGAGCAAGCACGCTCTAAAACACAAGTTTGTTTACATTTAGGTAAGCAAATATGCAGCCTTCCGATGTCAAGGCCCACCCTCCGAGAAGCTGCATATTTGCGTACTCTCGGTGCCAAGAGGTTAAGATGGCCAATTTTCATTAGAACATTTCATTATACAGAATGTTTGGTCGATTTTCTAATAGTGGTATCAAATCAATGTATGTATGTATGTATGTATGTATTCTACAGTAGTGATGAGAAAATTTCAAGAAGCAGGATGAAAATGTTTTTTTTTTTTTGAATGAACAAAATTCTAACTGTGAATATGTTTTTTTTCATCCTCAGGATCTCATCCATAGGATGGCAATGTCAGCCACCTGAAGTACGGAAGCAGAGCAAGGGTAAGTTTATTACATTTTTCAACGCATGTGTTTTTTTTTTATATTCGTGATGCTGGTTACAATGGGGAAGAGGCCCTTATATATTAAGCAAGCATTGCTTTTAACTTTAGTGTCCACTTTCATTTTTTTGCAATTCCTTTATTTTCCATAAGTTGCAATTCACAGTCAAACAGAGAAGAAATTAAGAAACGCAGCACAGTCTGATAACAATGCTAACTCTGTAAATAACACATGACAACCGGCCAAACATAACATAGTATAAAATGGTCAAATAAAGTAAATTGAATATGTACACAGCCCGTTTGGCAGATAGAGTAGTGGTAAGAGAACAGACTCATGTGCTTGAAGCTATGCAACTATATTTCATCAAAATTATTTATTTGTACTGGGAGGTATGCCTCCCGGTGGCCAATTGGACCCAGAATGAGGGAAGAGAGATTGAGCTAATGCATATCAGGATATTCAAATATCTGTAGAAAAAAATAGGACCTTGAACTTATTTAGGTAAATGGGGTGGGGAGAAGAGAGTAAGGGGGGAGAAAAGGAGGTAGTCATGAAGGGTACAAGGGTACAAGTAGTGGATCAAACATCTTTTGTACAGAAGGAGATAAACAGGTTTTAAAAAAGAGAAAGATATAGCCTCTCGCCCAGGGAAGAGGACTAAGTTCAGGAGGTCAGCCAGGTTGCTGGACCTCTTGAAGATAAGCATCCGTGTAGTGTTGCCATGGTCTCCAGGTGTGACGGAGGTTCTCCTCTCGGTTTTGCAAAGTAGCTGTGAGGTCCTTTATGTCCCCAAGTTCATTCACTTTGGAAAACCACAAGGATTTTGACGACGGATTCTCAGATCTACAGCACAGGGGGATGCAAGCCTTGGCCGCATTCAGTAGCTGAATAGTGAGGGAAGCCTTATATTTCTTAATAGAGCTGTTCGAGAGATGCAACACGCAGGCCGCATGGTTCCCCTCTAGGTAAAAATTGCGCAGCTGAAGACTGCTCCAGAAATCCAATGGGGGTGTAACCATACCAATTGCCTGAACATAGAGCTCACCCGCTTAAAAAATACCAGGGGAAGGCAGATAGGCAATGCCTTCAACAGATATAACACCTTAGACAGCATCATCATTTTAAGAGCATTGCAGCGGCCAAACCAGGTCAAGGTGAGTGAATGCCAGTAAGGCAAATGAGTTTTAAGACAGAGGAGCACAAAGTTGGCCAAATAGAGAGCAGAGGGGTCAGGCGAAATGTCGACTCAAGGATAACGGATGGAGCCAGCCGCCCACCGCAAAGAGAACAAGGATTGCAAGGACGAGGCTGTTACATTGTCTATCCTGAGGTTCAGAACAGATGATTTGGACAAGTTAATTTGGAAGAAGGAGAGGGTACAGGGGCGTAACTATAGAGGGTGAAGCAGTCGCGAGCGCAACCGTGCCCTGTGCTGCAAGGGGCCCATGTGGCCCCCTCTACATATGGCCGGTGGCAGCATAGGCGGTTAGGCACCGGGCGCACGGGTGGCTGGAGGTGGGGGGTGACTAGCAGAGCTCCATGCTCGACTACCGCACTGGCTGCTCTTTAGTTGTGCATTCCCCACACAACCTGTGTCCTCTGCCGCTCCTCCGGGTCCCCCTCTCCTGCTCCATGCAGTGCTGCTCAGTCCGGTGTCTGTCCTCCCCAGTCCCGCCCCCTGAGTCCGGCTCACACTGCACTGCATGCTTCTCCCGGACAAACAAACTTTAAGCACACAGATGCAGTGCAGCCCTATGAGAGTCAGCTCCCCAAAGTACACCACAGGCTTGTCTGCCAGCACCCCGCCCTCCTCCTCGTCATAAACAGATGTTTACAGGTCTTTCTGGGAGATATGTCCCCTAAGGACAGGGACCCCATATCCCCTGGGGACAGGGCCTAGTTCTCCCTAAAGGACAGGGACCCCATTTCCCTTGGGGACAAGGACCCCATCTCCTCTGGGGACAGAGCCAACTTCTCCCCAGAGGACAGGGACCTAATTTTCCATGGGGACAGGGACCCCTTCTCACCTGAGGACAGGAACCCCATCTCCCCTGGGAACAGGAACCCCATCTCCCCTGGGAACAGGAACCCCATTTCCCTTGGGGGCAGGAACCCCTTCTCACATGGGGACAGGGACCCCATCTCCCCTAAGGACAGGGACCCCATCTCCCCTGGGGACAGGGACCCACTTCTCCCCAGAGGACAGGGACCCCATTTCCCTTGGGGACAAGGACCCCTTCTCACCTGAGGACAAAGACCCCATATCCCCTAAGGTCAGTGACCCCATCTCTTCCCTGGGGACAGGGACCCCATCTCCCCTGGGGACAGAGCCCACTTCTCCCCAGAGGACAGGGACCCCATCTCCCCCAAGGACAAGGACCCAATCTCTCCTGGGGACAGGGCCCACTTCTCCCCAGAGGACAGGGACCCAATTTCCCTTTCCCTTCTTCCTCTTTGTCTCAAAGGTGTAACATCATAGGTCTGTTTAGACCTCTGATGTCTCACCAAAGTCCCCCAACGGGACTCCTAAAAAAAATAAAAAAAAAAAAAAAAAAAAAAACTGCTGATACCAGTGGTGGAACTACAGGGCTCACAAAAGTCATACCTGTGACCGAGCCCTGGAGTTCCACCACCGGACTCGGAGGGAAGGGCCTTGGCTGGGGTTCAGGGGGGGCCTTCATGGTTTCTTGCAACGGGGCCCTGAAGGTTCTAGTTACACCACTGAGAGGGTACCATAATTCTGTAAAGACTGGAGTAATTTCGGAAGAGAAGCAAGCAGGTCTGCAAGGAAGAAAATCAGATCGTCCACAAAAGCGGAAAAAAGGTCTCTAAAAGGAGTGTATGAAGATCAGGGGAGATAAGGGGCAACCTTGCCTTGTGCCATTGTGGATGTTAAAAAAGTCAGATCTCGTCTCATTGACTTTGACTGCGGCTGAGTTGGAATAAAGGGATAGAATCCAGCTCAGCATGGAAGATCTGAGTCCGACGAGTTCTAGAGTGGTCCGTGGATAGCAAGAGAAGGGGCTGTTTTGATGTCCTGGCTGCTCCTTGGTCCAATTTCAACCAATTTTCAAGCAGCTTTCAATAAAAAAAAGAATGCCATAAAATGTGGGAACTCACCCTCAACAGTTCACAATATAAGGATGATGGTAAATAGCCTTGTTCTTGTGACTAAAACCTACTTGACAAAAAACTACTAGTGTGTGTTGCTAACATTCCAGGAATGTTGTTAGCAGAAGAGAAGAAGATCAGTACTGCATTCAGGGTTGCTCACCTCCAACTGCATGCAGGATAGCCTCAGGAGCACATGTGTCCCATTTCTTACATCCAGGACTGGCAAATACATAGGCCGAAGCCTGCCCTTCAATTAACTGAATGATCTGAAAAGGAATACAACTTAATAGGTTAGTCCAATGCAGTCGTGGTGGGAATTATTTATAAAAACTGGGACAAAGCAACGCCACATTTCTGTTACCCTATAAGACGTCTGTTCCTATCCCATCCTTTGCATAGAACCATAAATCAGAGATTACATTTACTGAGGCACACGTGTATAATGACACTCTTTCATACAAGCTTCATATTATTATCGCCTAGAAGCCAATCAGATTTCAGATTATTGTAGTAGTATCAGCTGAGAGATGATTTCCGATTGGTTGCTATGTTTACACATGGTTTTCATCTTTGCACTGCTTTTTGAACAAAGTCTGATTGTTATAAAAACAGTTTTAGGCTAGGTTATGTGCGTCTTCAGGAAAAAGTACCCAACGTGTTGTGATCAGCAGGTAGCAAGCCCACCGAACGCTACCCATTCAAGCAAATGGGGAAGCGCCATAAGGCAAGCAATGCACACATTTGCGGAGCATTTATTCAGCAAAAATGGGGTTAAAAGAGTAGGTGTCACATCACCCCCTCATTGCCTGTCAATCGCCAAATTTGGATCGCTTTTCAGAGAAGCAGCAGGTGTAGACGTACTTCTAAACCTAGCCTTCTAGAGCTAGTGATCTAGGATGATTACCTTATTCCCTGCACCACCCACACGCACAACCTTATCAGGGTTTATGGCGTCAATACAGTCGTTCACCAGTTTGCTGCTGTGAGACCGGGTAGTAGTGACGATGTGTTGTCCTTCTGGGACCTCTTTCAGCTGAAACCCAAAAGCACCAAGACCCAGGACACCCCAAATAGTCCTTCCCAGCACGGTGTTGTCACCAGCCTGTAATACAGTATAAAATAGTCAGATAAAAAAAAAACAAGTATTTTAGTATAGCAATGTAAAAGAGTTACTAAAGTCAAAATCTATAGGAAACACAAGAAACCAACATATGAAAAGTTTAACACATGGCACGGTTTTCACGTATGTCTTATCAGCCAGAGAAACAAATGTTTTTCTATGTACAAGAATTGCCTGAGCGAGCACCCTGCACACAACTGATAACTCATCATCACATGTCAAACTCAAAAGCTTTATAGTGGTTTAAGTGGAACTCCAGCCAAACCATGTTCTAGCCTTAGACAGGGTGGGGAAGGATTGGAACCTTGATGGGTTTTTTTTCCTTGCCATTTGTGCCCTGTTAATTCAAGCTGAACACTGAGAAAAGAAAATATTGCCCTTGTAATGGGGCTCTCCCACACTGCAGGGGTTGAATACTTATTTTTGCCTATGGCACCAGTTCCAAGCACTTTTTAATTTATCTTCTGCAGGCTCCTCCTTCCACATGATCGGTCCCCTGATGCCCCTTCTTTGTAGAGCTCTGGCCAGCGGTGACAGGTATATATTGTTACACAACGGAGGATCAACAATCCTGCATTGCAAGTGAGGATGCTGAGGGTTCATCCACAACATGGAATGGCAAAAAAAAAAAAAATGGAGTGGGGAAAGGGATAAAGTAAGTAAAAGTGTCTTTTCCTGGTACCCTAGGCAAAAAACAAACATTAAAACGTTTGTTACCCCAGCATTTGATATTCCGGATATGTTTCCGCTGTACCATGTACTTGTATGAAAAAATATCCTGTTCTCTTTGTATTGCTTCATTTGTGTGAAATCCCTGGAGTTCCTGCCAGTCCCTCTGCTTTCCTATTAAAAACTGACCACACAGGAGAACACACTGTGGTCAGTCCTCTAGCTATGCTGGGAACTCAGCCTGCTCTCCTCCAATGATCAGACTTGTTCTGACACGCCCTTCTCTGCACAGCCAGTCACTGGAAAGTTCAGTGTGTTGCTGCTTCTCCTCCCCCAGCTTTTATGCAACCAAGAACAGAGGAAACAGAGGGAACGCATTACTTCCAAAAAAAAAAAAAAAAATTATTTATAATGTTTTTTATATCTATACACAAATGTTTTTCCTTACATTTCTATTTTAAACTGAATGGGTTGTTTTACAAGGTGATCGTTTCCAATCATGTTAAAGCTTGCAGTGCAGGGGAGAGCCACATTGCAACGGTAGTTTTGGTAAAGTGATACTAAAGTCAGTTATTTTAAGAAAAAAAAACCCCACTAAAAACATTATATATGTACCTGCTCTGTGCAGTGGTTTTGCACAGAGCAGCCCAGATCCTCCTCTTCTCGGGTCCCTCTTCCGTGCTCCTGGCCCCTTCCTCCTGCCGAGTGCCCCCACAGCAAGCAGCTTGCTATATGGGCACCCGAGCCGCGCCACAGCTCCCTGTGTCCATTCAGACACTGACCCACTCCGCCCTCTTTCTCTCCTTATTGGCTCACTGACTTTGCTTGACAGCTTTGATTGACAATGGTGCCGCGCTGCTGTCTCAGCCAATAAGGAGGGGAGTCCCGGACAACTGCATCTCTCATGCAACATCGCTGGATCTAGATGAACCTCAGGTCAGTACTGGGGGGGGGGGGGGGGGGCTGCTGCACACAGAAGTTTTTTTTTTATCTTAATGCACAGCATGCATTAAGATAAAAAACACTTCTGCCTTTATAACCACTTTAAGTTTCCACAATTTCAAACTTTTTTGCATCCTTTTCTATCCTGGTGACTTTTATAGTACACCAAAAACTGAACACAAGATAGCAGATATAGGCCTGCCCACCAAGACCATAAGCTTCCTGCTAAACCCACTTTTTTTTTTTTTCTTTTTTTTTTCCCATAAGGGCTCCTTTATATTCCAATAACTTTTATTGAAGTAACAAAATACTGTATTGTACATCAATAGAATAGTGCAAACAAATGCTCAAGTCGCTGCAGGTACGGAGATATACTCCCTTCAAAAGGCCAACAGAGATGATGCATCTAGTCATCAGGCAGGAAGATCTCAGCATTAAATACTCTCAGACAAGAGTTCCAGCAAAATTAACAGTAAAAATAAAGAGATGATGATCATTAACAAAAGAACTGAAGATCTCAAGCTTGATCCACTAGGGACCAGCTGCGAAGCAGTCTAAATTAATGACATATGATAGGCAATGTATGAAATGGCCATTTCACAGTGGGAAAGTAACAGAGGATGGGGAACGGGGGAAAGGGGAAGTAGGGAAAGAGGCTCATGGGAAGACCACTGTTTGCATGTCCAAGAGTATCATCAATAGAAAAGATAAAATCAAAGATCATAGATAATCAGAAAAATAAAACATAAAATAATAAAAAGAGAAAGGAAATGAGAGCACCTTTATAAACAAGCACACTTTAATGCATTTCACAATGTACACAACAAGAAGTTAACATGTAATGACTTAATGTTACTTGCAGCATTTTGGGAAGAGGTCCTGCATTTTGCACATCTCACTGTGTAGTGCCATACAAATGAATTGAATGGAATTCTTAAAATTAAAATGAAAACTCCAGCCTTACTTCAGTCTTGTACACTTGTACAGGTTGCTCTCCTGTACTGAAATTGCTCTGGATTTCACTGCACACGTTACCTGCTCACAGTGTGTATTAGAAGCTGAAGCGAGTCATAGAACCCGCCTCATTTCCTGTGTTATTCTTTTGAATGGAACCCCAACACACGTTACCAGCATGCCTATGGGTTTCCAAGCACCACAATGTTTAGATGTGAACCATCAAAGAATAAAATAAAATAAAAAATGGTGGTCAAAATGAATGGGCTGTCTTGCCACAATACATTAACACACATGCTGTAACACACATGCTGTAACACACTGCAAATGTGTGACTCGACCTTTAAAATTAAATATGGCACCTCTCTACTAGCCGCTTATAATGATAAAAGTTTATAGGAGTACAAATTTGCTGAAAGTTAAAAACTCCATTTACTTAAAAAAATTCTCATGTAAAATGTTACAAATGAAGTTACCTGGTAATTATAGTAGGGCTGATTTATCACTCCAGCGATTGCTTTTCCTTCATATGCTATCCCAATTAGAACAGTGACATGGTCCAGAAGACCTAGAGACAAAAAAAATAATAAATAAACAAATACAAAATTGGTATATATAGTCTGAATATTAAAAACAGCAGCACACTTGCTGCTAGAAGGTTCATTGCAGTCATCCTTACACTTTATGAATGCAATTTATTTTTGCCAAGGCTGTATCAATAAATAGAAAAATGGACAAACCTTCAGTGTATTCTTTAGTGCCATCCAAGGGATCCACCCACACCACCAACTGAAAAACAGGAAGCAATAGACCTAGTCATATTTTCCAAAATAAATAAATTTAAAGGAATCGGTCATCTCAAACTAATGTCATGAGTGCGTGACTCCTGGATTGCTAGTCCTAAGTGCTGGCTCATCTGAAAATGCGACCGTGTGAAGGCTCCATCGGAATTTTGCTAGCCAAATTCCCGCCAGCAAAAATTTGAGAGCACGTTCTCAATTTTTCAGACGGAAAAGATTTCCATCGGAAATTCCGATCGTCTGTAGCAATTCCGACGCGCAAAATTCCTATGCATGCTCGGAAACAATTTGACACATGCTCGGAAGCATTAAACTTCATTTTTTCTCGGCTCGTCGTAGTGTTGTACGTCACCGCGTTTTGACGGCCGGAATTTGGTGTGACCGTGTGTAGGCAACACAGTTTGAGCGGAATTCCGTCGGAATAACCATCAGAGATTTTTCCGACGAGAATTCCGATCGTGTGTACGCGGCATAACAGTTGAAGTCGATATGCAAATAGCAACTTTTACAGTTTGCATATTTAAATGCATGTCCTACAAGCAACTGCTTCTGGCTACCTAGGCAAGTATAATTATAGAAAAAAGAAAAAAAAAATACATCTATTTTAAATGCAACGTTTTTAATTTGAATGTTTCATGCTTTTAAAGCACATTACTATAAGTGGCTAAATAAAAAAAAAAAAAAAACAACAACTATCAAAATGTTCCCCCAGGTCAAAAAATGCTACTGCGGTAGATTCAATTAAAGGGAAACTACAATAGTTTGGGGTAATTTCTTTCCAATTTTTTAAAAGCTTATTTTTTTGTGACTATTATATTATTTCTTTAGTTTTTACTATAAGTTCACAAAAAGATTTAATGCACAACAAAGAAAACAACTCAGCAGATATCCCTTTCAGGAGGGCTGGCTCTCACTAAAATCTTAGACTGAGCTGCTCGATAAGGGAGAAGTCCTTCACCTTTTTGTGCAAATTTCAGCTTGAGCGACTGAGTTCTGTGAAAAAAAAGTTATTTTGACAGAAGGGAAAACGGTTTGAGAAACATGTTAAAAGCTCCATCTGCTGGCTCAAAGGACGAACACAAAATATTAACATGAGATATTTTAATTTCCATTCCTCCTCCCACCCAATCAGGACAGGAGGCGAATCTTAACACCAGATTAGCTGGGAGGAGAAGCTCAGGATCCCGCGGCCATGGATGTGGTGCAGGCCTGGACTGGCCATAGGGCACAACAGTCCAATCTGTGTCTACACTTCAAGCCCCGCTGCAAGTGGTGGCTGAGGAGGATGGAAAAAAGGTGCGTTCTGGGAAAAGTAGTCTGGTGAGCTGCACACAGGCACAGCAGTACACAGGTTCTCTCACTGCACTCGCTTCCCACCCCGACCATTGTCGCTGGAGAGCAGGAGGGAATGAGTGAGCCGGATGACTGCAACAACCAGACATACTCTTGGTATCCCAGGTAGGCAGGGCATCACTCACTGAGAGTGGCCCAGACAGGAGAGCGGCACACACAGCACTAAAGGAGTGCTGACAGCCAGAACATGTCACCCAGTGTACCCTGTGTGTGACTGACACCGCACTTTATCATCGCACCAGTCTGTACCCACCGACTGTACTGTTTTTGGTGCCGCACCCCTCTTTGTATTCTTCAGTGCCATATCCTGTTGTACTGTCAACGGTGGCTTCTCCCTCTGTGTGTATACTGACCGACTGTACTGTCATCCTAACCCTAACTTAACCCTCTGTGTATTAACCTTTCTCATCATGTGTCTAGGCGAGTGCGGACCCGGCAGGGGGTTTGTTTGCCGCCCCCCCAAAAAAAAAAAAAAAAAAAATTGAGCACCAGCCATCACTGAGCTGTACCCACAATGTTGTTATCCAACGTAGTTGGGGGAATACACAGTAGATGCTCTTGTACAAGTTAAAGTCTCATATGGCTGGGAGCCGCCTCCACAAGCACAAGCAGCACATGTTTAGGCTTTCATTACAAGAAGCTTAAACATTTTATCTATTAATGGAAAGAATATAATCCAGAAGGAAATAAAAGCAGATTTTACTGGCAATGCCCAGGTCACTGCCAGTAAAAAAAAACACCCTACGACTGCCCAAAAAACGTATACAGTATACTCAGGCCTAAGCTTGTGCTTACCTCTTCCTCTTTAATGCTGCTGTACTGAGCTGGGAATGTGGTCTTCAGAATTTCTGCAAATTCCCCGGTTACAATCAGTGACTCTTCGGTATCAGTAGGGGGCAAATCCTGTGATAATAGAGTGATTTATCAACAACAAATATTACTGAATTATATAAAGATATTTGTATAGGACGAGCGATTGTGTGGTGATGACTTTTTTTTCTTATGTATTGTAGGTCACATAGAAACCTAGGGGTTGATTTACTAAAACTGGAGATTACAAAATCTGGTGCAGCCGTGCATGGTAGCCAATCAGCTTCTTACTTCAGCTTGCTCAATTAAGCTTTGACAAAAGAACCTGGAAGCTGATGGGTTTCTATGCACAGTTGAACCTAATTTTGCATGATCCAAAATTGTTCAACATGTGCTTGCACTTGGCTAGTAAACTGAAGCCTGTACAGCAACCCAGACGGGGCTGATCTTGTTCTGGGAAGACATCATATGAGGTCCTCCCCTTCTTGCCGTGCTGCGCGCCCCCTGGTGGCGGTGTTCTGTGGTGAGCTGTGTCATAAAAAAAATGCCAGTTATCAGCATTTCCCTACCACAGCGCTGTCTATGTCTGAGGAAAGGAAAACCGATAACTGGCTTTCCTGTGATGGGGCACATTTAAAATGATAATCAGGGCACTGATCATCAGTGCCCTGATAAGTGCAGCCCCATCAGTGCCAATCAGTGCTCATCAGTGCCGCCTCATCAGCGACAATCAGTAAAGAAAAATTATGTGCAAAATTTTACAGAAACAAAAAAGAAAATATTCAGTATTTTTTTGTTTAGCAAAAAAAATAAAAATGTCATATGGGTACAGTGTTGCATGACCGCACAATTGTCGTTCAAAGTGCACCAGCGCTAAAAGTTGAAACTTGGCCAGGGCAGGAAGAGGTAAAAGTGTCTGATACTGAGGTGGTTAAAGAGGAAGTAAACCCTCTTTTACAACTTTAGCTTACAGGTAAGCCTATATTAAGGCTTACCTGTAGATAACAAGGATATCTCCTAAACCTGCACGGTTTAGGAGATATACCTGTATTTGCATGTGCCGACGTCATGCGGCACATGCGCACTTGCGACAACTGAAGCAACGGCGCTATATGCCGATGCTTCAGGTTGTTACTATGCCGCTCTCGTGCGCATGACGTCATCGCGGCTCCTGCAAATCACAGCGCCGGAGCCGCGATACCCGGAAGTCACTCCGGGAGAAGATGTCGGTGGTCGGAGGGGGAGAAGAGGACCGATGCCGAGGCTTCGATCTCAGGTAAGTGATACATAATTAGCTAGTATGCTATGCATACTAGCTAATTATGCCTTTGTCTTGCAGGTTTTTATTTTTTTATTTTTTTTCGTTTTACTTAAGAGGGTTTACTTCCTCTTTAATATCTGCAGTACTTGTTGACATGCCATGTAAATTTTTCCACAAGTATGAGTACCTCTTCGCCGATGATGGTTAGCTGTGGGAATTTTCTTGCAAGAGAGGAACATATACTTTGTTGAACCAGACGGTCAGCCGCAGTCTGCAGGTCATTTGCTCCAGTCTAGAGACAAAAATGTCAGATAAGTCAATATTCAAGTATCATCATTTTATTTAAAGGAGGACAGAATTTTACTTAGCTGGAAGAGGACTGGGATAAGGAAGAAAAATGTAATGCTTTAGACTTCCCTTATCCACCCCACTTAACGTGGCTAAATTGTGTTTAGATCAAGCACTTCCCATGAAAGAAATATGGAGGCCTCCGTTGCTGACTCTGATGGGAGTCACTTTGGGCGGGGTGCCCATGGAACCCAGAATCCCTTGGAGAGGTTGGGAAACCTTTGTTTCAGCTCCCCATGTACCTCCTATGTCTAAGTTACCCTGTGTCCTTTAGGGGCACAGGGTGACTGAGAAAAATGATGAACAGCTGTTTAATGGACAATGAGAAGGTGGTTACTTAAAATGTAACAGTAATATTTATCCACAATATCTCCCATGAGATGACGGTAAGTCTGTCCTGTAAGGTCATGCCTCTGAGTCACCTAGGCTATTTAAATGATTAATTAGCTATGTTAATTCCGTTTCTGGTTACAGTTTGCTAGGGTAATATCATCAGAAGGGGGGGGGGGGGGGGGCAGGGAAATGTACTCCTGGCATATATATTTGTGTGAGTTTGTCCAATAAATGGTTCCATGTTCAAGCTGTGTAACTGATCTAGTCTCATCTGGTTCTTAGTTACAATATATGGGCTGCAATGTCTGATGCTCAGACTGGAGGAGGCTATATGCTGACGGAAGCACTCAAGCGGAGTGTGACGGGGATCCGTTAAACTGACCTCCTTCTGAAAATGCTAGGTTTCTTGATGTCTCTGGCTTCAACATTTTCAGCCAAAGTCGGAGTGCACTCAGGACTCCTGATATGTTTGCTGGCTTCTGGTCAGTGACTCAAAGTACAGAAAACAATGGAACTGCATGATAGCCAGGAATGTAGCAATTTCAGAAGAGGTTGACAATGGCATCCTCCATATATTTCTCTCAGCAAAGATTGCATTTAAAGGGATTTAATCTTTTTTTTGTATGTAATTTTACCAATATAAGGTCTATATAAATTATTTTCTATGTAAAGTTTTAATCATATACAGTGGGTGCATCATGTGGACATCTACATTTGCTATTTAACAACAAATTAAATTCCAAAATACTAACAACCACCTACAAAGCCATCCACAACTCAGCCCCCCAGCTACATCATTAAAAGAGAAGTTTTTTTTTTTGTTTTTTTAAGAATCATACTTACCTAGGTGGATGCAGCAATGGTCCAATGTTGTATCTGCTCCCCAGCACCTCTAACACTGAGAACTGAGTGACCGAACACCGCTGATGGTTCGGTTCTCACAGCTCCCTGAGCAGAGAGCTGGTGACTGTCAGTCACCAGCTCTATGCTCTGCCGCCTACCCCCCACGCTAACTGGAGCGATGGGCTGTGGAGGGGGTGGGAGCAGCCGACTCAGGCTCTCAGTGGCTCACCGAGATGGGTGCAGGTCCAGGCATGTGGGCAGATCCCGACTTCATTATTGCCATCTTGCCTGAGCCTGAACCGGCTCTGTAACATCAGCTGACAAATCGCTTCAGCCTGCGGTCTGCTGAAAACGGGTCACAGGAGTGCAGAGCAAACAGCTTCTGATTTAACCTGGTCTCAAAATACCAACCTAATCGTTGTGTTCATTTCTCCCAAGACCTCTCTCTGGCACCCTCGTCACCTCCTCCCATACTTGCCTCAAAGATTTTTCCCCGATTCTCTCCCATCCTATGGAACTCTCTACCCCAATCTGTCCAACTATCTCCTACTCTGTTTGCTTTTAAATGATCCCTAAAAACCCTCTTCAGAGAGAAGCCTATTCTGCCCCTACCTAACAAATGTACTTTTATTTTCTCCATCAGTTCATTTCCACAGCTACTACCTTGTGTATCACTTGACCCTCCATCCTAGATTGTAAGCTCTAATGAGCAAGGCCCTCTGAATCCTCCTGTATTGAATTGTATTGTGACTGTACTGTCTGCCCTCATGTTGTAAAGCACTGCGCAAACTGTTGGTGCTGTACAAATCCTGTATAATACATTTTTAATTTTATTATGGCCACTTGCAAATGAATACCTAAAAATGCCATGTTTTTAGACAGTCATTTTTTTTTTTCTAAATGCAATGTTTTTCACCAGTTGCAGCTAGTTCAGTAAGCTCCTACTTACAAGGGCTAGTAGTGAGATAAAATTATATGATTTAAAAAGAAAAAAAAAAAAAAATTACACAAAGATTCAAGAAAATACAAACAAAATGTCTAAGAATTCGGTTTAAAATGACCCTATGATTATAGTTAAAGCCCAATCCAGGATCTTAGCAACTCCCCTTCCCACCCCCTTCTAACTAACCACTGATATGAAAATTCTGGGGTCCTTCTTGGAGGTGTCCACATTACTGCCACGATGTGGATATCTCCTACTGGTGGAGGCGACACTTCCAGGGACCTAGTCCTCTCTCATAGTCTCTAGAGGCAGGGGAACTCATGAGGAGGGAGAGAGTACCAGTTCCTACGAAGATAATGAGCAGAAAAAGTGCCTGGTCACCAGGGCAGGGAAATTAGGTTGGCTCATAGAGGAAACTGACTTTGAACCATGACTTCCTAAGCATAATGGCTTAGGATGAGGTGTTTGAAATGAAGAGTAGGGTAACAGCACATCAAATAAAACAGTGCTTAGGAGAAAATATTAAATAACTTAAAAGTGAAGCTGCTCAATGTTCCCCCCCAAGCCCCCCAATTATACGCTTTAACGTTTATGTTTATGTTATGTAAACTAAGTTATATGGACGAAATTTATTGGATTTATGTATGTGTGTACATATTGTTGTTAAAATATATATTCAACCTTAAAAGTGAAGCTGCTAACACTATATCTTGATACAAAATATAAAAACATGAATGTAGAATGTAGCACTAGAATTAGGAATGGATGAGTATAGGTTAAATAGTAAAAATCTTTAAACGGAAAAATAAAACAAGTAGCAAATAACAGATAGACATAAAACACCAAAGAGGGTGATACATTAACCCCCTGTTGACAAATACAAGGATATATCTACAGCATATCGAACAATGATGTTATAGAAAAAAAAGCCAACATGTTTCGCAGTTTATATCTATATTCCCTTCTTCGGGGCTTGTGTTTTTTCCGAAGCTTTGTTTCTATAACATCATTGTTCGATATGCTGTAGAACATCAAAAAAGGGTTCAAGTACCATAGTGTGTCCAACCACTTTAGGTTGGTAAACAATAAAGACTCCTCCCTACTCAGATTTTGGGGTATTGATAGGGTTCCCCAGCATTGGAGAGTTATAGACATGGCAAAGAAGGTGCCCCAAATGGAGACGCAATGGATATTTAAACTCCATATCTTTACAGCCTAAGGGTTTGAATATGAATATTGATCTGAAGTGTTTTTTGACTGACTATTGAGGACTGTTCTACTATGGGCCATCCATCACATTGTTTGGTGGGTGGAGTGTAGCATTTTTCTTTTAAAATCTATTTATATGGGATGAATATTTCTGGGTTTTCTTCTTGTTTATCTAGCTTGTACACATAACTTTATATTATTTTATAAAATATATTTTTTTTTATAGAATTTTTTTTTCCAATTTATATCAGTTTTGGCCATGTATACATTTTGTTTAAAGCGGAGTTCCACTTAAAAATGGAACTTCCGCTTTAACCACTCCTCACCCCCTTACATGCCACATTTGGCATGTCATTTTTTTTTTGGGGGGGGGGGGGGGGGGGAGTGGGGGCTTCATTAGGAGGGGGACTTCCTGTCCCACTTCCTCCTTCCGCCCAGTAACCGCCTAGGCAACTCCTCCCTCTAGGCGATCTCCTGGGACACGTGACAGGTCCCAGGAGATCGCCTATCCACTCTGGGAGCGCAGCGCGGCTCGCGCATGCGCCGTGCGTGCCCGGCCGTGAAGAGGAAAGCTGTCACGGCCGGGTGCCCTTAGTGGAAATGGTGGCGCCGGCGAAGAGTAGGGGAGAGGAGCGACACCCCGTTCGGCCGCATCGCTGGACCATGGAACAGGTAAGTGTCATTTTTTTTAAAAGTCACAGTACACTTTTTGTAGCTGCTGACTTTTAAAATGCCTGGAACTCCCCTTTAAGGCCTTTTTAGATATTGGCCACTAGATGGCGCTGCTATGTGTTTTTTCATTATAGGCTTAGTTGCACGCATCTAGGTTCCACATTTATTATGCCTGGCCACTAGATGGTGCCAGTTTACATGGTTCCAGTTTATTATATTTTTTTATCATGTCACTATTTTCTTTATGTGATTTAGCTATGATATTTTATCAATTTGCAATGTTTTTAATGTGTCTTTCGAGTTTTTACATGTTGGTTTATGCTGTGAACAGTGTGTGTAAGTCAGCATCCCCGAGAGGGAGATTTTTAATTACATTTTTGTCTTCTGGAGGAGTCCCACCAATAGCACCCTACCCATTCACATTTAAGCAAGCTAGGAGTGGTGCGACATCACTCCCTGTAGTGGCTAATATGGTGAAACATATGTCGAAGCAGAGAAGCCACCATTCCAGGTTCTGATCCCACATCATAGCTAGGCTTGGCCTTAGGAGAGACGCCAACTTCACGTTATCCCTTTAGGACTAGCCGGCTTTTACATGCCGATTAGACCTGGTGCCCGGATCGGCACTGTAACATGTGAGTGTAATCACCATTTGTTGTTGTCATTTGCCTTTATCTATTAAAAATACTACACTGTGAGACCTTCCTCTATGTCTCTTGTGGAGTCATTTTCCCCATCTTAGGCTTCATCTCGAGGGGCCAGTGGAGTGTAACTGTGCTGTCAGTGGAATCAATTGGTATTCCAGAAGTGCTGTTTGACCTTCCTGTAAAAAGGGGTCATAATTCTCTGGTGAGTGGCCAGCCCATCTCTTGAGCACTTGTGGTGAAGAACAAGGAAATCCGATTTTGAGCATCACAATTTGGTGTTGGGATTTATCACATATGGACTTTTAGCTTGCTATTCGTATTTGCTATTCATTTTCGAATACATAATCCTGAACTACATTTCCATCCCCCCTTTCTTTTGTAGCACTGGAATTATATCCAAAAATTAGAAAATGCAAATGCAGTGGTAGAATTATATCCAAAAATGCCCAAAAATTTGAAAATGCAAATGCAAAATGGAGAACATTGAACTATTTTAATTTTATTTTTGACTGGATTTGGGCTTTAGGAATTTTTTTTTTTTTTTTTTTTTTCCATCAAAAAAGTTTTTTATTGAATACAAGGAGTCATACATAGAGACAAAGGCATATCATATTTGTTGCTGATAACTTGAGTGTTACATGTTTTCACAAAGATATTGTTATGTAAAGTAAAACATTGAAATTGCTAGCTGAGACAAACCAGCTCGATTTTAGTGAGTACTGTATGGTCATGCCAAGATATAGCGCCTTATCGCATTGTTGTAGATTCATACTATAGTTTCTGGAACTTCCAGCCACTTTCCCCATATCTTATCATATTTTGAGGGACATCCCCTATGATAATAGATTCATTCTTGTAAGGCAGAGTATTATTCACTTCTGCTATCCAGTGTGGGAGCTCTGGTGGGACAGGTCTCATCCACACCCTGGCTATGACCTTCCTGGCGGAAAAAAGGGTCTTGTGCAGAAATATTTTAGTGAGCTTATTCAGTTCTGAGTCCGGGAAAATTCCCAATAGACAAGCTTTGGGTTGTACTGTTATAGGGGAGCCCATGTTATCGTGCAAAAATTATACCACCTGTGTCCAGTATTCCAGTATTTTGGGGCACTGCCAAATGAGGTGATAAAATGAGCCTGTGGCCTGATTACACATCGGGCAGTTAGTAGTTTGGGAAGGCTTATATTTGGCTATTTTTAGTGGTGTGAGATATATATCTATGTACCATAAAAATCTGGGTGAGGCGGTCGGAGAGCTTAGGAGAAACCAGTTTACATGCATCTAGGGCCTCGCCCCATTTCTCACCCTCTAAGGGTCCCAGTTCTCCCTCCCATTTAGTCTTCAACTGGTATGCTGTCACTGTTGCCTGTGGGAGCGTTAACATGCTATAGAACTGCGAGATCAGTCTTTTGGGGTCTGGGTACTTTATTGCTTCCATTAGGGGGTTGCTGGCTAGGGGTGTGTTTGCTGGGAATTGGGTATGGTAGGCATGGTGCAGTTGTAGATATCTAAAATGCATTTGGTTTGGTAGCTCAAAGTCAGATTACAGTCTATCGAAGGGTTTGAGTGTGTCATCCTCAACAATGTGGGAAAGATAAAATATGCCCCTAGAGCTCCACACTTCACTGTCTGGAATCAAATAAAATTCTGGTAGGGCAGTATTGTGCCACAAGGGGGTGAAGTTATTGGTTGCTGGTATTTTGAGCCTAGTTGAGACTATGGCCCTTATTTTGTTATAGTGGTACATTTACTCTACATGTCCCTCCCATCTTACTCGAGATTATCGTGAGGGGATCTTTGGTGGATCGAGTCCACTTTGGGCAGAGAAGTCCCAGAAATCTGTCTTTATCCACCTTATCAATGTGGAAGAGTTCGAAAAGCTGAGCCGCTAGATAATATTGATTGAAATCGGGTAGGGCGGTTCCTGTGGGCTTTAGGAATTTAAAATAAGTTATACCTGTAAAAGAATTCAGGAGATAGTTGCCTTTTCAGTTGCCTGCACCGACAAACATTGCTTGGATGCTGAGAAATCTTCAGCTAAAGTCTAATATGAAACCAATACTGCTGGAGTGTTGATTTCTCACAACTTTCACTGGTTCGTCTCTCTGACCTCCACCCATTATAGGATACTTTGGTGATGTAATTACTACTGTACAATAGTGAATGTCAGCAGGAGGTACTACTGAGATTTGTGTGAACCAAAAGTGTTAGTATCAGTTTGGACCTCACATGAGTACTTCTCATCAGAGCCATGTTCAGGCAACCAAGCAGCAGGAAGGGCAATCTACTGACTCCTTTAACAAGTATAGCTTATACTAAATTCTTGACTATAGCAGGGGGGTCACTTTAAAGTAACATTAAGCTGAGAAATATATGTGATCTCCAGCCAAAGAATTATTTGCTTTTTTTTTTTTTTGGTCTTGGGTCAGAAAGTTAGGGGAAGATTTCCAAAAGAAAGCAATAGAAATGCACATTTTCTCATAGGAAAGTGTTTTATTGCAATATTAATGAGAAATCACCCCAATTCGTATCCAGGAGTACACAGTGGGCAGAGGTTGTAATCCTTTCTTTACAAAAAGCAAATGTTTTATGGGTCTAAGGATTCTTCCTCCTCCCTATATGATGTTTGGGCCTCGAGTTTGGCCCCACAGACACACAAGGCTGCAACATGGGCGGAAAGGGAAATAATCACAAGATCTTGGCAAACGGGATGGCGGGGAAACCCCAGGAAGGCAAGTATCAGCAGCTGAAGTGGGAAATAGGGGGGCTATCTAGAAAACCTGTTACTTGCTCAGAACAGGTAAAAGTAGAGGTTCACATGAAGCTATATTTTATGAAAAACTGTTTATGCCGCAGTTTTTTTTTTTTTTTTTGGATGAAAACTGCATTCCTGAATAACTGCAAAAATAAATAAAATAATATAAAATATAATAATAATATCATCATAACCTTTTCCACAATACCCAGATCTCCTCCACTCATAACACTTCGGACGATGGTTCCAGCTTTCTCAGCTATGGAGTGAGCACTCGCCACTACCCTGGTCAAAACGTTGGTGGTTGAGGACATTGTAAAAGCTAGGAGAAAATGTAAAAGGAAATGTTATTCAGACTGGAGCCTACACCAAGTATGTTAATAAATATCTGATCTATTTTACTGGAACAACTTGTGCATTAGAGCTGCACAATTAATCGTTAAAAAATCATGATCTCGATTCAACCCCCCTGACATCGCCAATGCAGTTTGCCTATACTTTCATATAATAAGTGGAGAGACTTTATCTGCTTTCTTAGCTGTCAAAAGAAAATATCCAGGCAGTCTGCCCAAGTTTTAACAGGAAACATTGTAACTAATGCTTCCTTCTTGGATCAAAGGGATAAACTTTTGTGTGTGTGTGTAAAGAAAAAAATCAGGGCAGTCTGCCAAGTTTTTAACAACATGAAACATTGTAACTAACTTCCTTCTTAGATCAAACTTCTGTGTGTAAATGCAGGAAGTTTAACCACTTAAAGAGGTGTGTCCCTTAAAAAAAAAAAAAAAAAAAAAAAAATTAAAAGTCAGCAGCTACAAATACTGCAGCTGCTTACTTTTAATAATAGGACACTTACCTACCTGTTCCAGGGTTCAGCAATGCGGGGGCAGGGGGGTCGAAGCTCCGCTCTCCCCCCGATCCGCTCGGCGCCGTGATGGGCCGCACAGTCATCTGGGACACGTGACAGGTCCCAGATGACTGGGGAGCCCTTCCTGCGCTGAGGGGAAGTGATGTCACCAGGCTAGGCAGAAGGCAGACTACGAGGGACCCCCTAGCAACAGGCATTTAGAGGTATGTAAAAAAAAAAAAAAAAAATTCAATTATTTTTTTTAGGATTTTTAAGCCTTTTTTGTTTTTTTAGCGGGAAACACCACTTTAAAGTCCAAATCTTTTTCTGACACTTGTTTCTTAGGTTAAAATCAATATTTTTTGCTAGAAAATTACTTGGAACCCCAAAACATTATATATATATATTAGCAGAAACCCTAGGGAATAAAATGGCAATTGCTGAAATATTTTATGTCACACTGTATTTGCCCAGCGGTCTTTCAAATGCAATTTTTGGGGTAAAATACAATAATAAAAATAAAAAAACGAAACAGTAAAGTTAGCCCAATTTTTTGGTTTCAATGTGACAGATGATGTTACGCCATGAGAATCGTAATCTATCTTCTAAGCAAAAAATTGTGATTCCTATTTTAGCCAGAATCGTGCAGCGCTATTGTTCATTGCTGAAAAGTTTAAAAATCAAAAAAAGCAACCTTATGAGTAATTACAAAAAAGTTCTGTCTTTCTGGAAAGATCATCCTGGGAGAAAAAGAAACATCATGCATGGTGAATGGGTTAAAGGGGTAAAAAACAAAGTGACTTTCTCAGGTGTAGGGTTAATTGAGAAGGCTGCATTTAATATATTGATTAAAGTGGTTGTAACCCCTCTGGGACCACTTTGACCTACAGGTAAGCCCAGATTAAGGCTTACCTGTAGGTCCAAGAAATATCTCCTTAACCTACACGGTTAGGGAGATATTTTAGCGCCGCAAGTGAAGGCAAACATGCCGCCACTTACGGCTCCCGCGCGCATGCGGAAAGAAGATGGACACTCAGTGGAAGAGGGGACAGCGGTGACATCGCTGGCTCCTGTATCAGGTAAGTGACACATAATGGGCTACTATGCGATGAATAGTAGTCCATTATGCTTTACCTTTGCAGGGAAACAAAGATGAAGTAAACCCATCAGGGTTTACTTCCTCTTTAACCTGTATGTAAATGGTAAAAGTTTTTTTCTTTTTGGATAAAGTGATGAGGGGTTACCAGGGCCACTATTAGAAATCATGGGGCCCCATACAGCCTACCTGACGGGGCCCCCTTGACCCTGCCCACAGCTCCACCCCTGACCCCACACTGTCACTGGTGGCAGGAGCTAGAACACGTAACATTTACAGCGCCCCACCAATCATAACTGGAGCTGAATGGGAGAGATGTCAGTGTTTTGACATCTGTGCCCATTCAGTTTGTGTCTGCATACTCCACAGACTTGTGTCCATTTACATCAGGCTACATCTGATCTGTCACTTTTAGGTCTAGAAAAAATAGGAAAAAAGGATGTTCTTTTCCATTTTTTTTTAACTGAATGGACATGGAGGTAGGCGGATCTAAATGCACAGAAGGCAATTCATATCTGGACTCCTGTAAACCTACATGGAGCTTTCAATGAGGTTCGCATGAAAAACTGACAGGGGGACCCAATTGCAAAGCTTGGGTGAAAGGTTATCAAAGGGGAGTCGTTTGGGGGTGGTAAAAATGCAGCTTGGCTGTGTGTTTTTACTGTCCCTCCCCATCACACCAGAAATGAACTGGACCTACAATGGTATTCATTTTCCAGTGTTTTCCAGTGTGAATTCAAAGCACAGGCCTAGTCAGCAGCTGACTAGGCCTGTGCTTTGAATTCACACCAGAAAAAGTACAATTGTAGGTCCAGTTCACTTCTGGTTTGTTCACTTTGTTGCCGGTCAAGCCCTGATGAAGGGGGCACTTAGACCCCTGAAACGCATTGGCTACTTTTTAAATTGTACCCCTGACCTTTAATGGAACAAAGTTGTATCTGGACCTTCAATTTCAACTCTTTTTACATCACACTACAAGCCTGGGAGACTGTGGAGATCCTCTGGGGTGTATAAGCTGCCTTCCCAGGAACCAGATCATTTACACCAACAGTAATACCTTAAGATAACAATACCAATAAAATAAACCTATGGGTTTAGCGCTATCTTTTTTTTTTATCCAAAAAGAACTTTTATTTCAACGGAAAAACACATACAGTTCAAGTGCCAACAGTCATACATGTCATTTACAATGAATGCCTTCTCAGCATATAATTATACAAACATTATTATTCTCTCCTGTCACCGGCCCGCATCTGCCCTCCTAACCTGCTGTCTCCTCCCCCTTCATTACCAAGAGCACATCTCTATAGCATTATACAAACATTCAGTCATGTATGCAATATATCCTCATCCTCCAGGCTGTAGCCTTTCCTCAGTAATATTCCCAATTTTCGATTATACCCAAGAGCCTGTCCATAACCATATCTTCCGGTGCTAGGCCTGGAGTATCTAACCACGGTCCCCAGAGCTTCTCAAAATTTCTGCGAGCAGTCTCTGTGTTGATAAATAATTTTTTCCATCCGGAGAGTGTCTCCTATTTTGGTGGTCCATTCTGTGAGAGTAGGTGGCGATTCAGATTTCCAATGCAACATTATCAGTTTACGGGCCATAAACAGAGCCCTGGAAAGGACCTCCCTTACGTGAGGTTCCCATTCCATCCAACAGATTCAGAATGCAGCATCTGGGGTCACACGGGATTGACACCTGGAACACCGTGTTCAAGGTGTCAATCACCCCCCTCCAATACACATGGAGTTTGGGACATCGACACAGCATATGTATCAGGTCTCCATGGTCTCTTTTACATCTAGTACAACTAGGGTTAGGCGTTTAGCCCATTTTATGTAGCCTAAGGGGCGTATAGTAAATTCTCAGTATTGTATACAATTGTCTAAGTCTTTGTGTCACATTCAGTGAGCAAATGGCCACTGACTGTAGTACTTCCTCCCACTGTTCATCGTCCAGAGGTCCTACATCTAGTTCCCACTTACTTTTAACAGTCAGGGGATGTTTCGCTAAAAATTTGTTCAGTAGTGTTGTGTAGCTCTGCGAAATGATTTCCTAATGCCCCATACACACGGTCGGATGTTCCTATCGGACAATGTTGTCGGAAATTCCGACCGTGTGTAGGCTCCATCTGACTTTTTCCGTCGGATTTTCAAAGTTTTATCTCCTGCTCTCAATTTTTCCGACAACAAAGTCCTATCAGACTTTTTCCGATCGTGTGTAGCGAATTCCGACGGACAAAGTGCCACGCATGCTCCAATCACATTACAAGACCAAAGCTATTGGCTACTAGCCTCTACGTAGTCCCGTCGTACGCAACGAACGTCACCACGTTCAGAATGATCGGATTTTCGGACAACTTTGTCCGACCGTGTGTATGCAACACCAGTGTAGGACAAAATCCGTCTGAAAAAAATCCGATGGATTTTGTGGTCGGATTTTCCGACCGTGTGTACGGGGCATTAGAAACTTCTGCTGCTTTGAGCTGGGAGAGGAGGGGCATGTCACCCATCCGCCACTCAGAGACCCTTGATTGGGCCATGAATGCATGCTTAAGTTGCAAGTAGTACAAGTACATGTGCGCTGGCAGCTGATATCTCTCTCTCTCTCAGGACATCAAAGGACAGTAGGTTGCCATTGCTAATTATCTGTGTCAGGTAGAGCATGCCACTCCTCTGCCATCTCTTCCCATGTTGTAACTTTGCTAGTTCAGGGTAGGACTCATTCGCCCATATAGGGCTATATTCACTAAAACCTATCGCCCCCTAAAGGTATTTGGTTTTATTCCACACTTTTTGTATGAGGCTATACGTAGGGAAGCTTTTTTGTGGTTTGGCAAAGGCCAATGCTTCAAGCGCAGTTGGAATGGAGTTTCCCCTCTACGGTGTGAAGCATTATGCTCTCTGAAGCACTGGGGGTTTGGTCTCCTTGTTCTCACTCTGGGGCCATGGTACCTATCAGATGCTGCATTTGGGATGCCAGATAGTACAGCCAGGGATTCGGCAGAGCCAGTCCACCTTCCTCCTTGGAGCGTTGTAGATGCTCTAGATTTATTCTGGGGGGGGGGGGGGGGGTGGGGGTGGGATTTCCATATTAATTCCCTGAATATAGCGTTAATTATTCTAAATGTCTTCAGTGGGATCATTACCGGGGAGTTGTGTAACATGTATAGCAGTTGGGGCATGAGAATCATCTTTATGAGATTCACCTTGCCTGCAACTGACATACAAAGGGAGTTCCACGTCTTGACCCTCAGGCGGAATCTAGTTAGCAGTGGAGCTATATTAAGTACGCCATAGTCTCTAATCTGTGGGGTCACCTGGATCCCCAGGTACTTAAAGGAGAGAGTGAGAGGCATCTCTCCCACTTGTCCATCCTGCTGGGGTGGGGAATCATCTATGGGCATAAGTGCTGACTTGGACCAATTAATCCTAAGACCTGAGAACTCACCGAATCGGATCACCGCCTCATCGTATTGCGTAGAGACTGTTCCGTGTCCCCCAGCAGGATCATAGTATCATCTGCACAGAGCATCACCTTCTCCTGCCTGTTTCCATAGCAGAAGCCGGTGATGCCCTGGTGATCCCTAATTCTAATAGCCAATGGCTCTATTGCCAGGGCAAACAGCAGGGGGGACAAACGGCACCCCTGCCGCGTGCCCAGGCTCAGTTCAAATGGTAGGGAAAGCCTTCCAGCCTCCCTAATGGATGCCCTCGGACAGTGGTACAGTAACCACACCCAGGAGATATAACCATCCCCAAAGCCGAAGCACCTTAGAGTCTCCCAGAGGTACAGCCACTCCACACTATCAAACGCTTTCATAGCATCTAGTGACAAGAGAGCCCTCTTGCCTACATTGTCAGCGTGTGATTGCATGTTAAGGAAAAGCCTCCTAAGGTTTATTGCTGTCGATTTGTTTGGCATGAAGCCTGCCTGATCTGCATGAGCAATTGAAGTAACAACTGTATTCAGTCTGAGAGCCAACACTTTTGCGAGTATCTTTATGTCAGACCGAAGCAGCGAGATCGGCCTGTACGAGGCCGGATCTACTGGGTCCTTGTCAGGTTTTAGAATTAAAACAATGTGGGCCTCAGACATGGACATGGTCAGGGCTCCTATTTCTCTGGCTGCATTAAATACAGCTAGTAGCTTGGGAAGCAGTACCTTATAAGTATGCTTATAGATTTCTACGGGAATCCCATCTCCTCCCGGAGCTTTACAGTTAGGGAATTCTGCCACTGCACCCTGTAGTTTCTCCAGTGTGAGTGGGGCATCTAAAGCTGCCCTCTGCGCCTCTGTAAGCGTAGGGAATAGTATTTCGTCTAAGTCATTTTCCAATTCCTCTTTACCGTAGTTCGAGGAAGGGCGGTATAAGTTCTGATAGAACTCTGCCAATGTCTGAATTACCAAATCGGAGGCGTGGACGAGTTGACCCCCTTTTGACCGTATAGTTCCTATTACCGGAGACCTCTGCTCAGAGTTAGCTATATATTCTAGCCAAGAGACGCCCCATCACTTTACCTTACTCGAAGAAAGCAGTTTTAGAAAATAACTGCTTTTTTTCCCGCCGATGAGGCCAGCAAATGGTCATAGGCGGATTGTGCAGCCTGCCAAGCTCCCTTTGTGGCTTCAGTGGGGTCCTGTACATAGTTTGTCTCCAGAGAGTGTACCTGCTGTTCCAAAGCTTCCCTGTTCAGCGCTATCTTTCCATTCTCCTCAACTGACCTAAGTGTCAATGACACGGATGACTTGAAAACCTCAACTTTGCTCCAGTACAGGAATCTCGCTTTAAAGGTTCACTTTTATAGCAGCTATTGTTCTAGTGATTACTATAGAAAGCCTAGTGGATAAGAAGCTATCCATTGCATAATCACCGTGAGTCAGGCAGATTTATGTGCTGGAGAAAAAAGGTGAAGATCTCAAGTCACTGAACTCATTGACACTTAGGCCGCCCATTCAAAATGTTAATGGGCAGGCTGAATGTACCAAATTGATCGATTGATCAACTTGGGTACAACCAGCCTGCTGGATTCTCTTACAATTAATCGCTCTCCTCACCAGGAGAGAGTCCCCTATCAGCACTGTGTGTTGATGGGGGAACCATGTGAATTTCTTTCCTGCAACCCGTGATTGCAGGAAAGAAATTTGGTCCATATATGGCTGGCCTGGGAGATCAACCACTTGACCCAGAACGTCCACCCATAACACAACACCAAATTGCATCCATAAAGCAACTGTCATAAAAATGAATCTTAAAAAAAAAAAAAAAAAGCTGCCTCGGGAAAGAAGACAAAGAACGTTCATTTCTCCTGCTGCCTGCACCACAAAGCTCTGCCATATAGATGAGGAAGTGCCCATCGAAAATCCAGCAGATCCCACACTTCTGGTAGTGTCAGATTCCATGTCCCCTGTTTAGTGGTTTAATCTGTATTATATCCTGTGGTGTTTTAGAGGATGGTGGGGGACCAGCAAATGGATATTCCCAGAAAGTTGGACTCAGCAGGATCTTCAGTGGGTGTTTTCTTTTTACTACTGAAGGGATCAAACAGCAGAAGAGGTGAGTATTTGAAGACTTCCTTGCAAGCGAAGCTTTTTTTTTTTGAAGATTGACTTTTGAGACAATGTCACTTTAATACTAGGCATACATACAGTGCTAACCTCTATGCTCCCACTGCTAGGATATGCCTAATGTTTCTGTTCAAGTTTCAACTTGCTAAACAAGTTGAAACTTACATAGGTCAATTGTGCGCTCCCACCACCCTTAAATCAAAGAACTTGGGCCTGGCATCAAGCCGTGCATGGTTGGTATAGAGAGGATCACATATTCCCCTATACTTGTAAGTACCAATTAGTATTTCTTATCCAAACTAGAGATGGATCAAAGCCTCAGAGGTGCGCACGGATGGAAAGTTTTGGCTGCTTAAACTGGTTGTAAACCCTTACAGACCACTTTTACCTACAGGTAAGCCTAGATTAAGGCTTACCTGTAGGTGCTGGAAATATCTCCTAAACCTACACGGTTTAGGAGACATTTGTAAAAAAGACAGGCACCGATGTCTACGGCGCATACGCCTTAGGCAGCGGCGCATAGGCGCACAGAGCGTGTCGTTGCCGTTAGTGGCGGCTCCCGCCGGAGCCGCGATACCCGGAAGGAAGATGGACGCTTCGTCAAAGAGGGGACAGCGGTTACATCGCTGGCTCCTGTGTCAGGTAAGTGACACATAATAGGCTACTATACGATGCATAGTAGTCCATTATGCTTTACCTTTGCAGGGAAACAACGAGGAAGTAAAACCCATCAGGGCTTATTTCCTCTTTAAAGACACCCTAGAAAAGTGAACCTGTTACTTTGCAATATATTGACAAAACAACAGGTTCACTTTCGGGGCCTATTCAGCAGTGAGATGCATCTTGCAGATGCAAACCATCCCTCTGAAGTTCCTTAGCAGCTAGATTGGCTTTTTTACACTTGTGACAAGCTCCATTCATCTAAAAAAGGTACAGGAGGGACATTGGTGTATGTAGACTGCCCTAGGTAACGCTCATGATGCTGAGCCTCAATGAATTCCAATGAATGAAAGGGGTAGGCCATGGACTTGGCAGGCTGGGGAGTAAAGAGTGAGATGATGCTGAATGATCTCCAGCCAGGAAATGAGGCAGGCTTTATCTGACTTGCTGCAACTTCTAATGTACAGAGAGTGTAGTGAAATCAGAGTAAGAACTTTCTGTACAGAAAAGGAGTTTGTGGAACTGTGCAAGAAGGTAAAGTGGAGCTTACTTCCCTTTAATGGTCTCATGCAGTGGCGGCTGGTGCTCAAATTTTTTGGGGGGGCGCAAAACAAACAGCCTCACTGTGCTCCATCAAACGCTGCCACTGTGCCCATCAAACGCTGCCACTGTGCCCATGTAACGCTGCCACTGTGCCCATGTAACGCTGCCACTGTGCCCATGTAACGCTGCCACTGTGCCCATGTAACGCTGCCACTGTGCCCATGTAACGCTGCCACTGTGCCCATGTAACGCTGTCACTGTGCCAGCACTTACCTTGTCAGGCGGCGAGCGGTGTCTCCTCATCGACATCTTCTCCCGCGCTCCTCCTGTCTTCTGCAGTGATTGGACGCCTAGGCGTCCAATCACAGCGCCTGTGACTTCAGCCAATCAGGGGACCAGTAACACAGACCGGCAACCTGATTGGCTGAGAGGCGGGTCTGTGTTAGGGAAGCAATGTATTCGCTTCTCTAACACACAATACTGTGTAAGCAGCGAACGCAAAGCATTGCGCCCGCTGTTTACACTTATGGAAGCCTATTAGAGCCCACCGCTCTAATCAGGTCCCCTATTAGAGCTTTACAGCTCTAATAGGGCGCTTCCAGAAAACCCCCCCCCCCCCCGCTGTAATTCAGATGCCCGGCGCCCGACAAGGGGCCGGACACCGGAATAGGGGGCGGCAGCGGTGACAATAGATAGAGCGGTGCAGGAGAGGGGGGGGCGCTCCTGCACCCTCTATGCACGCACCGCCACTGGTCTCATGTCCCTCTCTGGCGTTTTCTACCCGGCTGCTTCCAGGTGTCGGGCTGCAGCAGTTCACAATGGCCGGTGCTGGATGACATCAGACATCCAGGCACACAGGCACTGTGCTTGAATATGAACTGAGCTGCACAGCTCAGTGTACATTCCAAAGCAGACTGGACATGCAGGTAGGTTATTTTATTGCAGAAGAGACATTGCATATCTCCTCTGCAAAAGACCACCTAACTGTAAATGTACATCATGTTTGACGTTAGGTGGCCAGCTTTCAGATGAAGGTGATCCTGGTGGTAGTTTTACAACGGGATCACTTTTATAGGCCACGGGAGAGGTGCCCCCCCCCCCTCCCACAAGTTGTTTCCGGGTCTACCGGTGTCCTGTCAGAAAGCGGCTACCCATCAGAATATGTAACGGAAGTGACGTTCCGTCGTGGCCATCTTGGTACACCCACACACTTGTCCGCAGGAAGCCTACAGTCTGAAGCCGCCAAGCAGACATCTTTTTACACCCACTGAAGTCTTGTATTTCACACTTAGTTTTACCAGTAAACAAAGATTATATTGTGAAACACAGTATTTGGAAGTCCGTGTGACGGTTTTGAAGTTGAATTCTAAAAGCAATCGGCAAGCTTGCTGATCTTACAGGTTTGCTAATCTGACAGAAGACCGCTGCTTTTAAAATTCAACATCAAAACAGTTTGACGGATTTCTAAATACTGTATTTCACTATATAAAGTCAGTTTACTGGTAAAAATAAGTGTGAAATGCAAAACTCCAATGGGTGGAAAAAGATGTCCACTTGGCGACTTCAGACTGTAGGCTTACTGTGGACGACTGCGGGTGTACAAAGATGGCCGCAACGCAACGTCACTTTGGTTGCTCTTTCTGACAGAACACCGGACCTGTCGATAGCTGGGCAGGAGGTCCAGTGACAAGATGTCACCAGAACTGTCCAGGTGAATCCTGGACAGGTGGCAACCCTAGTGGAGACTCCAGCTTGAAGCAGCATCTTTTCTGATTCTATCTGGTGCTACTGAAGTACTTCAATTTCCTTTTACCTAAGAGCTTGATACAGACGTGCTTTTAAGCACGAAGGAATTGTTTTGTGCTTTGTGTGCATCTTGACGCCAGAAGTGCACATTTTGGTGCGGTGTGGATTTGTGTACAAAGCCCAACAAAATTTCTCTGACAGTTTCCTCTTGTCATTTTGGATATTTTCCTATTCCAATAAACTTTACTTGGAGCCCACATGAGGTGCAGCCATTTCTTATTTTGACAGCTTCAAACAGGTAACCTGTAAAAAAAATTTCAAGCGTCGCCTATTAAGATTTTTAAGTACCGTAATTTGTCCCAATTCCACAAACGTGCACAATTGTAAAGCATGACATGTTAGGTATCTATTTACTCGACATAACCTAATCTTTTACATTATGTAAAAAAATAAATAAAATTGGGCTAACTCTTCTGTTTTTTTAAAATGAAAGTGTATTTTTGCCCAAAAAAAAAAATGGCGTTTGAAAGACCGCTGCGCAAACACAGTATGACATAAAATATCGCAACAATCGACATTTTATTCTCTAGGGTCTCTGCAAAAAAAAAAAAAAGATATAGATAGATAGAGATAGATAGATAGATATATATATATATATATAGATAGATAGAGATATAGATAGATAGAGATATAGAGATATATATTGAATTTTGAATAAAATAATGAATTTTTCTGGGCTTACAGATTACCTCCTCCAGCTCATAACTCGTTGTCCTTGTCTAGTTGTTCCCAGGGTTGATGACCCAGTAACTGTAGAGACCGACACCTGAATTCCTTTTTAGGATTTTATTTTGCTTAAAACAGTGAACAAACTCAGTCTCTAAGTTGGGAATAGAGGGTATAAGGATAAAGTTTAGCGCAGGTGCTTGGAACTGCTGACTTCAATAAAAGTCTCTCTCTGTACATAATCCAGGGACTAGCCACTCGCAACTGGATTCTTTAAGGTTGGATAAATCCTTGAGCTTGGATCTAGCAGCCAACAGTAATTCTAGCTTTTCAAAGTCTCTCACACAGACTTGGTTGAAAAACTTAGTTGTAACTAGGGCTGCAACTAACGATTATTTTCATAATCGATTAGTTGGCCGATTATTGTTTCGATTAATCGATTAATAACCTTAAAAAAAAAGTGTGATGTATAATTTAGTTAATATGTAAAGTTTAAAAATAAGGTAATTTATTCTTAAATATCTCTATGCAGTGGTAAATATAAATAACCAACTATATGGTTAGGGAGCAAAATATCTAATCCACTCTGAAAATAACAGATAGAAGAGATATACTGTATATACTATTAGAGGAGATTTACTATATATACTATATCTGGTATATATATATATATATCTGGTATCTGGTAAATATCAGACTCAGAGATCAATTTCTTTTATTTAAAAACATGTCTTCCTTAACCACTTGCCGACCGCCCCCTGTATATATACGTCGGCAGAATGGCACGTACAGGCAGAACCACGTACCTGTACGTGCCATTCTTCCGGCGGGTGGGGGGTCCGATCGGACCCCCCCCCGGCCGGCGGGGACGGTCGGGATCGCTTCAGGAGCGATCCGGGATGAGGGGACGGCCAGTGGTTTCTGGCCACCCCCTCGCGATCGCTCCTGGCGAATCAGATGCTTCCTCTGTCTGTGTCAATCAAAACACAGGCAGAGGAAGTGATGTCACGCTCGGTGCGCCGGTCTATGTGACCGGAACGCCGAGCTGTGAACGTCTAAAGGTTAGTGCACCAACAGTACACTGACACCAGTACACATAGGCACACAAAACACCCCCCTGTCACCCCCAGATCACCCCCCAGATCACCCCCTCCCCCCCCAGTCACAGTGTCACTAATTGCAGTGATCATTTTTTTACTGATCACTGCATTTAGTGTCAGTGTGACTGTAATAACTGTCAGTGCAGTTAGTTTTAGGTCCAAGGTAGCCCCCTACCCCCCCCCTAATAAAGGTTTAACCCCTTGATTGCCCCCCAGGTAACCCTTTCACCCCCTTTTGCCAGTGTCACTAAGCGATCGTTTTTCTGATCGCTGTATTAGTGTCACTGCTGTCGCTAGGTAACCATTTTTTTTTTTAGGTAACCGCCATGTTTATATAGGTTCATAAATAGGTTTATAGGTCAGGTACCCCCATATTACAACCTAAATAAAGGTTTTAACCCCTTGATTGCCCCTAGAGTTAACCCTTTCACCAGTGATCACTGTATAACTGTCACTGGTGACGCTGGTTAGCCAGTTAGTTATTTCGTTATTTAGGTTCCCCGTCAGGTTTTTATATAGCGTCAGGTACCCCCATATATTACCTAATAAAGGTTTTAACCCCCTGATTGCCCCTAGTTAACCCTTTCACCCCCTTTTGCCAGTGTCACTAAGCGATCGTTTTTCTGATCGCTGCATTAGTGTCGCTAGGTAACCATTTTTTTTTTTTAGGTAACCGCCATGTTTATATAGGTTCATAAATAGGTTTAAAGGGTCGGGTACCCCCATATTACAACCTAAATAAAGGTTTTAACCCCCTGATTGCCCCTAGAGTTAACCCTTTCACCAGTGATCACTGTATAACTGTCACTGGTGACGCTGGTTAGCCAGTTAGTTATTTCGTTATTTAGGTTCCCCGTCAGGTTTTTATATAGCGTCAGGTACCCCCATATATTACCTAATAAAGGTTTTAACCCCCTGATTGCCCCTAGTTAACCCTTTCACCCCCTTTTGCCAGTGTCACTAAGCGATCGTTTTTCTGATCGCTGCATTAGTGTCGCTAGGTAACCAGTTTTTTTTTTGTATTACTGTTACGGGTGACGCTGGTTAGTTAGCTTGTTTTTTATACTGTCAGGGCACCCATTTATTACCCAATAACGGTTTAACCCCCTGATCGCCCGGCGGGTGATATCAATTAGGTTTTAGGGTCAAATAAGGTCTGCGTCGCCCCAGGTTAGTGCCAGTACCGCAAACACCCACGCGCAAAGCATACACCTCCCTTAGTGGCACAGTATCTGAACAGATCAATATCTGATCTGATCAGATCTATACTAGCGTCCCAGCAGTTTAGGGTTCCAAAAAAAACCGCATTGTTAGCGGGATCAGCCCAGATACCTGCTAGCACCTGCGTTTTCCCCCTCCGCCCAGCCCAGCCCACCCAAGTGCAGTATCGATCGATCACTGTCACTTACAAAACACTAAGCACACATAACTGCAGCGTTCGCAGAGTCAGGCCTGATCCCTGCGATCGCTAACATTTTTTTTGTGGTAGCGTTTTGATTCAGTCGCTTCAGTCAGGAGCTTTTTTACCTGTGAATCTCAAAAAAATAAAAAAAATAAAAATAGTTGTCGTTTTATTGTTCTCTCTCTCACTCTATTCTCTCTCTATTGTTGCTCTTTTTTTACTCCATTCTATTCTGCAATGTTTTTATTATGTTTTATCATGCTTGCTTTTCAGGTATGTAATTTTGTTTACTGTGTTTTAGTGTTAAGCATTTTTTTGTTTTCAGGTGCGCCATTCAGTTGCAACGCGGATTTATTTATCTTGACAGCAACAGCGTTTGCTCCCACGATACATAAAGCCGCGACTCCAACGCTGTAGGAGGTGATTTCACCACCACAGTTAAAAAAAAGAGCATATATGCCGAAGCATGGGGGCAGCAGGGGGGGGGGAGGAGCGATTGGCTCCTAATGCCACGTACATACGGTCGAAATTCCGACCGTGTGTACACGGCATAACTTTTGCGGGAGGATGCCCCCATGCATCGGCATATATAAATGGTGCATGTATGCCCATCATTAGAAGTGGGTGGATGAAGGGAGGTATTCTAATGGTGGGCATACCCACCAATCAATCTCTTTTTTTCGTTCAGCCAAGAGGCTGCATGAAAAAAAAAAGATTACAATATATGTCCAGTATGTTGCTGGACTTTGAATGGTTATACCAGAATGATGCCTGCAGGTTTAGGTATCATCTTGGTATCATTCTTTTCAGCCAGTGATCGGCTTTCATGTAAAAGCAATTCTAGCGGGTAATTAGCCTCTAGACTGCTTTTACAAGCAGTGGGAGGGAATGTCCCCCCTCCCGGATATAAACCGCGCCATTGGGAAATTGGGAAAGCATTTTATCACACCAATCTTGGTGTGGTCAGATGCTTTGAGGGCAGAGGAAAGATCTAGGGTCTAATAGACCCCAATTTTTTCAAAAAAAGAGTACCTGTCACTGCCTATTGCTATCATAGGGGATATTTACATTCCCTGAGATAACAATAAAAATCATAACAAAGAAAAAAAATGGAAGGAACAGTTTAAAAATAAAATAAAAAAGCTAAATAAAAAAAAAAAAAAAAAAAAAAAAAAAAAAAAAAAGCACCCCTGCCCCCCCTTCTCTTGCGCAAAGGCGTACACAAGCGTTGGTCTGGCGTCATATGTAAACAGCAATTGCACCATGCATGTGAGGTATCACCGCGAAGGTCAGATCGAGGGCAGTAATTTTAGCAGTAGACCTCCTCCGTGAATCTAATGTGGTATCATGTAAAGGCTTTTAAAGGCTTTTAAAAATGTATGTAGTTTGTCGCCACTGCGTGTTTGTGCGCAATTTTAAAGCATGTCGTGTTTTGGTATCCATGTACTCGGCCTAAGATCATATTTTTTATTTCATCAAAAATTTGAGCAATATAGTGTGTTTTAGTGCATTAAAATAAAAAAAAAAGTGTATTTTTTCCACAAAAAATGCGTTTGAAAAATCGCTGCGCAAATACTGTGTGGAAAAAAAAAAATGCAACACCCACCATTTTAATCTGTAGGGCCTTTGCTTTAACATTATATATAGTGTTTGGGGGTTCAACGTAATTTTCTTGCAAACAAAAAGTGTTAGAAAGGGCTTTGTCTACAAGTGGTTAGAAGAGTGGGTGACGTGTGACATAGGCTTCTAAATGTTGTGCATAAAATGCCAGGACAGTTCAAACCCCCCCCAAATGACCCCATTTTGGAAAGTAGACACCCCAAGCTATTTGATGAGAGCAATGTTGAGCCCATTAAATATTTTTTTTTTTTGTCCCAAGAGATTGAATAATGAAAAAAAAAAAAAATATATATATTTTTTTTACAAAAAGTTGTCACTAAATGATATATTGCTCAAACATGTCATGGGCATATGTGGAATTACACCCCAAAATACATTCTGTTGCTTCTCCTGAGTACGGGGATACCACATGTCTGGGACTTTTTGGGAGCCTAGCTGCGTACGGAACCCCAAAAACCAATCACCGCCTTCAGGCTTTCTAAGGGTGTAATTTTTTTATTTCACTTCTCACTGCCAATCACAGTTTCGGAGGCCATGGAATGCCCAGATGGCATAAAACCCCCCAAAATGACCCCATTTTGGAAAGTAGACACCCCAAGCTATTTGCTGAGAGGTATGGTGAGTATTTTGCAGATCTCGCTTTTTGTCACAAAGTTTTGAAAATTGAAAAAAAGAAAAAAAAAAATTTTTTTCTTTACTTTCTTCATTTTCAAAAACAAATGAGAGCTGTAAAATACTCACCATGCCTCTCAACAAATAGCTTGGGGTGTCTACTTTCCAAAATGGGGTCATTTGGGGGGGTTTTGTGCTATTTTGGCATTTTATGGCCTTCGAAACGGTGATAGGTAGTGAGGAGTGAAATCAAAAATTTGCACCCTTAGAAATCCTGAAGGCGGTGCTTGGGTTTCGGGGCCCCGTACGCGGCTAGGCTCCCAAAAAGTCCCCACACATGTGGTATCCCCATACTCAGGAGAAGCAGCAAAATGTATTTTGGGGTGCAATTCCACATATAACTATGGCATGTGTGAGCAATATATCATTTAGTGACAACTTTTTGAAAAAAAAAAAAAATCTTTTTTATTTTTGTCTTTATTCAATCACTTGGGACTAAAAAAAAAAAAATATTCAATGGGCTCAACATGCCTCTCAGCAAATAGCTTGGGGTGTCTACTTTCCAAAATGGGGTCATTTGGGGGGGTTTTGTACTTCTCTGCCATTTTAGCACCTCAAGAAATGAAATAGGCAGTCATAAATTAAAAGCGGTGTAAATTCCAGAAAATGTACTCTAGTTTGTAGACGCTATAACTTTTGCGCAAACCAATAAATATACGCTTATTGGCATTTTTTTTACTAAAGACATGTGGCTGAATACATTTTGGCCCAAATGTTTGACTAAAATTGAGTTTATTAGATTTTTTTTATAACAAAAAGTAGAAAATCTCTTTTTTTTTCAAAATTTTCGCTTTTTTTCCGTTTATATCGCAAAAAATAAAAATCACAGAGGCAATCAAATACCATCAAAAGAAAGCTCTATTTGTGGGAAGAAAAGGACGCAAATTTCGTTTGGTTACAAAATTGCATGACCGCGCAATTACCAGTTAAAGTAGTGCAGTGCGAAATTGAAAAAAGACCTCTGGTCCTTTGGCTGCCAAATGGTCCGGGGCTGAAGTGGTTAAAAAAAAAAAAAAAAGATTAAATTTTAAGAACGTTTGTTCGATTTTATAATCGTTAGTGGGGTCAAATCGATGTTCATTTTCAACCACCGTGATGGGAACATTTGGAAATTGAAAATTTATTTGGCCAAGAAGTTTTCTGACACTGTAATGTAATTTCTGAATGAAAACCACATTAATTTTAAAAACAGAATGTTAAAAACAAGTGAAAATTTTAACATTCTTTCATTCAGCGAATGTACAAAGATTTTTCGTCTGAAAATGAATCCAAATTGGCCAGCATAAGGCTCGGTACTCACATATGCAGTTTGCTCTTGATCTGTTTCTGCAGTGCTTTTTGCTGTGCGTTTTGATTTTTGCGCACGTGATTTTGCTGCGACTTGTGTTTTTGCATTTTTTTGCCCAATTTGTTGTTGGGCAGATTAAAAAACATAAATTGCTGCAAAATCGCATTACATGCTTTTCTGCAGCTTCTCCATTGAAGTATATTGAACCAAAAAAGCGTTAAAAAAAAAAAAAAAAAAGTCCCTGACCCTTTCCAAATACGCAGCAGCTGAAAAAGCATAGATGTGAACGTGTCCCATAGGAAACCATGTAAATAAACTGTAGTGCGTTTCTGCAAAAAGCACCAAAAAACACATAGATGTGAACCAGGTCTAAGACGTTTACAGGTGTATTGTTAGAGTAATATGAGCAGGAGGGGGGATCTCCTACCCTACTCTGTATAAATGTGAGTTTGGCTTTGTAATAAAACAGTCCATGTTTGAGCAACTAAGCAAGTGTCGTCTCATTTGGTGCTTGGGAGCGGTTGGAATATCTGATATCCGTATCCAGACTGGAAGGAAGTGATATATGACGAACGCACTCAAGAGGAGTGTAGGGACGTTCCGTCACATTGTTGGCAAGCAGTGGGATTGTGCTTCCTGCAGTCTGGGACATCCAAACCTCCACCGGGATCCAAGATCAGGATAGCAGACTTCGGTCACCCCAGCAGAGATATGGACCTGGCATCAGAGTTCCCGGGGCTGCTGCGGATCATCCTTGCAGCATACACAAGGACTGTGTCTGAGGAGGAATACCTGGAGCTCAGGCAGCAGATTCGGGTGGAGCTCTGGATTGGAGCCCTCCAGCTCGCTGGTATAAAACAGGGCAAGTGCTTTCCAACCCAGGGGTAACGGGCCAGTGACCAACGGGCATTGCGGATGGCATTCCTGGGAGAGCAGCCCCAGGAGCAATGGGTGACTGAGTTGGACAGGCTGGTCCAGCAGGAGATAGAGCTGGACAATCATTATCGGGCTCTGCAATGGCACGCAGAGCAGGGATATTTAGGGGAGACAACAGAATGCTCTCCGGAGGGATATGACTTTGGAGGCCCTGGATTGCTGTGGGAGAGCCTTACAGATCATTTTGTGTTTGGTGATGAAGGGGAACCTACCCTTGAGGACCTGCGAGAATATAGAGAGGCTATGCTTGGTCTTGCAGGGGTCTCAGAGCTTAAACCAGATATGGGCCATTTGCTAAGGAAGGAACAGCATCTGGAAAGGGAATACAGGAAACTGGTAGAACACGTTCAGCAGCATGCCAGAGAATCGGCAGTGGAAACTCTGGAGATTGTCGTCCCCAAACCTGAAGTGCTGACAACAGGGCAGAACTCTGCTAACTTCTGCCCAGCACCAACAGTGGCTTCTCCCTTCTTGAGAGAAGAGGTAGTCGGCCTTTCTCCCACAACACTGACAGGGACATGTGATTTTCTGCCAGCAGCACCTATGGAGTTACAACAAACTTCTCCAGCTGAAGATCTGGTAACTGAACGGAGGGTCCAAGACCTCTGTCCCACACCTGTGGCAGTTGTGGAGGCCCAGGGTGAGGAGGTGGTGGTCACTCCCGAGCAGCAGCTCAGGACCCAAGGGGAGAATGCAATCTGCACTTCACAACTGCAGCTTGATCTGGTGTCAGTGGATGGGCCTGTGGTCTCCACTAACAGAAAACCAGCAGAAGTGCTGGCAACCGGGCAGAGTGCTACCAACCTCTGCCCAGCACTGGTAACAGCTGCAGAGTTCCAGGGAGCTGGGGCAGTCGGCCTCTCTCCCCAACAGTTAGCTGGAGCAGATGATGTAGGGAAGCGCCTACGCCCAGCTGAACTGCTGGAAACGGAACAGAGCGCTGCTGGCCTCTGCCCTCAACTGACACAGGACAGATTTCCTGTAAAGGTGGATGGGAATTCAGTCTCCACCTGTATACCCCAGGGATACTGGGCAGTAGGCCCATATGCCCAACAGCATGACAAACTGAGCCCAGTCACCCTGTCTTCTCTCCAGCGGCTGAAAAGACTCCAGGGAGAAGGACCAGTCCAGGCCTCTCCCCAGCGGCAGATATGTTCTATGAGAGAGGCAGAGGTTGGCTGGGTGAGTAGTGCTCTGTTTGAAACAATTTGGTTGGGGTACTGTGTGGGTACCAGCATTAGAGGACTGGAACTATGGACTAACTTCGGAGTCAACCCGTCTGGGGTCTCCTCCTGTGTTAGTCTCCTGCAGAAAGGGGAGAAATGTGACAGACCTAGCCGGGACACAGGCTTTTTGAGAGGACTAAATGCGAGCCTCCTGCCAACCGATTATGGGCCCTGGATTTTAAGGGGCACAGGGTGAAGGAGAACCCCAACCCCAGTCAGATTCCATGCTGTATATATGTGTATATATAATGTGTGTGTCTCATGCTGTTGGGACACACACCGTCAGATGCTAATGTCATGAATTCAAGATGTTAATTGAGATGGCTGATCACATTGTCCTCTGTACAATGAAGGAGACGGTCCGTCTGTTAGTGGTGGTCTCCTGCTATTGTGATGAAATGTCTTGTGGTGGTAATTATGATAAACACAGTTGATTATAAATTATCTCGGTGACAACAAGTCTGACTTGTAGTGAAATCCTGATGAGTCACATCGGCTGCTTAAAGGGATTAGTTAATTAGTTTATGTTAAGTTGTTACAGGTGTATTGTTAGAGTAATTTGAGCAGGAGGGGGGATCTCCTCCCCTACTCTGTATAAATGTGAGTTTGGCTTTGTAATAAAACAGTCCATGTTTGAGCAACTAAGCAAGTGTCATCTCGTTTGGTGCTTGGGAGCGGTTGGAAAATCTGATATCCGTATCCAGACTGGAAGGAAGTGATATATGACGAACGCACTCAAGAGGAGTGTAGGGACGTTCCGTCACATCGTGTAACCAAGGGGCTGCTCTATTATTACTCTAACCAAGGGGCAGATCTGTTATAGCGTGTAAGCAAGTGGCGGGTCTATTATTATTATATCGTGTAAGGGGCGGATGGCTACAGAAGAGGGCGAATGTTAAATTAATGGGCAGAGCTCGATATATAACAATAATAATAAATGCGCCCCTTGGTTACAGTAATACTAGACCCGCCCCTTACTTACACGATAGATGCCCCTTGTAGAGTAGCACGAGCATCAGGAGCGTGCGGCATCACCTCGTATAATTACATGTTAACTGCACCTGCGCGGTGTAGAGTTCACTCAGAGCTGTTTAGGTTCTGCAATTTTCGTAAGCTCCGTAGTCCTTCGTACTGCGCAAGCACTGCGCAGTACAGGGGGTCCTTATCCAGCGGGGGAACTTTTTCGGCAGGACACCGGAATTACACTACTCCCATCTAGTGGCGGTAGATGTAATTGGGGTAACTAAGCCAAAGTAATGGGAACTGAGTTACCATGAGGGGAAAAGTAATCAGTTAGATTACTAGCTACCCTCTAAAGTAACTGCGTTAGGTAACTCAGTTTATTTTAACTCAGTTACTTACATCACTGCCTATGACCAGGCAGAACCTCAATACAGCCCAGCCAAACTGATGCCAAAGCATAATTTAGAACAATTAACCCCAAAACTCAACTACAGTTCTGGGCAAAAACAAAATTTAAAGTCATAGCGCATACTCATCAAGGAGTACCGGCGCTACACATATTATTTATATATATATATATATATATATAAATATAATATGTTTGGGGGGTTCTAAGTAATTTCCAAGGAAAATACAGATTTTTACTTGTAAACAACATACCGGTATGTCAGAAAAAGGTCTGCTCTTAAAGTGCTTAAAAGTGAGGCTTAGGTTGCTCTTTAGGCCTAGAGTACGGCTTTATCAAAACTACAATAACCCGAGCATGTACCGCATAAAACCTCACAAAACAGGCTGTAAGAATGCACAATTTTTTTTTAAAATAAAACAGAATAGAAACAATGGATCCTAACAAAAATCTGGTTTACCTCCAAGGGTTAAAGGACTGGACACACGTGTAATATATTATAACACCTGAACCTGTATTAAAGCTACCATTTGATCAACATGAAGAGGTCAATAGTAGAACATATTTAGTATGAAAATTAAAGGATTACAAGATACATTGATTATGGCCATTTCCCGGGATCTTGTATATAGGCAAACCTGATACAGAACTGGTCAAACCCATGGCGAGGTCAAGCGGCCCTACTGATAATCTAATGCACATAGAAATGAGAATGTGTTGAGCAAAAATGTGTTTTTGGCACAAAGGTAATAACTATAGGTCAACCTCCCTAGAAATGGGTGACATCTAGCAATAAAAGGTAAAAATAACAGACATGCATAGTTCTGATTTAGTTGCTGTGAACATTACTCTTACCTGCACCCCTGATCCTGTACAGAGAATGGACTGCCAAGAGGTGAAAAGGCTTATAGAGCATTGCAACACTCTCCTTGTACTCAGAGCCACTTCCTAGTTCACTGCCACTGCTCCTGGGTCCTAGAGACACCATATTGTTTGAGTCATACTTTCATCCATCAATAGTTCACAGCAGACAATGTGCCAACAGGCGGAACCAACAGCAGTGTATGACTTACAGGCGGGGCTGCCATTGGTAATCGCGGGGCCCCATACAGCCTGCCTGACAGGGACAAGGGACTTCAAATACCTTATTGTACATGCACAGTAATCCCACCAGTCGCAGCTCCCAGCAATAAAATAAAGTTCCCCGGGACCTCATCAGTTCAGCAGCAGGGCCTGGAATAGAGAGGGGGCTATGTACTCATTTTTGGGTAATCCTAACAATTACAGTAGTTTCGGGCTTCCGGCCTGCCGCAAGAGATTGATATAGAATAGGCCAGAACTTTCATTTGTCAGGAGCCACGGCATGGAGGATTACTCTACGTGCTTCCAAAAATAAGTAAATAGTCCCCTCTCCGTACCCAGCTCGTGCTGCTGAACTGATGGGGCACGGGGAACCTTTAGGCCCCTTTCACACATGCGGACCGTTCGTCCGTTTTTTCATACGTCCGTTTACGGATGAAAACGGACATTAATGCTTGTCTATGGGATAGCGGACGTTAGCGGATGATCATCCGCTAACGTCCGTTAACATCCGTCTCCGTTAAGGTCCGTTTTTCTGAACGGAAGAAGACCCTATTTTGTCTTCCGTAAAAAAAACGGAACGGACGAAAAACGGATGTTAGCGGACGATCCGTTCACATCCGATCCGCTGACATCCGTTTTTCATCAAAAAAAAAAATAATTCATGAAAAACTGTTTTTTTTTTTTTTTTTTTTTAAAAACTGATAAAAAACGGACATAAACAGATAAAAAAAACGGACATAAACGGATAAAAAACTGATGAAAAACGGACGTAAACGGATGAAAAACGGAAATGAAAATGGATGAAAACTGATGTTTACTGACAACAACTGATGATAAAAAAACGTGACTGAACTGATCTAATGTACGGTCCGCATGTGTGAAAGGGGCCTAAGGCCCCTTTCACACTGAGGCGATTTGCAGGCGCTAAAGTGCTAAAAATAGCGACTGCAAAGTGCCCTAAAAGAGCCGCTCAGTGCACTCCAATGTGAAACTCCTGAGTAGGGATGAGCTCTGGCTTGTTCGCATGATCCACGTGCAGAGCCCGCCAGGATGTCGGCGCAGGGCTGCGCTAATCACAGGCAGTGAGACATTGCCCGATCTCTGCAATCGCGCATTGGGAAATGTCTCACTGCCTGTGATTAGCGCAGTGCTACGCCGACTTCTTGGCGGGCTCTGCACGTGGTCCATGCGAACACGCCTGAGCTCATCCTTACTCCTGAGGGCTTTCACACTGAAGCGGTGCGCTTGCAGGATGCTGAAAAAAGTCCTGCAAGCCGCATCTTTGGAGCGCCCCTTCCCATTAAAAACAATGGGACAGCGCTCCAAACCCGCCTGCAAAGCGCTGCTGCAAAGTGCCGCTGCAGCGGCGCTTTGCGGGCGGTTTTAACCCTTTTCCGCCCGCTAGCGGGGGTTAAAACTGCCCCGCTAGCGGCCGAAAAGTGCTGCTAAAACGACGGTAAAGCGCCGCTAACTATAGCGCCACTTTATCGCTAGCGCGCCCAGCGCCTCAGTGTGAAAGTAGCCTTAGGCCCCTTTCCCACTGGGGCGTTTTTCAGGCGATACAGCTCTAAAAATAGCGCCTGAAAAAAAAAAACGGCCCCATTCACTCCAGTGTGAAAGCCGGAGGGCTTTCACACTGGAGCGGTGCACTAGCAGGATGGTAAAAAAAAAGTCCTGCTAGGTGTATTCACCGCTCCTACCCATTGAAATCAATGGGGCAGTGCGGCTACATCGCTGGCAAAGTGCCGCTGCAGCCTGCTAGTGGCCGAAAAAGGTTTTAACCTTTTTCGGGCACTAGCAGGGGTTAAAAACAGACCGATAGCGGCCGAATACCGCCGCTAAAACAACGCCGCTCCCGCCCCAGTGTGAAAGGGGCCTTATAGGGCCAGTTCACACCACACGCAGTTCCGCTGCGTTTTTGATACAATTTGCTAGGCTCCAGTACAGTTCTGTGCAGAAAAAATGCAGCATGCTCTACTTAGCTATGGCCTGTGGGATTACTGTGCGCTCCAATCATTATTTAGAGGGCTTTAACACTGCAGCGCCGTGCCGCTCATTTTTGCAGTGCTTTTCGGACAATAGCTAGGTGGTTTTAACTTAAAAAAAAAAAAAAAGGTAAAAAGTCCAGTTTTGTGTCGCTTTGGAAGCACTGCCCATTCAGTGCAATGGGCATGGGCGGTTAGGGAGAGCTAAATACAGCGCTCCCAAGATGCTGCTTGCAGGACTTTTCCTATCGTCCTGCAAGCGCACCGCCCAAGTGTGAAAGCACACACTGCACAGAATGGGACGCAGCTTTCAGGCTCTTTTTAGAGGCTATTTTAAGCGCTAAAACGCATTAAAACTGCCTCAATGTAAAAGTGGTCTTAAAGAGTCCCCTTTGCTGCCTCGGGCCCCCTGCTGAACTGATGGGGCCCAGGCCCAATACAGGAGGGCCAGCTCTACTCCTATCAGCGACCCTGGTTACAGGGCCCTTTATATACACTATATTGTCAAAAGTATTGGGACACCTTTACACGCACATGAACTTTAATGTCATCCCAGTCTTAGTCCGTAGTGTTCAATATTGAGTTGGCCCACCCTTTGCAGCTATAACAACTTCAGCTCTTCTGGGAAGGCGGTCCACAAGGTTTAGGAGTGTGTCTATGGAATGTTTGACCATTCTTCCAGAAGTGCATTTTTTAGCTCGGGCACTGAATGTTGGATGAGAAGGCCTGGCTCGCAGTCTCCGCTCTAATTCATTCCAAAGGTGCCCATTGAAACCAATGGGCAGCGATGCCGAACTGCCAGCAAAATGCCGCTGCAGCAGCGCTTTTAACCCATTTCCGGCCACTAGGTGCCCCACTAGTAGCCAAAAACCTTCACAAAAACGGTAAAGCGCCACTAAAAATAGCGGCGCTTTACCACCAACGCCCCAGTGTGAAAGTAGCCTAAGACTTGACATGTTTGGCATCTGTTTACTTGACACAACCCCATCTTTTATATTTCAGCAAAAAGTAGGTATTATATTGTGTGTTTCCACTAAATTTCATTCTATTGTATTTTTTCCTGAAAATATGCTTTTAATAAATGAACTGCACAAATATCGTGTGATGTATAAAAAATTGCAACGACCACTTTTTTTCCCCCAGGGTCTCTGCTTTCAGAACATAGATACATGTTGGTGGGTTACATATACAAAATACAAATTCTAACAGCAATATCAGCGTGCAGTGTGAGGCGCCGGGAGCGCGCACCGGAAGTTTGGTCCTCGCCGGCCGCCATCCCCTCTCCGTACTTCCCGCACACACTGACAGGGAACATGTTGACCCTGCTGAGGTGCCGGCTGCCCGGGGGGCGCTACCCCTGGAGGGTGAGGGCGGCCTCGGGACTGAGCAGCAGCCAGGAGAGTCCGGGGCAGAAGAAGTACCGAGACACCGTGCTGCTCCCCCACACCGACTTCCCCATCCGCCGCAGCCCAGAGGACACCGTCACCACCGAGCGCCGCCTGCAGGAGGTCAGGGGGGAGGGGCAGAGAGACTCTGGGGGCTGTCGCCCATAGCAACTGTAAAGGAGGGAGGAATCTGGTTGCTATGGGCGACAGCTTGACTCCTGAGGGAGGAGTCAGGCCTGTGTGATGACAGGGAGGGAGGGGCCTGTGTGTATTAGCAGAGCTCACTATAGGATGTGCTGGCCTCACTCAGGTCATTTATAAAGCTCCACATTGTATAATAATTGGGGGGACAGATTTATAAAGCAGTGAATGTGGCTTTCACCAAACATTCACAGCAAATTAGTTGTTTATGGTAAACACGTGAACCAGGAAGATTCACCCGTAGTGAATGTATATTAGTATAACAATGCCCCATATTGTAGGCCGTGCTTCAGACTATAAACAAAACGTTTTTGTTGGCTAGGGAAGGGTTAAAACACCTGCCAGGCTGTCTGGGCACCGTTCCTGTCTGGAACTTACAACAGGAAGTGAAAGGAAATCTCCCCGAGTGCAGGTGGTTTGTCAGATTTTGTAACGGAAGTGACATTTCATCGCTGCCATCTTGCTACACCCCGCACTCGTCCACAGTAAGGCTACAGTGAGAATGGCAGCAAGCGGACATCTTGTTACACCCACTTTAGTTTTGCATTTCACACTTATTTTTAACAGTAAACGGAGCTTATAAGGTGAAATACAGTATTTAAAAATCCATCGGACTGTTTACATGTTGAATTATAAAAGCAGCGGGGTTCTATCAGATCAGCAAACTTGTGAGATCAGCAGGCTTACCGCTGCTTTTAGAATTCAACATCTAAACAGTCCGGATTTTTTAATACTGTATTTCACTATATAAGCTCTGTTTACTGTTAAAAACAAGTGAGAAATGCAAAACTCCTATGGGTGTAACAAGATGTCCGCTTGCCGTCTTCTCACTATCTTTACTGTGGAGGAGTGCGGGGTGTAGCAAGATGGCGGCGACAGAGCTTCTAAAATTCAACATCTAAACAGTCCGGATTTTTAAATACTGTATTTCACTATATAAGCTCTGTTTACTGTTAAAAATAAGTGTGAAATGCAAAACTCCGGTGGGTGTAACAAGATGTCCGCTTGCCGTCTTCTCACTATCTTTACTGTGGAGGAGTGTGGGTGTAGCAAGATGGCAGGGACAGAGCATCACTAACGTTACAAATTCTGACGGGTCGCCTAATCTGATGAAACACCAGCAATTCCCCTCTAAAGGCTTGTTTATGCTAGCGTTCGTCCTCTGAAGAGCGATCCGCCTTCCTTTTCAGAGTGCATTTGACAGGCAGCAAGGAGGTGTTATGTCTATTCCACACAGCTTAATTAACCCCCTCAAAGTGGTAGTGAATCGCCTTATTTTTTTATTTTCTTCATTTAACCACTTAAAAAAAAAAATTTTTACTTTCTACTATAAAACATATCCAATAAAATATATAAAAAAAAACTAATTTATTCATCAGTTTAGGCCAATATGTATTCTGCTACATATTTCTGCTAAAAAAAAATAAGCGTACATTGGTTTGCGCAAAAATTATAGTATCTACAAACTATTAAAGTTATGGCATTTTTTTTATTATTTTTATTTTACCAGTAATGGCAGCGACAAACGATTTTTGGCGGCAACATTTCGGCGGACAGATCGGACACTTTTTTTGGGACCAGTGACATTGCAGTGATCAGAGCTAATAATATCCACTGATCACTGTATAAATTACACTGGCAGGGAAGGGGTTAACACTAGGGGGGGCGATCAAGGGGTTAACTGTGTGTCCTAGGGAAGGGTTTCTTAGAAACCCTTTCACACTGAAGGCGTTTTTCAGGTGGTTTAGCGCTAAAATAGCGCCTGGAAAAACACCTCCCATGCCTCCCCAATTTGAGGGCTTTCACACTGGGGCAGTGCGCTAACGTCCTGCAAGCAGCATCTTTTGGGCAGTGGGGGATCGATGTATACACCACTCCCAAAACGCCCTGCCCATTGGAATGAATGGGCAGCTCTGCCGAAGCGTCTGCAAAGCACTTCGGCAGCACCACAACACAGGCACTTTTAACCCTTTATTCGGCCGCTAGCGGGGGTTAAAAGCACCCGAATAGCGCCGCTAGTTTTGCAGCACTTTACCGCTGACGCAGCGCGACCCCGCCCCAGTGTGAAAGGGGTCCAACTGTGGGGGGAGTGTAGTGACTGGGAGTACAGAGAGATCGCTGTTCCATCCTGATCACTAGGAACAGATGATCACTCTGTACTCTCCTGTCAGAACGGGGATCTGCTTTGTTTACATTGGCAGATCCCGCGACTTGAAGCAATGCCTGTGTTAACTTGAGGTCTATGGACCTCAAGTCGCATCAAAGTCTAACCAAAGTAGTGCAGGGACTACTTTGAAGTCGTTGCGACTTGAAGTCGACTTTGCAGTCCCAAGTCGCACAAGTGTAAAAGGAGCCTGACACCTGCAAGGCAAAGTTTTATAATGTTTGACGGACTCCACTTGCTCAGCGGGGGATCGCTCTGTTGATCTCCGCTAAGCAGGCGAATGACAGGTCCATCACGGCTCGCTGTGCTGAGAAGGACCTGTCAGAGTCCCGCTCTCCTCTAAGGGGAGATGGGAAGAAATGGACCGCCTGTCCTTTTTTTATCCGATCTGCCAGACGGATTTGGAAAATTAGGACCTCTATCTGTCTGGTTTTGGCAGACAGGATCAGATTGCATAGCAGCGAGTGTCAGCGGACATGTCACTGCTGACATCTGCCGCTCCATAGGAGTGACTGGAGGGTCTTATCAGGTCCGCCTGAAAAACTGACAGGTGGACCTGATCGGAAAGCCCATGTGAACGAGGCCTTACCTTTTTAATAAAATAAATAAATAAAAAAGCCCTCCATCGGCACGCTGTCACCACTGACAGGGCTTTCTTTTTCACCACCTTCCTTCCGGGTTGGCGGGCTCCGGTCCTTTGATTGGACGAGGCGCGATGACATCACTCCCGCACATGCGCGTGGGAGCCGCTGTTCACGAACATGTAGTGCTGGTTCACACTAGTGTGACTTGAGTTGCATGACAAGTGAAGGCACATATGCAAAAGTTTCATCATATTTAATGGTCACATCAGTGCAACTTTGGAAAAGGTCCTTGTGCTACTTTGGTGCAATTTACAGTGCGATTTGGCCCCATAGAAGATGCAAAATCTCACTAGTGCGACTTGAGTCACACGATGAGGGAAAATAAATTATATTAAATAAATAATAAAATATGTTGCGCTAAAGATTTTTGATATCAGTTGATTCAATAAAACGGCAGCAGCCGGCACAATATTGAAAAAAGTCAATAAAAAGTATATATAGTTAAGGTGCAGCGCTTAAATCATAATCCAAAAAGGACAATCCAGGAACAAATGTTCAATGGTGGTTCAATCTACGATTGGCAGGGAATAGGAAGACCCATCACCAGCACCCAACAATACAGCCGCTTACCCCATTTAGTGGACCCTCATCACAATCAGCATATATGAAGTAAACTCAGGTAAGAAGGAAGCCCATCAATCTTCATACACTCAGTGGCAGCAGACCAGATAGTGGATGCAGCAAACCTGGATATGACTCTCCTTGTTCAAAATTACACTCCAGCAGTAATCATCACATATATGTCATCCCATGCAGACAAAAGGAGACTGTTTTGTCGAAACACTGTGCTTGGAGCTGTCGTATAGTCCGACCTATATATTCTAACACGCACGGGCACCTAATGACATACACTACGTGCCTAGTAGTGCATGTTATAAAGTGCTTTATGATAAAACATTCTCCAGTTGAATTGTATGTATAAGAATCAATTTTACGACTTCTCTCTACATTAATATGGCATGTGGAGCACTTCCTACACAGGAAGAACCCCCCCCCCCCCCATACTATGAAAAAAAGAAGATCCTATTGGGGGGGGGGGGGGGTCTATAACGTTTGGAGCCTCGGGGTGGAGTAGCTTATACAGCCAATTCGACTGGAGAATGTTTTACCATAATGCCCTTTACAACATGCACTACTACCCTGTTTCCCCGAAAATAAGACCTAGCGTGATTGTCCGTGATGGCTGCATTATAAGCCCTACCCCCCAAATAAGCCCTAGTTAAAGTCCTTGTAGGTCTTATTTTCAGGGTAGGGCTCATTTTCAGGGAAACAGGGTAGGGCTTATTTGGGGGGTAGGGCTTATATTGCAGCCTTCACCGACAATCACGCTAGGTCTTATTTTCGGGGAAACAGGGTAGGCACGTAGTGTAAGCCCCCATACACACGGTCGGAAATTCCGACCACAAAATCCATCGGATTTATTCCGTCGGATTTTGTCCGAAACTGGTGTTGCCTACACACGGTCGGACAAAGTTGTCGGAAAATCCGATCATTCCGAACGTGGTGACGTTCGTTGAGTACGACGGAACTACGTAGAGGCTAGTAGCCAATAGCTTTGGTCTCGTAGTTTGATCTGAGCATGCGTGGCACTTTGTCCGTCGGAATTCTCTAAACATGCTCGGAAAAAGTCCGAACAGATTTTGTTGTCGGAAAATTTGAGAGCAGGATCTCAAATTTTTTCAGTCGGAAATTCAGACGGAAAAAGTCAGATGGAGCCCACACACGGGCGGATTTTCCGACAACATGGTCCGATTGGACATTTTCCATTGGAATTTCCGACCGTGTGTATGGGGCATAAGTCATTAGGTGCCCGTACGGGTTAGAATATATAGGTCGGACTATACAACAACTCCAAGTACGGTTAAAAGAACACGTCATTAATATTAAAAATGGATACCCAAAACACAGTTTGTCCCATCATTACGCTACCCACCACAATAGGAGACTAAAGGGTACAGTATTTCTAGGCATCGATAAATTCACGGGAAACTGGAGAGGCAGCCATATGACCAGAGTGTCCAAATTGGAGACCCAATGGATCTATAAGGCCAGAACTTACAATCCTCACGGTAAGAATGTGGAATGGGATGTAAACGCAATCATCAGCAATTTACGGTGAACGGTTTTTATCCAGTTAATATTAAAACATCCCATTCTCTCTGGGTAGTCTGCCATTAAATAGGAGGAGTCGGCAACGTGACGCTACTGCAGGCTGGGACACGGCGGCCATCTTTCTGGTGGGGAGAGGCTGCATATATACAAACCGCTTGTTTTTGTTTATCAGCAATGTGAGTGCAATTTCAGTCGTTTTTTTTTTAATCTGAATAAATAATGTCATGATGTACTGCGCAATGAGGTTTATCTCCTTTTGTCTGCATGGGATGACATATATGTGATGATCACCGCTGAAGTGTAATTTTGAACAAGGAGAGACCTATCCAGGTTTGCTGCATCCACAATCCGGTCTGCTGCCACTGAGTGTATGAAGATTGATGGGCTTCCTTCTTACCTGAGTTTACTTTATATATGCTGATTGTGATGAGGGTCCACTACGTGGGGTAAGCGGCTGTATTGTTGGGTGCTGGTGACGGGTCTTCCTATTCCCTGCCTATCATAGATTGAACCACCATTGAACATTTGTTCCTGGATTGTCCTTTTTGGATCATAATTTAAGCGCTGCACCTGAACTATATATACTGTACATTATATAAAATTATCACATCAGTGCAACTTTGGAAAAGGTCCTTGTGCTACTGGTGCGGTTTACAGTGCGATTGTGCACAATATAATATACAAAGTCACTCTACATATTCGCATTGTAGCAGTGTGAAGCAAGCCATAGAGACATTGGATCTGCGTTTACTGGCATAGAGCTGCACCCTGTCATTGATTTTTACAGGTAGCTGGATGTAACATCTGTGACTCCCAGATAGAGAAATACAGCTGGTGTGTACATCTCTCTGCAGCTAAAAGGGGGTAGCAGTTGAGGGGTGGTAAAAGCACAGCCCAACCCCAGGCTTTTACCTTCTCCCAACCGGTAGTGTAAATGAGCCCTTATGCTATCCGTTTTTGAAGGGTACAATATTTTAGAATCACAATGATCATAATATCAAATTATTACATCAATATTACTATGACCAACACTACAGCACAACGCACAGCGCTCTGCTGAGGGAGCGTAGAGGAGGAGGAGGGGGGCGCTCTGCGGGGAAGTGTAGAGGAGGAGGGGGGCGCTCTGCGGGGAAGTGTAGAGGAGGAGGGGGCGCTCTGCGGGGAAGTGTAGAGGAGGAGGGGGCGCTCTGCTGAGGGAGCGTAGAGGAGGAAGAGTAAGAGGTGGCATAGAGGAGGAGGGGGGCGCTCTGCTGAGGAAGCGCAGAGGAGGAGGGGGGCGCTCTGCTGAGGAAGCGTAGAGGAGGAGGGGGGCGCTCTGCTGAGGAAGCGTAGAGGAGGAGGGGGGCACTCTGCTGAGGAAGCCTAGAGGAGGAGGAGGAGGGGGGGGCGCTCTGCTGAGGGAGCGTAGAGGAGGAGGGGGGCGCTCTGCTGAGGGAGCGTAGAGGAGGAGGGGGGCGCTCTGCTGAGGGAGCGTAGAGGAGGAGGGGGGCGCTCTGCTGAGGGAGCGTAGAGGAGGAGGGGGCGCTCTGCTGAGGGAGCGTAGAGGAGGAGGGGGGCGCTCTGCTGAGGGAGCGTAGAGGAGGAGGGGGCGCTCTGCTGAGGGAGCGTAGAGGAGGAGGGGGGCGCTCTGCTGAGGGAGCGTAGAGGAGGAGGGGGGCGCTCTGCTGAGGGAGCGTAGAGGAGGAGGGGGGCGCTCTGCTGAGGGAGCGTAGAGGAGGAGGGGGGCGCTCTGCTGAGGGAGCGTAGAGGAGGAGGGGGGCGCTCTGCTGAGGGAGCGTAGAGGAGGAGGGGGGCGCTCTGCTGAGGGAGCGTAGAGGAGGAGGGGGGCGCTCTGCTGAGGGAGCGTAGAGGAGGAGGGGGGCGCTCTGCTGAGGGAGCGTAGAGGAGGAGGGGGGCGCTCTGCTGAGGGAGCGTAGAGGAGGAGGGGGGCGCTCTGCTGAGGGAGCGTAGAGGAGGAGGGGGGCGCTCTGCTGAGGGAGCGTAGAGGAGGAGGGGGGCGCTCTGCTGAGGGAGCGTAGAGGAGGAGGGGGGCGCTCTGCTGAGGGAGCGTAGAGGAGGAGGGGGGCGCTCTGCTGAGGGAGCGTAGAGGAGGAGGGGGCGCTCTGCTGAGGGAGCGTAGAGGAGGAGGGGGGCGCTCTGCTGAGGGAGCGTAGAGGAGGAGGGGGGCGCTCTGCTGAGGGAGCGTAGAGGAGGAGGGGGGCGCTCTGCTGAGGGAGCGTAGAGGAGGAGGGGGGCGCTCTGCTGAGGGAGCGTAGAGGAGGAGGGGGGCGCTCTGCTGAGGGAGCGTAGAGGAGGAGGGGGGCGCTCTGCTGAGGGAGCGTAGAGGAGGAGGGGGGCGCTCTGCTGAGGGAGCGTAGAGGAGGAGGGGGGCGCTCTGCTGAGGGAGCGTAGAGGAGGAGGGGGGCGCTCTGCTGAGGGAGCGTAGAGGAGGAGGGGGGCGCTCTGCTGAGGGAGCGTAGAGGAAGAGGAGGAGGGGGGGCGCTCTGCTGAGGGAGCGTAGAGGAGGAGGAGGAGGAGGGGGGGCTGCGGGGAAGTGTAGAGGAGGAGGCGGCGCTCTGCTGAGGGAGTGTAGAGGAGGGGGCGCTGCAGGGAAGTGTAGAGGAGGAGAGGGCGCTCTGCTGAGGGAGCGTAGAGGAGGAGGAGGAGGGGGGGGCGCTCTGCTGAGGGAGCGTAGAGGAGGAGGAGGAGGAGGGGGGGCGCTCTGCTGAGGGAGCGTAGAGGAGGAGGAGGAGGAGGGGGCGCTGCGGGGAAGTGTAGCGGAGGAGGGGGCGCTCTGCTGAGGGAGTGTAGAGGAGGAGGAGGGGGCGCTCTGCTGAGGGAGTGTAGAGGAGGAGGAGGGGGCGCTCTGCTGAGGGAGTGTAGAGGAGGAGGAGGGGGCGCTGCGGGGAAGTGTAGAGGAGGAGAGGGCGCTCTGCTGAGGGAGTGTATGAACGTTTTCCCATCTTTTTCCCACACAGGAGTGTAACTTCTTGCAACTTTACAACTGGCAAAAAAACAGAAAGATCAAGAAAGAGTTCAGCTTGCACGATGGACCGCCCTATGCTAACGGGGACCCCCACGTTGGACACGCACTTAATAAGGTAAAAGTTTATTACTGATCACTAATAGGTTATATCTCAATTGTTCAGTGACAGTGTAGCTAAATGGTAAAATACTGTAAATACTCGTTAAAGTGCAGGTTTATTTTTATCTTGCACTTTACTAAATAACCCCACCCAAGCATTTTATGTTGTCTTCATGCTTTCAGTGTTGCCCTATGCTAACTGAAGAAGTCTTATTTGTTCCTGCACCTTGTTGTACCACGTTGGCCATAGACAGCAGTAGGAAGTAAAATGTAGTCACTATCTTTTGGCTGGTTATCTAAATTTCTCAGCCAACAAAAAGTATCACCTACTGTACATTTTTACCTTTCTACTGCTTTCTCACTAAGAATCTTACAACTGCTAGTAACCTGGACTGTATCGTACACAAATTAAACAGAGAAATCATCTTGGAAAACTTGCACCCCTGGACAGTTGGAGAGATTTACTAAAACTGGAGCACACAGAATCTGGTGAAGGTCTGCGTAGTAGCCAGGCTTTATTGTCAAAGCTTAACCACTACAATACTGGGCACTTTCGCCCCCTTCCTTCCCAGACCAATTTTCAGCTTTCAGTGCTCTCGCACTTTCAGTGACAATTGCGCGGTCATGCAATGCTGTAACCAAATGAATTTTTTATCATTTTGTTCGCACAAATAGAGCTTTAGTTTGGTGGTATTTATTCGCGACTCCGTTTTTTATTTTTTTGCGATTATAAGCGAAAACATAGCGTAAATTTTGAAAAAAAACAATATTTTCTCCTTTCTTTTTTAAAAGAAATCCAATAAAATCAAATTCTGTCATAAATTTAAGCCAAAATTTATTCTGCTACATGTTTTTAGTAAAAAAAAAATTCTGTTAAGTGTATAATAATTGGTTCGCGTGATCACGGACATATGTACGCAAATGATCATGTACAGATGTGTGCAGGTGATCACGGACATATGTGTGCAGATAATCATTGGCACATGTTATTTTACTGGCACATATGTGAGGGACATGTGTTTTTATTATTTGGGGACATGTGTGGGGATATGTGTGTTTACACTGTGGGGACACTAGACTGGTGATCAGTGAGTAAAAAGCTGTAAAAAAAAAAAACAGCTAATACTCACTGATCACCAGCTGGCTGCAGCGATCCGCTCTCCTCTCCTCACCGACGACTTCCGTGTGAGGAGAGGAGAGCCGATTGCCTAGCAACCGGCTGTTTGCTTACATCAAATGACGGCTGTGATTCGACACGGCCGTCATGTGATCAGGAGGGCCAATCACCGAGCCCTCCTGCCGATCCGAGATGCGCCGTGTCCGGGTGACACGGCCGCATCGGGATCGCGCCGTTCCGGGAACGTCCTATCAGAAGTAGACTGCTCCAACCCGGCCGTATATGTACAGTGGCCGGGTGGGAAGTAGTTAAAGTATAACTAAAGGCAAAACTTTTTCTTTTTGGATAGAGTGAAGAGAGATTGGAACACTTGTCAGTTTTTATTGCGTTCTGTGCCCTTGTTGGGGAAATTCACCTTCGCTATTGGTCCACCATTATTATTAAAAGTAAAAAATTACTCAAATTTTGGGTTGTCCCCAGAAAAGTAATGGAGGGGAATGTTCTAATAGGTACATTAGTACCAAGGAATTTCCTTGATTTACAGGGATTTTCTCTCACTTGCTGTTTGGTTTCGGGACAGGAATTGAAGGGATATCTTCGCAATGGGACACAGCTGAACCCGATTCTGAAGTGTTTGGCTTTAGGTGATACACAGAGATGAAACAAATCCTCCTTTATAAGTTGTATCTGTCTATCTGCAGTTTTCTCTTCTCTACATCCATTCAAAGTCTAGAATTTTTATAGCTTTTCTGAGCTGTCAGAAAAAAAGGAGCAGGGAGCTGAAGTTACACTCTGCAGAGCTCAGCGAGGAGAGCTGATTGGAGGGGGGGACCAACCCCCTTCACACAGGAACAGAGCTGAGGCTGTCAATCGGGGTGGATATGATTTAAATCAAGTCGATTTAAAACGCTAGTAAAAAAGGTTTATTTCAATATACTCGATTTAAAGAGCAACTGTCATCTCTGTCCCGCAGTGGCTCCTCCTCTGACCCGCTGTTGACTCACCGACAGTCCCATTCACTTTAATGGGATGGCTGGTGATGCGGCAGTGACACAACAAGGTGAGGGACGTAGTGGCAGCAGGTGAGTGGATGCGCGCTAACAGGCGCTGCCATGATGGATCTGAAATGACAGGTGCTCTTTAAATGTAAGGACTTATTCTTGCTGGTAGTTAGAATATTTAATATTTGCAAAAAAAAGGTTTCCTATTTAGAATAAAAAGTTATCAGGTTAGTAAAACAGCGATATCAGAACCGATCCAATCATACAGTTTGTAGTGTACAAAGATTTGCAAAACAGTGGGATAAAGGAATATTCTTGAACTTTGTTTTATCTCATGGTTACTGTGAAATTGTGTGAATGCATCGATGCAGTGCATGTTATCTCAGCTTGCAGAGCTTGGATTCATTGAATGAGTTTGAAAATGTAAATTTTTCAGTAGGGTGGAGCTCCGTTTTAATTGAGACAATTACACACTCTAGAGGGATATGCATTCTTCATATTTCATGTCTGAGGTTTACAACCACTTTAAAGCTTTGCTCAAGAACTTAACCTGAAATATCTCGAGTATAAGCAGAGTTTTTCAGCATATTTTTTTGTCTGCTGAAAATGCCCCCCCTCGGCTTATACTGGAGTCAAGCACTTTTCTGCAGCAGAAAATGACATTTTCTGACCCAAATTTGGGGCCCCGTATCTCGGGACCCCAAATGTAGTATTCAAACCCAGTGGAACTAGCACTACAACATATCTAAAGATGGGGTTCCTAGCACTAAGTGGCTCCGAGGTACAGGGCCCCAAAGTCGGTCAACTGTGTCCATCTGCAGCAATGTCATTTCGGGACCCTTTGGGTCCAGAGACCCCAAAATTTTGGCTGCAGATAGGGGGCAGATAGGAACCCTCAACTACCAAGTTTGACGTTTGGGGACCTATGGCTGCATATGGGCACAGTGAGGCTGCAAATGGACATTGTTGACCCTTTTCCACTAACAGTAGCTGCAAATTTCTCACCCTAGGCTTATACTCGAGTCAATAAGTTTTCCCAGTTGTTTGTGGTAAAATTAGGTGCCTCGGCTTATATTCGGGTCGGCTTATACTCGAGTATATATACGGTATTTACTGCAGATGTCAGTGTAACACTCATTTGTCTTTCAGATCCTAAAGGACATTACAAATCGTTTTCATATGATGCGGGGGTACAAGGTTTCCTATGTTCCAGGATGGGATTGTCATGGGTTACCAATAGAACTAAAAGCCCTGGCTGACCTTGGAGACAAAGCCGACAATCTGACACCTATGGAAATCAGAAGTAGAGGTAGGGAAACATAAGGGCAAGGTAATGTGCCATAAAAAGCTTGCAGAACTACACAAAATAATTAAGGCAGAAGGGTTATGTATGAAGCATGGGGCTTTTCTCAGTAAAAACGAAGATAAAAAGGGTCTTTTCAGTCCTTAACTGAACTAGCTTTGTGCTAATAGCTACCTAATGTCCAAAGAGAAATTGTACCTTTTAAAATGAACCTGTCATGCAGATGTTATGAGTAATAGTCTTGGTCCCCATCCAGTGCATTCTCCTTATGCGCATATTTGTTCCAGGTCACTGGTTCATTGTATTGAAGCCAACGTGTCTGCATGACAGGCAATAATTATTGTCAAAAATGGCAGCCGACATATTTGCTGACTTGTTAATTGTAAGATGCTTGCCTTTAGGGGGTGATCTGTTGTAGATATGTGACGTAGGTTTGATCAATCTGCCCCTCAAATCAAGCTGCTATCGGAGAACTACAGAGCACAATTAAAGGACAGCTGTGCTTTTATATAATTATCCTTGAGCCTAGGTTCGCACAGGAATCGCACTGCATTCCTGTGCAAATAATATGCAATTCTGTGCAGTGTGATTTGAATCCATTCATTTTCATTGCTCAAATTGCACCACATCTGCATGAAAGAGGTGCTGGCAGCTTTTATTTGTTCACACTGGAACCGGAACGCATGTGTGTTTACACCTATGCCATCCGGTTCAGGAAAACGCACTGTGTTTTGCGACCTGCTTTTGAGGTGTCCTTCACTTTTAATTGCCAACCTCTGCAGATCGCGTTTGCTATGCGGTGGGGCAAACGCACAGGAACCGATGCGTTTCCTGCACCACATCAGTGTGAATCAGGGCTTAAAGTGGAAGCTTAGTCAACGCCTAACTAAGCTCCCACCCCCTTTCTAAGCCCTACACTAACTACCCTGTAAAGGAAAGATGCTTATGTTTACCTAATCTACAGACACTCTGGTCATGTGATCGGCTCCCAGCGCCGGATTTCAGTGGAGAGGAGTGACAGCAGACAACAGATGCCCCATAGTAAGGGTGAATTCACACATTGCAAAACTCCTGTCACTGCAAGGACACATAGAAAGCAATTGTTTTCTTTGTGTCCCATTCACACTGCAATGCAGGCAGAGCTGTGCTGCAGCATGCTGTGATGAAAAAAAGGCCTACTAATTGAAAACTGCAGCACTCCTGACTGGCCATTTATCTACAATAGCCGGTCAGGAGGTGATTTTTCTGCTGTCATACATTGTGACATGCTTTCTGTCAGCATGATCCTATAATAGGTTGGGCAAGATTACATTATGCAGTAATTGTATATTAGCTACCCTCCCAGTGCAAGGAATCGCATGCTATTGATGGTGTCCACCTTAAAAGCAATTTCATTTTACTAAATTCTACTCAAGTTTGCAATGGAACATTCTTATGCCAAGGGACAAATCCAGACCCAAGATGTCAGTGTCATGAAACTTCTGTCCCTGGCATTGGTGGAGGGCAGGATTTTCTTTCCCTTGATTATGACGTATGCCAGTATTCTGAGTAATGATGGAGTTCTGTTCTATCCACCTGTTCAGGAAGGTTTGTCAATTCCAATCCACATCCTAGAGTTGTGAGCAAATTGACTGATCGATTGTTGATGGTAGGAAAAAAAAGAAAAAAAAATCAAGCAAAAAGGAGAAAAACAACTATTCTCCTAAGGACACTAAGCAAAACTGCGCAGTTGTGATGGGGGGGTTTATAGCTTTGGCCTTTAGTTTCCTGTAGGTGGCAGTACATCCCTAGGTTGCTTAAAGCAGAACTTCAGTTTTTTTTTTTTTCATCTTTCCATCTATTAAATCTTCTGCCCTTGTTTTAACTTTGGATAGTGAAAAAAAAATTCTGCCAGTAAATAACTTATACAGCCCACTTCCTGTTTCTTGTCTGGTCATTAGCCCAGGCTTATGACATCATGCACAGCTCTTTCTCTCACTCTTGTGAGAGTTTGCCAAGAAGGGAGGGGGAATGAGTCATAAGATGGCCAATGACAGCTGCAGAGCTGGAGGTGTGCCACTGTAAATCCAGGAAGTGAACAGGCAGCAGCTTCAGCTGCCCACAGTTAAAATGGATGCAGCCAGACTCAGTGGAGGGAGATTTCTGCAGCATATTTGGCAAGTACAGAATCGCAGTTTATATAAAATAATATGCAAAGTGGTTGGCGGGAAGCTTCAGAATGGAAAATTTATTTTTTTACAAATTGTGTGAGCAGACTGCAGTTCCTCTTTAATATCATGAAGCGATGTCCCTCAATGAGCGATGGAGAAAAATGCATTTGATGATGATATTTCAGTAATTTTTTTCATTCAAAACTATATGCTCTTTTTCTGTTTAGCCAAGGCATTTGCAGAGAAAGCCATAGAGAAGCAAAAAGCATCATTCATTCGCTGGGGAGTGATGGCGGACTGGGAAAAGTGCTATTACACCTTTGATAAGAATTACGAGGCAAAACAGTTGGATGTCTTCAGCAAAATGCATGAAAAGGTATTGAGCTTGTTGTGGGTTGTGCTTATGATGGTTTGCATAATGTCTGTGTGAAAGGTTTTCTAAAAAATCATGTAGAGGTCCAGTAATCTTTGTATTGTACCTACGACTAGTGACTGTTTGACTTTTGGATAATTACGTTCCTTATTTTTGCCTTGCAGGGGCATATTTATCAGGATTACAGACCTGTGTTTTGGTCTCCATCATCAAAGTAAGTGATACGATTCCTCGTTTGTATTTTTCCTGTGACAGAGATCCTTACTCTATTTTTGTATCTTTTATCATACATACTGTACAGCTCCTGAATATACAGTATAGCTTGGGTAGTAAGCTGTAATAGAAAGTGGATGTTGGTTTTCCAATGGCGCAATGCGTAGTTGACCCAACCTGTGGTGATCAGTAGGTGGTAAGCATGCCAAATGCTATACATGGTGTCGTAATCACCCTGGAAACCGCGTGCAGTGAATGCGGTTGCAGTGTGGTTGTCTGCAAAAATGGAGCTAAAACAGGCGGCGAGGAGGCATCACATTACTTACTCACTTCCTGCCCGTAACTTCTGGAGCATGATCCGGAAGCAGATGGGGCTTCAGAGGCAAGGGAAATTTTAGACGCTTGTCTAAATCCACCCAAGGTAAACATAGATATAAATGGCTGGTGGGGCTGCCATTCTATATCTAAAGCCAAAACCTTTTTTGTAGTTTTAGATAGTGTGGAAGGGTTAGAACCCCCTTTTTTAAATTGCATTTTAAAATAGATTTCAGTTACCAGTCAACAGCATTTAGTCATTTACAATTAATCAACTGGTGTCCATATTGGGGAGACTCACTTTCTCTATTTGTACTGGTGACCTTTGTCATTGAAAATGGAACTGAGGGAATATCCACATTTTTTTGGTGTCTTTGCAACAGGAATGGAGGTTCAGACTCAAAGGGACATTTGGTCTTTTTCTGTTTTCATATTATATGATTCTTAGTCTTCCAGTGGGGACATCTGTTGCAGTGACAGCTGTCCAAGAGGTGATATCCCTCGATTTGTGGAGAGTTATCCTCTCACATTTCCCATTTTTTTTTTTTTTACGGGACAGGAATTTGATGGGCTGTTCCTCAATTGAATACTGATGACATAAATATAATTGTGACAGATTTTTGTCTATAACCTAATCTCTAAAACAAAAAAAAAAACTTAACTTTTTAGATTTAGCCCCCGTTCACACCTATGCGAATTAGATGCTGCTTACACCACATCCAATTCGCAGGACATTTGAAAATACATTCAAATGAATGTATCTTGTTCACATATGTGCGTTGCATTCGCACTGCGCACTGGGCATTGCGGTGCGAATTACAAGCACGTTAAACTCTATGGGAACGCATCTGATTTGCAGATGCATTCCTTTCTGAACAAGGAATCTCTCCTTGTTCTCACTACACCTCCCCCTCCTCTCCCTGCTCAGCTGATGCACTGATAGAACGGAGCGGCACCGCTGAACAGCTACATTTTCTCTTCACAGAGAAAATGTAGCTGGAATTTGCACCACACTTGAGATGGGGCTCAGGCAAGGATTGCGAAGGCTAAAGGGGGGCTGCTGCACACAGTAGGTTTTTTATCTTAATGCATAGAATGCATTAACCCCTTGGCGCCGGCGCCTCTCGGCCCTGTTATAGGTTTATGACGCCAGGAGCTGGGGCGTGGCTTAAGAACACGCAGTCATTTGGTCTGAAAAATTCCCAAACACAAGGAGTGATTAGGAGCTTTTGGTTAAGCATTGGTAACTGTACTCTCTGCACAGATGTATTGGGGCAATTAACGCAAATATGCTGCCTCCCGGCGCTTAGCACCAGACACAGAGAGGCCGCATATTTGCGTACGGCCAGCGTCAAAGGGTTAAGATAAAAAAACCTTCTGCCTTTAGAACCACTTTAGTCGCCTAATATAGAATATATTTTGTTGCAAAGCTGTTTCCATCCACTAGAGGGTGTATGTCACAGGAAAGGCTAAAAGCATAGTAAACTTACTATTAGAAGACACACTGCTCCAGGTCTGTGCTGCATGTTTGTACATCTGTTTTTTGTGTTTTTTCACTCTGATTGCACAGTTTACTCTTCTCTCTACCTTTTTAGAACAGCACTGGCTGAAGCAGAACTGGAATATAACCAGCAACATGTTAGCAGGTCCATCTATGCAAAGTTTCCTTTGCAGAAACCTCCTCCAATTCTGGCATCTGTAATAGGTAACTGTATAAAAGAAGAATGTAAATACCTTTTCTACACAGCTGCATACTGCCCCATTAATGAGGAATTGTCCCCTGCAGTCTGCTGGTAAACCAACACCAACAGCTTTGTGCTTTACAAGTGTGCTTAGCTCTCTGTTGGCTTTGGGACTCTGAAAGCAGCATAACCATATTCATATACATGCAAAAGAAATAAATAAAATAAAAATCATGCCCAGTTGCATGATCTGTCACTCATTTGACCTGCTCTTTTCCAATCACAGATGTCTCTCTGTTGCTTTAAGCAGTGATAACTCCTTAGGTCACCACAGGCTCCTACTACCTGCATTTTACGAATGGGCCACAAAATTTAGGCCATGGTGTGGACTAACCTAGCAATATCTGCTTTCCATTAAAACTGGAGCTCTAAATGTCATTAAAGAGCAATTTCACTCCTGTTTAAAAAAAAAAAAAAATACAAGTTGGATACAAATCCGTAGCTGCTGACTTTATAGAAGCAAACACTTGCCAGCCCACGGAGTGCAGCGTTGTCCTCCATGCAGTTGATTTTTCACTGGGTTTCTACTCTCTGGTGCCACTATCTTGAATTTGGGAGTGGGCTGTGGCATGTGGGAGAAATGGCAGCCCTGTAAGTCTGGTCCTGTAGTCCCCTGGGATGTGTCGCACCTCATAGGAAGCCACGGGTTGGTGGGGGGGGGAGTTGTCTAAGGCAGGCATTTTTCTCCTGGTCTAATAGATCCCTGATGTCTCCATTAAGAGTACCTGTCACCTGCCCAATGCTATCACATAAGGCAGAGGTGTCCAAAACTACATCCTGGGGGGGCAGGTGCGGTCCTTTTCTTGCCTTTATCTGGCCCTTGGAGCACTATTCTATCCACTGACACCAACAATGGGGCATAATTCCTGTTGCTGACACCAACAGCGGGGCACAATTCCCCCCACTGGCACCAACAATGGGGCACAATTCCTTCCATTGACACCAGTGATGGGGCATAATTCCTTCCATTGATGCCAACAATGGACCACTATTCCTCCCACTGACACCAGTGAAAGGGCACAATCCCTCCCACTGACATCAACGATGGGGCAGAATTCCTTCCAAGGCCACCAACAATAGGACATTTTCTACTCCTACTGGCCTCCTTAAAGTCTGAAGGAAAATAACATGGCCCTTTTGTGTATAAAGTTTGGAGACCCCTGACATAAGGGCTTGTTAGCCCCTTTCTGATTAAAGTTAAATAAAATAAAAGTAAAAAAATAAAAATAAAGCAGCTCTCACGCTGCACACACGCAGATATTGGGTGCCACACATGTTCTATATTACTGTGATTTTCCTAGTGAGAGCAATCATTCAAGGGCCATCATTTACAGCTTACTCTAAACTGATGAGATTTAAAGACATTTAAAGTGTTGCCTATTGATAATTTTGGGTACTGTAATTTGTGGCCAAGCTTCTGGACAGATATGAATAAAAGTGAACTTTTAGGTCATAGTGGGTTTGGTGCATGGGTATATCGCACCCCTGCTGATGTTTCTCTAGTGCAGAGTAGTAGGTAGAAATAAGCTTAGTAGGATCTGACCGCCTTGGCATTCTGAGAGTGTCACTTGTATAGGGGTTATCCAAATTGTACACATACTGCATGGCAGAGCTGATAATAAAATAAATATTTGGAGGGAAAATTTAAAGTCTGCCTGTAACTGTTGAAAGAACTTAAAGCCTTGCACAGTACAAAGATGGCATAGGTAATCAACCCTTTGGGAGAACCACCGTTTTGGGTCAAGTAGGGAATATAGCTAATTTTAGGGTGGGATTAAACCACAAAGGGTTATTGGGAGATGTCGACCAGGATGCCTTAGAGATATGGGTCACAACTGTGCAAAACAAGTAAAGAGAGGTATTTAGCATTTTAGTACCTGGACGAGTGGGCACTTTTATGAAGGGTCTCTAACAAGGGAGGCAATTGCTGCTTCAGTGGTGATACAGGCATTAGCTTAGGTGGGATGCAGCCAATCATGAATGTGCACCAGTTGAGATGCCAAATAGTATATTTAAATGTTAAAAGGGCAAGTCGCCGACCTCAGGACCTCAATTGCTATTCTAGGAAAGTGATGTTGCCATAGAAATGCCGTGCAAATAGTATTAATCTTTTAAAAATTGATTTGGGTAGCTCACAAGGGGAATTGGCCATTACATACATACAACAATTTAGGAAAATAAATAATTTTAAGAATATTGACCCTGCCCATTAGGTCCATTGGTAGGTCTATCCACTGCCTGGTTTGAAGCTACAACTGGGATATAAAAGGACATGCATTACTGACAATATATAAAGGTAATTGAATCTTGACACCCAAGTACCTAAATAAAGTTACAACTTGGAATCTGGACTCCAGGTGAATCCTAGACATATCTGCCTTTTTTCTTTTCTTTTTACTTGGTAATCCAGCCAGTAAGGCAACGTTCACACTAGCGTTTAGGCCTTGTGCGAATTATCATATTCCTTATGCGGCTCTCAGAACAAAGGTGCGGCCATCGGCCCTGTTCACTATAATGACAGGTCGCTGGTAGCTGCAGCTATTTGCGGGTCTCTGCACAGCCAGTGATGACCTGCAGTGATACCTGCTGGATGCAGAGATCACTGCAGGTTATCGCTGGCTGTGTGGACTGCTGTGAATACCTGCGGCCTCCACTCAAGACAGGAAGTATGATACTGGCTAGATCACCAGCTGAAAAAAAGAAAACAAATGAAGCCACCACATTTAACCCCCTCACGCAGGTCCACCTTAATAGCATTGTGGGCCCCTGGGCAAAGTAATGCACTGGGGCCCCCACAAGCCTGCACTACCGATCACCAAACGCAACCCATTTAAATAAAAAGGTCTGCGCTGTAAGTTCCCTACAACCGCAGGGCAGTGTATAGAGGTCAGTAAAAGGTAGGCTGGTGTATAGAGGTCAGAAATAGGTAAGCCGGTGTATAAAGGTCAGTAATAGGGCGGTGTGTAGAGGTCAGTCATAGGTAGGGCGGTGTGTAGAGGTCAGTCATAGGTAGGGCGGTGTGTAGAGGTCAGTCATAGGTAGGGCGGTGTGTAGAGGTCAGTCATAGGTAGGGCGGTGTGTAGAGGTCAGTCATAGGTAGGGCGGTGTGTAGAGGTCAGTCATAGGTAGGGCGGTGTGTAGAGGTCAGTCATAGGTAGGGCGGTGTGTAGAGGTTAGTCAAAGGTAGGGCGGTGTGTAGAGGTCAGTCATAGGTAGGGCGGTGTGTAGAGGTCGGAGTAGGTGTAGGGGAGCCACTGAGACAGGCATTCAGCAATAATCAGAGGTGACAGCTTGGAGATGGCAAGCGGAAAGTGCTGCCGGTACCTGTTCAGTCAGCCCTGCTATTAAGACTAAGCAGTGGCGTCACTAGGGTTGGTGTCACCTGGTGGGGTAAAAAGGGTGTCGCCCCCCCCCCCCTATTTTTCGGTCGGTGGCCTAGCATTGGAGCTCGTTGTGGCGATCAATAAGGCCTAGAGGATAGCAGGTTAGACACTTCCTAATGGCTCAGTCCCTAGGAACAGTAATGGATAATGGCCAATAGGCCCTCTTACCAGACCCAGCGAAACCGCAGCAGTGACCTTCTCTCCTTCTGGGTTGCCCAGGCTGACTCTGGTCAGTAGTGTAGCACGTCTGTACCCTGGCAGTGGCTCCAACTTTCCCCCCCCCTCTGGTGGTGCAGGTATAGCATGGCTCCCTCTCTGGTGGTGCGGGTACAGCATGGCTCCTTCTCTGGTTGTGCGGGTACAGCGAGGCTCCCTCTCTGGTTGTGAGGGTACAGGGGTACAGCGGTGCTCCCTCTCTGGTTGTGAGGGTACAGGGGTACAGCGGTGCTCCCTCTCTGGTTGTGCGGGTACAGGGGTACAGCGGTGCTCCCTCTCTGGTTGTGCAGGTAAAGGGGTATAGCGTGGCTCCCTCTGTAGTGGTGCGGGTACAGGGGTAGAGCGTGGCTCCTTTTCTAGTGGTGCGGGTAGAGCGTGGCTCCCTCTCTGGAGGTGCGGGTACAGGGGTACAGCGTGGCTCCCTCTCTAGTGGTGCGGGTACAGCGTGGCTCCCTCTCTGGAGGTGCGGGTACAGGGGTACAGCATGGCCCCCCTCTCTGGGGGTCCGGGTACAGCGTGGCCCCCTCTCTGGGGGTGCGGGTACAGCGGTACAGCGTGGCTCCCTCTCTGGTGGTGCGGGTACAGCGTGGCTCCCTCTCTGGTGGTGCGGGTACAGGGGTGCTTTTTCTGATTCCAGGCTCGCTCTCTCCCCCCAGCAGAGTGCACGCATGCTGGGGCTGTAGCCTGCTGTCTGTGGACTCATCTGGGACGCCAATCTTCTGTGACTACATTTCTCGTAATGCTTCCCCAGTGTCTTCTGATTGGCTCTCTGCTGTGGCCAATGGGGAGAGCGGGCAGGATGGTGGACGGCGTTGCGATGAACCTGATTAGAGCCGCTCTCTCTTCTCCCGTTTGACTGGAGAAAGGGGAGGGGGGAACGGAGGAGATACACGCAGCCTGCCTCTCCCCTGTCACATCGCCACTGCCAAGTAACTTGTGTGCAGTGCAGTTACCAATGCCATGCTACCTGACCTCCGTACTGCATCCCCCTAGATTGGAGCTGGCCCTGATGGGGCCCCATGACCACTTGGGGCCCCTGGGCAGTTTCCAAGGGTGCCCGCTCTATAAGACGGCCCTGCCCTCACGCCCAGCCTTGACGTCCCTTTAATAGGGTCTATATGTCCAGGGGGCAGAAAGGATCCGAGCTCATGTTGCCGCTGTGATTAACTGTTACATTGGTCACATGATCAGGAGCTGGTTCTGCTAGCAAAAGATCATTAGTGGGAACCGAGAGATTTCTTTGACAGCTCAGTGTCTGTTCCTCCACACATATGTGTTATGCATGCAGCAACAGGATAATGTATTGGCAAGCTGCAATTTATACACTTTTTGGTTTTGAGTTTAATACCTGGTCCATAGGGGTGTATAGGTGTGAGAAATGAAGTGGTCAGGGGAATGTTTGATTGAAGTAGAGTGTGTTCTTGTGTACAAAAATCCGCACTAAATAAGTCTTTCATTTGTAGATGGCACCACGAAGGTTAGTGCTCTGATTTGGACAACGCAACCATGGACCATTCCTGCTAATCAGGCTATCTGTTATATGCCGGCATCATCGTACGTCACTATTGTTTACTTCTACTCTAATGGTTTATATAAAAATGTACTATGAGTTAAATGTACAGCTTTTCCTTATTGTTTTATTTTAGGGGAAGTAAAGCAGCTCCAGCTTAAAAGCTATAAGTACTCAGTTAAAAGACATATTGGGACTTTGTTACATACCAATAGATTTGTAAAACAAAGCACCTTCTTTTCTTAAAGCCTGACTCTGCGCAAATAATAAATTATCCCTTGCAGTGGGGCTGCACCTGCACTGCAGGGGTTTATTGCTTGTTTTTTTTTCTAGGGGAGAGGAGAAACAGTTTTACTTACCTGATCCTCCACTTCCCCGGCAGTCATTGCTTCCCCATGATTCGGCTGCCGACAGCCTTGGTGTCCTCATGTCTAGTACAGGGTTATGGAACTGGCAGTCTTGAAGACATGAGGACCCTAGACTAGTGGAGCATGGGGGTGCAGATGGTGCGGGTAGGAGCAGAGCATTGGGAAAATAAACGTCCCTTTTTTTAATTTATTTTTCCTAGACATAAATAAGCAATTAACCCTTGCAGTGGGGCCATGTGTGATTATACACACACACACACACACACACACACACACACACACACACACACACACACACACACATATATTTGGGCACAGGCACAATTTTCATACTTTTGGCACTGTATGCCACCAAAATAAAATTTAAATGAAATAATCCAAATTGATTTGAAGTGTAGACTTTCAGCTTTAATTCAAGGGGTTGAACATAAATATCAAGTACAAATTTTAGGAACTGCAACCATTTTTATACAAAGTCCCACCATTTTCATGGGCTCAAATTGAATTGGATAAATGAATATTATCATAAAATGTTTTTTTTAATTTTTAATATTTTGTTGAGAATCCTTTACTGGCAATGACGGCCTGAAGTCTGGAACCCATGGACATTACCAAAGACTGGGTTTCCGCCTTTCTGATGCTTTGCCAGGCTCTAACTGCAGCTGTCTTCAGTTGTTCCTGCCTTTAGTTTTTGCCTACAGCAAGTGAAATGCATGCTTAGTTGGGTTGAGATCAGGTGATTGACTTGGTCATTGCAGAATATTCCACTTATTTTCCTTCAAAAGCTCCTGGGTTGCTTTTGCAGTGTGTTTTGGATCATTGTCCATCTGTACTGTGAAGCGCTGTCCAATCAACTTTGCTGAATTTGTCTGAATCTGGGCTGACAATATATCTCTAAACACTGCAGATTTCACCCGGCTGCTTTTGTCACATCATCAATAAACACCAATGACCCAGTGCCACTGGAAGCCATGCATGCCCATGCCATCACACTGCCCTCACCGTGTTTTACAGATGACGCTGTGTGCTTTGGATCATGAGCTGTTCATTTTTGAAGCCTTACAAATAGCCTGTTTCACTTGCATGGACAGCTCATTTGATGTAGGTTCACAGCAATAGATTCCAAATGCAAATACCACACTTGGAATAAACTCCAGACCTTTTACCTGCTTAATTGATGAAGAAATAATGGAGTAGCTCCACACCTGGCCATGAAATGGCTTTTGATTCATTGTCTAATTACTTTTGGTCCAATGGCTGTTCTTAAAGAGATTGTAAACCCTCACGTTTTTCACCTTAAAGCGGAGTTCCACCCTAAAGTGGAATGTCCGCTTATCGGATTCCTCCCCCCCTCCGGTGCCACAATTGGCACCTTTCAGGGGGGAGGGGGGTGCAGCTACCTGTATAATACAGGTATCTGCACCCACTCCCGGGACGAGATAGCCGGAGCTGCCCCGCCCATATCCGAAGATGCCCCATTGTGTCTTGGGAAACGCAGTTCCCAGGACACAACGGGGACCAATAGAGACTGCATGCGCAGTAGGGAACCGGGCAGTGAAGCCGTTGCGTCTTCACTTCCTGATTCCCTGACAGAGGATGGCACGCCTCTAGGAACATGTAACCCCTACACTGCCACCTAGTGGCTAACCCCTTCACTGCCAGTGTCATTTACACAGGAATCAATGCATTTAAATAGCATTGATTGCTGTATAAATGACAATGGTCCCAAAAATGTCTGATGTGTCTGCCATAATGTCGCAGTCGCAATAAAAATCGCTGATCGCCGCCATTACTAGTAAAAAAAAAATGCTATAAAACTACCCCCTATTTTGGGGGTACGCTATAACTTCTGCGCAAACCAATCGATAATCGCTTATTGCGATTTTTTTTTTTTATTTTTTTTTTACCAAAAATATGTAGAGGAATACGTATCGGCCTAAACTGAGGAAAAAAATGTTTTTTTATATATTTTTGGGGGATATTTATTATAGCAAAAAGTAAAAAATAATGTGTTTTTTTTCAAAATTGTCACTCTTTTTTGTTTATAGCGCAAAAAATAAAAACCGCAGGGGCGGTCAAATACCACCAAATGAAAGCTCTGTTTGTGGGAAAAAAAGGACGTCAATTTTGTTTGGGAGCCACGTTGCATGACCGCGCAATTGTCAGTTAAAGCGATGCAGTGCCGAATCGCAAAAAGGGGCCTGGTCCTTTGGCTGCAAATTGGTCCAGTCTGAAAGTGGTTAAGAGCTGTAATTTCTAAACCCATCCTCTGATTTGGATGTACGTACCCTCAAATAAACCTGAGTGTGTGTCAGCATGTCAGGATGGTCCTGCAGCGGCGATGTCTCTGAAAAGCAGGCTTTCATTTAAAATAAAAAACGGTTACTAGAAACCTGTGCTGAGGAAAAACATAGGGACTGCCATGCCTGATCTTTTATTCTAAAAATGCTAGGCGTTTGGCTCCTATACTGATCTACTGATTACAGGTGACCTGGAAAAAATATGCAGATCAAGCGAAAGCAAAGAAACCAGAGACAGCCAAGCAATTTCAGAAGGTGGTCAGTGATGGCAGCCAATATATTTCTCTCAAAATAGTTTTTCTTTAAAGTGCGTGTAAACCCTTACACTTAAATCATCATATTGGCTTCCATTTGGTCTGATAAACAACTGAAAGTGTTTTATATCTGTTGGATAAGTACAAAAAAGAAAACTAATATAACCAGAACATCAAAAGGACAGGTAACTGGGTTCAAATACATAGCTTAAAACAGAGGTCCGCCCAACACTGCAAAAATTAAAAGCCAGCGGCTGCATATACTGCAGCTGCTGACTTTAAAAAAAAAAAAATATCAGACGCTTACCTGTCCTGGAATCCAGCGATGTCCGCATCGCAGCTGATGTTTCCATCAGCTGTCGGGCGCATGCTGCCTCCATTGCGAGTAAGGGAACCCGGCAGTGAAGCCTTAACGGCTTCACACCCAGAACCCTACTGCGAATGCCCGAGGCCCCGCTCCTCTATCCTACTGGCCCTGCGGCCGGGGAAGGAGGAGGAGGGAGCCTGGGCGGTGTCGTCAATACACGCGGCTGAGGCTCCCGGAAGTGGGAACAGGATACCTGTGAAAGTAAGGTATCCTGTGCCCCCTCCTGACCGAAAGGTGCCAAATGTGGCACCGGAGGGGGGGGGGGGGAATACAACGAGCAGAAGTTCCACTTTTGGGTGGAACTGTGCTTTAACCCTTCACATTGCCAGGCCATGTGCTTCACTTTAAACCTCAGATGACCAGACCACTTTTGCAATCTTTCAATTTTGTTTTTCATTTCTCACTTACAGCTTTTGTAAAAGCCCCCACCTTCACCCCACCACAACCATACATAAAAGTACAGGACCAGTAGAAAAAAAAAAAAATGCTATTGTTTTTGTAGGTCCCACGATAGGTATCGAAATGAATGATAATAATTAAATTCTGTATATTTTTAAATTGTACCTTTTTGCGAAACAGTGAAAAAAGGTATGCAAAAACTGTAAATAGGTAACCTATAGAAAAAAAATAAAAAAAGAGGCTGGCTTCACACTTATGTGTTGTAGTAATGCCCAAATCGATGGTGCCATGATTGCTCTAAATGTGCCCCAATATGTCACAATATGTTGTCATACATACATAGCTGAATAAATTTTATTTTAAAAAGTTGAAAAAAATAACAAATCAAGCACTGCGATGTCTTATAACAATGCACTGCAGCACTTGTGCAAAAATGCACACCAGCGCATTTACACGGCTGCAAAGGGCTGTACAGCATCAAGAGAAAGCATATTTCTGCACCTGGAAGTCACTGGTATCAGCGTACAGCCGGTACAAATAAATGACAGGCCAACAGAAGCCATGGTTGTATGAATGTAAATGCACATCCAATTGGTTACATGAATAAAGCAATGTATAAACATCCCAGTTTGTGTTCAGAATGTGTGGTTATATGTCTACATGGCTTCTGTCAGCCAGTAAATTTGTTTGCACAGGCTACTACCTGTGGTTGTAGGAAACATTAATGATTCCCAAGTGCAAAACATCCTGTGTGTGAATGACGCCCTTTCGGTTTTATCTTCTTTTTACACTTTTGTTAATTTGTTCACTTATTTATCGGCATGCTGCGGGGGGGGGGGGGGGGGGTCTTTGGTGAAATATAAGGGGTCTTAACAGAACCCTGATGTTTCACTTTTGAGATAAAGAAAGGATAAAGAGATTGAGGACATAGAGTCAATCTTCTCTCCTCTGTACAAAACTTCCTGTTCATTCACAAACTGAAGACATAGTAAACACAGTTTGCTACTTTTGAGATAAAGAAAGATAAAGAGGGTTGGGTCAAAAGACAACTGCATTTCCCCTTTCCCATGAGTGCAGCCCATCTGGTTACATGCTCATACTAGTAAATGTTAAAAGAAGCCTAGAGCTGCATCTGCTGGCTAAAAATATTAACAGTGAAGCATTCATTAACATGCTTCACCCAATGGATGATAGAGAGAAGTTTTTGTATTGCACAAGCGGATACACCCGATAGAATCACTTTAAAGTTAACAAAGAACAGATAACTGGTCTTTAGACTTTTTTGCTTGCTAAACCCCAATTTTCAGAAATACTTCAAATACTCCACCCAGTGACTATCTGTATGTCACAATGGGCGACATGGTTTTAAACAGAGAATTTCCACCTACCTGTTCATCAGTGGCTCTCGTGTCTCCTTGTGATAGAATACTGGGATTGGGACCCCCCAACTACGCTGTCTCGATATACACCAGTATGTTCGTTCTTCTAGCATTTTTAACATGCGGTTGGTGGCTGAGGCCGGAACAAACTTCACTTTCTTTAAAGCTTCCTGTGACAAAAAAAAAAAAGTAATTCTTACACACATACTCTAAAGTAGTAACATCTATCAGTTACCCACATACAATATACATCTTAGTTTTCCCCAGGGAAATTATTTCTGCCAAAAGGGGATACATGCCTATAAAACAAACAATGAGCCTGCCCAACACAATCCACCTTGTGATATGTAATGATCCTACACAACAAGGTACAAGTTATCCACTTGTAGACCAAGCCTTTTCTGGCACTTTCTTTACAAGTTTAAATTTTTTGCTAGAAAATGACTTACACATAAAAAAAAAATTTATATTATATATTTATATATAAATGTATATATATATATATATATATATGTATATATATATATATATATGTATATATAATATTTATATATATATATATATATATATATATATATATATATATATATATATACACATACACACATACATACATACATACATACATACACACACATATACACACACACACACACACACACACACACGTGCTCATAATTATATATTTTTTTTTAATCCAACAAACTTGAAAAAACAGAAAACAGGGCATTGCATACAGACAGCTTTGGAGCACAACATAAGCTCCATGTTAGGTAAAGTACAGCTTTACAAAAAAAAACAAAAAAACGTTCATAATGTACAGATCACAGCTCGGTGGTACATGCTATGGCTAGGTCAAAGGTAGAGAAATCCTATGCAAATGTTAATGTATTCAAGAGGGGTACGTGTATATATCTGTAGGGGCCTTGCATATATTTAAAAAACAAAATAAGAACAGCGCAATGAGAAATTAAGTCCATAAGCACAATAAATTATGCAGAGGAAGCACAAGTCCCAGGATTAGGAATGGAGAAAACCTTGTGCAGAATAATGCAGGTTCCTGCGAGACACCACCTCCACCAGCTGATACGAATAAGGTGCTTACCAGATTCGGTGTACCTCTGACCTAACCGATGGTCAAACGAGCATGTCTTGTGTATCTACAAGTGTTGTATTGAGCCTTTTTAAGGCTTTTTAATAAACAAAGATTAATTTAATGGAGAGCACTTTAGATCGTGTTCCTTTCTTTTATACCACCTTTGGCTGTCCTGTCCCATTTGGAACACCGGCTACCATCATCCTATTGAGGATACATGCTCAATTGACCATCTGTTAGTTCAGAGGTACACTGAATCTGGTAAGCACCTTATTCGTATCTGCTGGTGGAGGTGGTGTCTCACAGGAACCTGCATTATTCTGCACAAGGTTTTCTCCATTCCTTATCCTGGGACATATGGTTCCTCTGCATAATTTATTGTGCTCACGGACTTAATTTCTCATTGCGCTGCACTTATTTTGTTTTTTTATATGTTTATAAGGTGATGCGATTGGCCTAAAATGTTCAGCTGGCATTAATTGCATTTTCATTTTGTTTGCGCTGATTGTTTTTTATTATACCTTACATATATTAACACTAACCATGCTCAATCAGCTCCTATATCCTGCTCTGTAGATGTAGACGCCAGATCCAGCCAACAGTCCTAAATTTTGTGGTATTTTGCTGGGCAGTTTCTGTGCCTATATATAATATTTTTATATGGTAGGGATTGATTTACAGTTACCATCCATTCCTGGAGTGTGGGCACATCGGCCCAGAGCCATTTTCTAGCTATCAGAAGCCTAGCTTCATATAGCGTTTCCTGCATAAAGATATGGTGGTGTCTATCCTGTTCTTGCTCAGGGAGTACCCCCAATAGGCATTTCTTGGGGCATAGCATTAATGGAGAGCCCATTTCATAGTATAGGAATTTAACCAGTTGTTCCAAGTAGCTCTGGATGGCTGGACAAGACCAAATTAGGTGGTAGAAGGAGCTGTTGCGGTCTTTAAATCTATGGCACGAAGGGTCCCATTGAGGTTTGTATCTCGCTAAGCAAGCCGGGGTCAGGCAAGATCTGTGAAGTACCGTATTTATCGGCATATAACACGCACCTTTTACCCTGAAAATAGAGGGTAAACCGTGCCTGCATGTTAAACGCCGATATGCTTTTTTTAACAAAACATATCGGCGTTTAACATGCAGGCATGGTTTACCCTCTATTTTCAGGGTAAAAGGTGCGTGTTATATGCCGATAAATACGGTACTTCACAGATCTTGCCTGACCCCAGCTTGCTTAGCGAGACAGCTGCCCTGCCTCTCCTGGCCATGGGAGAGCGCTGCCAGTATATGTTAAAGTTCAGAAAATATTACTGCCAGCCCTTTGTCATATACTGCTCCTCCTGTGTAACTCTCAATGTAAATCTAAGCCTCTAAATCCCTCAATTAACGCCACTCATTGTGGCCGCTCTCCTCCTCCCGCTCCGCCGCCTCCTCAAGTGTAGCTTTTGAGTGGAGGAGAGCAGTCACGTGACCATGAAAGAAAGAGTAGAGCAGTCACATGACGGGGTCCGGTGTTAATGGAGGTATTTAGAAGCTTTGATTTACAATGAGAGTGACACCGGAGGAGCGGTGTATGAGAAGGGTCTGACAGCTTTAGAGTATGCAGGCAGCGCTGTCCCAGGAAACTTGGGGTCTCCTGGGAGTGCAGGGGGGGGGGGGGGGCTTTATAATGAAAGGGGGCCGTGGAAAGTTTTGTTCCTGAAACTACTTATAATTAAGGTGGGTGTTAAACGCTGATAAATACGGTATTTATAAAAGTGAGTAAGCCTGTCAGATAGCTTCAGAGAAACCAATTTACTGGCTGGCAGGGCGTCCGTCCACTCATCCTCCTCCGGCTCCCCCACGTCCGCCACCCAGCTACTCCTTAACCCGCAGGTCAAGTCTGACGCTTCATGTAATGTGAGACTGGAGTAGCAGGTAGAGGTAAAATTTTTTCTAGTCTACCCCAAGGAGAATGTCCACCAAGTATATAGAAGGGAGATCAGGTGTAGAGTTTCCTAATTGGGACTGCAGAGCGTGGTGGAGCTGGGGAAAGCAAAAGAACATGGAATTGGGCAAATCAAAGGCAAGTTTAACCACTTCAGCCCCGGAAGATTTTACCTCCTTCCTGACCAGAGCACCTTTTACAATTTGGCACTGCATCACTTTAACTGACAATTGCGCAATGCTTCGACCCTGTACCCAAATTACATTTGTGTCCTTTTTTCCCCACAAAAAGAGCTTTCTTTTGGTGGTATTTGATCACTTCTGTGGTTTTTATTTTTTGTGCTATAAAAACAAACAAAAAAAAAAAAAAGTGACAATTTTGAAAAATAAATATCCCCCAAATTAAAAAAAAAAAAAAATAAATTAAAAAAAAAAAAAAAAAGTCTTCATCAGTTTAGGCCAATATATATATATATGCGTCTTTATTTTTTTATTTTTTACCAAAAATAAGTTTTCAATAAGCGTATATTGATTGGTTTGCGCAAAAATTATAGTGTCTACAAACTATGGGAAGGATTTATGGCATTTTTATTATTTTATTTTACTAGTAATGGCGGTGATCTGTGATTTGATTTTTAGCAGTACTGCGATGGACAGATCAGAGACATTTGACACTTTTGGGACCATTGGCATTTATACAGAGATCAGTGCTATACAAATGTACTGATTACTGTGTAAATGTCACTGATAAGGAAGGGGTAACACTAGGGAGCGATCAAGGGGTTTATTGTGTTTTCCCTCAGTGTGTTCCAACTGTGGGAGGATAGGATTGACTAGGAGAGGAGACATATCGTTTTTCCAACATAGTAGGAACAAACAATATGGCTCCTCTCCTCTGACAGCATAGGGGTTTGTGTGTTTACACACACAAATCTCCGTGCTGGCACACGTGCAAGCGGCGACCATGCCCGCCGGCCACTCGCATCGGGTCCCTCGCCGTGCGGCAGCGTGTGCGCCCTCTGGTGGCCGAAAAAGGTTATGACGAGATTTCGCCAGGAGAGCCATTGTGCCACAGTATATCTGCGTGACATGGTCGGGAACTGGTTAAGATCCTGGAACGATTTAACTGCCACATTGTTCATCACCTGGTGGAGATATATCACCCCTCGGTTAATCCAGAGATCAACTGTGCTCATAGGTTTACATACCCCAGCAGAATTTATGATTTCTTGGCCATTTTTCAAAAACTTTTCTTTCACTCATGGTTAGTGTTTGGTCGAAGCCATTTATTATCAATTAACTGTTTACTCTTTTTAAATCATAATGGCAACAGAAACTACCCAAATGACCCTGATCAAACGTTTACATACCCTGGTGATTTTGGCCTGATAACATGCACACAAGTTGACACAAAGGGGTTTGAATGGCTAGTAAAAGGTAACCATCCCCACCTGTGATCTGTTTGCTTGTATTTAGTGTGTGTGTATAAAAGGTCAATGAGTTTCTGGACTCCTGACAGACCCTTGCATCGTTCATCCAGTGCTGCACTGATGTTTCTGAGTCATGGGGAAAGCAAAAGAATTGTCAAAGAACTTGAACTGTATAAAACAGGAAATATAAAAAGATATCCAAGGAATTGAGAATGCCAATCAGCAGTGTTCAAACTCTAATCAAAAAGTGGAAAATTAGGGGTCCTGTTGAAACCAAACCACGGTCAAGTAGACCAACCAAAATTTCAGCCACAACTGCCAGGAAAATTGTTCAGGATGCAAAGAAAAACCCACAAATACCTTCAGATGAAATACAGGACTCTCTGAAAACATGTGGTGTGGCTGTTTCAAGATGCACTATAAGGAGGCAATTGAAGAAAGATGGGCTGTATGGTCGAGTCGCCAGAAGAAGTATCCTGCTTACAATATGCCATACAGCAGAGAGACAAGCCTCAAACCTTCTGGCACAAAGTCATTTGGAGCAATGAGACCAAAATTAAGCTTTTTGGCCACAACCATTAACGCTACATTTGGAGAGGAGTCAAAAAGGCCTATGATAAAAAGGTACACCATTACTACTGTGAAACACAGAGGTGGATCGCTGATGTTTTGGGGATGTGTGAGATACAAAAGGTACAGGGAATTTGGTCAAAATTGATGGCAAGATGAATGCAGTATGTTATCAATAAATACCGGGGGAACATTTGTATTCATTAGCCAGAAAGCTCCGCATGAGACGCACTTGGACATTCCAACATGACAATGATCCTAAACACAAGGCCAAGTCGACCTGTCATTGGCTACAGCAGAATAAAGTGAAGGTTCTGGAGTGGCCATCTCAGTCTCCTGACCTCATTATCATTGAGACACTTTGGGGAGATCTCATGCAAGACAGCCTAAGAATTTACAGGGACTGGAGGATTTTTGCCAAGAGGAATGGGCAGCTTTACCTGAGAAGATAAAGAGCCTCATCCACAATGACTACAAACGACTAAAAAAGACTAAAAGCTGTCATTGATGTTAAAGGGGGCAATACACAGTATTAAGAACTGGGGGTATATAAACTTTTGATCAGGGTCATTTCGGTAGCTTCTGTTGTCATTATGATTTAAAAAGAGTAAACACAGATGATTGATAATAAATGGCTTCAGCCAAACACTAACCATGAGTGAAAGAAAAGTTTATATGTTGTCATTCATATTCTCTGTGGTTTTTGAAATGCAATTTTTTGGTAATAAAAATACAAAATTTAATAAATAAAAAAACAATATACCCTTTCCCCCAGATTTTGTGTAAAATATGAAAGATGATGTTACACCCAATAAATAGATACCCAACATGTCACGCTTTAAAATTGCGCACACTCATGGAATGGAGACAAAGTACGGTATTTAAAAAGCTCCATAGGCGATGTGTTAAAACTTTTTACAGGTTACCTGTTTAGAGTTTACAGGGGAAGGCTAGCGCTAGAATTATTCCTCTCACTTTACCATTTGCAGAGATACTGCACACGTGAGGGTGCAAACAGTGTTTACATATCAACAAGCAACATGTGTATGCGCTTGTTTCTGCACACGAGCATGGAGGGATGGGGGTGCTTTAAAAAAATGAATTCTTATTCATTTTATTTTTACACTGTCCCTTTAATTTTTTTTCTTTATTTGTAATAGAAATACGGATGAAAGGCTCGCTTTATGGAGAGATCTGGAATCAAAAAAGACCCCAAATCTCTTCTTTACCTTTAAAAACAAAAGATCAAAAAAATAAATAAAAAAATAAATAAAATAAAAAATAAACAATTGATCACCTAGGCGATTTGAGCGGACGCTATCCTTTGCCCCTCCCTGCAGTCTTCTGGGAACCATCACAGGTCCCAGAAGACTGCTGGACCATTCAAGAGGCGCAATGCGACTCAAACATGCGCAGTACGCACTTGGCTGTGAAGCCGCAAACTGTCACAGCCGGGGGCCCACAGTTGAAATGCTGGCTCCGGGGAGAGGAGAGGGAGAGAAGAGATGGTTTGGGTGAACACATTGCTGGATCCTGGGACAGGTGAGTGTGCGTTTAATTAAAGTCAGCAGCTACACTTTTTGTAGCTGCTGACTTGTAATAAACACAAAAACCACTGGAGTGGCGCTTTAATTTGCAGGGATTTTCGCTCACTTACTGTTTTGGCTCTGGGACAGGAAGTGATGGTAAATCTCCCCATCCAAAAAAAAAAAAAATCTGACAGGTGTTATAACCCTCCTTTACTCTATCCAAAAATTACATTTTTTTTGCCTATAGTTCTACTTCAAGACAGACTCCTATAGAAAGCATCACAGAGAAATAACAAAGTCCATGGGGTCAAGTGGAAACTAAAGAAGAAGTAGCAGGGGCCAGTACTGTACATGATAGCTATGGAACCAAAATTTGAGGAATTTTTCTGGGCAGCCTCTACATTGTTTCCTATCTAGACTGGTATTTCCAGCATTGTGCCACAGTAGTAAAGTGGGGGGCGTAGGTAAATGCCATCTTTGTGATATTAGTTTTCAAGCAAGGAATAGAGTGTGAACCCTTAATAGTTAGATCTTCCGGGATGATGCCCTTTAGCCTAAAAAGGTACTTGAGTAGAACATAAGTTGTTGAGTGTTTGAAACAGTAACAGAAACATTTAGCGCACCTCCATAGCATATAAATTATAGTGCCCGTATCTCTTGCACATCTATGACACAGGGTGTTGTAACTCTACCCCAAAATAGAGTGTATGTATCAATGCAAGATACATTTTTATGTCTATATTTGGGTAGGAGAAAAAGAAATCCATTGATCATCTTCTATGGTACCAATGTCTTTTCTCCATTTCTGACCACAGTTCAATTGAAGCTTGGAACTGGCAGCTACTCTTAAAGCAGAATACACATCTCCTATCAACCACTTTAGTGGAAGACCGAGGAGCTACCGTTGCACGGATCAGAAAGGTATTTATACTGTAGATCAATCGTGTAGAATATGATTGTATTTGCAATGCATGTCTTGGGCTCGGTTCACACTGCTGCGATGCAGAAACCCTGCGAATCCACTGCGGGTTCTCCCGGCGACAGTTCACACTGCCTTATGCGAACTGCTGGGAGTGTCAATTGAAAGCTAATGACACCCCCAAATCAGTTTGCATATCGCAGTGCAAACTGCAAATTCGGACAGGAATCGGATCGCATAGGTGTGAACACCATGCGATCCAATTCTGCTGCGGACCAAAAAACAGGGTCCTGTGTGAGTTTGGTCCAAATGCGATGCAAATTCAGCCATACTAATTATATATATAGCTGAAATCGCATCGCACAGAGATCGCATGCGATTTGCAGAGATCTTAATGCACATATAAAAAACAAATACAAGAGAGCGCCTCCATCTTGGTGTAGCAATTATTAATAAAATGCTACGCCAAGATGGAGGCGCTCTCCTGTGTGAGCAATATAAAATAGGGCATTAAAATGGAAATCACTAGAATCAGCAACTGATTGCTTAACAAATAGAACAAATGCCTATGGAGTAAGCTACACAAGTAGGCATTTTGGGGTGATCACTTGCACACAATTAGAACATTACAAACTAATTTAAATGCCAATAGGTTATTTAGTGGCCTTTTAAAGGCTGATCCCTTACTTTTTCCCTATCCATTAGAATGTATGTGCTTCAACTGTTGGAGATACTACACCTCACATGCCTGATGAAGGGGTCCTGTGTGACTCCGAAACGTTACACTACCTGCTCTGTGATGTGATCATGCTTCAATAAAAAAATCAGTTTGGGCGCTACTTGTCAATCCATGGTGTGCTGGCAAATCTCCTCATTATGATTTCCACTGTTGGAGACTCTCATAAATTTACAAGAGTTGGGAGTGCAGGTAATAAAAGGGTGCCATGAAGTGGCTCTGCAGCTTAGATATGCATTTGCAAATGTGTGCGAACTAAACCCCTGTTTCGAACGCATACTGTTATACAGATTATTTTGGTTGGTAAGCAGACTGGTTGGCCAATTGAGCTGGAAATTTTCTCTGGATTGTCTTGCATGCGTTGCCCTTCCATGTGCTCATTGCTGTTGTGGACAGTTATAGGTGAGAACAGGGGCCATTTGTTTGTTACTTATCCCTTACCTGAGCTTTGTCTTTAATGTTGGCGGTGCTGACAAACCACTGTTTGCTGGCACGAATAATAACAGGCTTCTTGGTCCTCCAGTCATATGGGTAGCTATGTACAAAACTCTCTTCCTTTAGAAGGTTCTTGGAACTTAGTAACATCTGTATGACTGAAAATAAAGAACACATTATGAACTTCAGAATATAACTGTATCTGTCTAATAATTTATCTTACAAGCCTTAAAGTTTAAACTTAAAAAACAAAAAAACAAAAAAAAAAAAAAAACACATCTTGCTACCTTACCCAACTCTGCTCTTGTAAAACTATTAATTTTTTTAATACAAGCTTCCTTTTTTCTTATGTATCAGCTAGTCCTATTAGTAAGAACTGGTTTCTGTCCTATGACAATTTACTTGGACATACACCTCCACAAGCAGACCTTTCCAGCCGTGAGCTCTGTGTCAGCAATATGTTTGGGATTGCTTTTCTGCTCTGAGAGACTCACACTCAATTATACTCATGACATCTGTGGAAATGTAACTATCCATTGACTAGTGCTGCCTATCAATATTACAATAGCCCCTTTGAGCTTTATTTTTACTTTTTCTATATAATGGCTACATGGCATGCACTCACTGTGTCTGTTTGAGATGAAACCCCAATTCTGTGAGCTGGCCATAAGCCCTCTCTTTAGTACTGTCTCCACTTCCGTGCTGTATTACCTGAATAGAGCAACTAAACCTCATGGCCGTTCTGTATACATATACTTACTTTCTGTGAAGCACCTGAAGAAGCGTCATATCATGAAACATGTCGAGCTTGTACCCCCAAAAATGGTATTTTACCCCCACTCGGTTGAATGTGCTGATTACCGCCTATACAAGTCTGTCTTTTATATGTTTTTAAGATATTTTTGTGCATCTGTTATTAATAACATTGGTGCCTATAAAGTCCATGATTCTTCTTCAATAAAATGAACCTAGTTACTAGGACGTGGCACTTGCTATCAATATTTATACACCCATAGTACCATCCTGTGGTGGTGTATCTTTGCCAGTTTAAGTGACAATGCTTACTTAGCGTGAGTTTATGAGGAAGCAGTTTTGCTTTTGTGCCAACACACCGCGCACCTGCACACTGACTGCAATGGAGCATTGGGCATATAATCCAGTGAAAACTAGTCATGTTACAATCTGAAAAAGTGTTCCCATTGGAAGTAGCCTTAGATTGCAAGCTCCTTGAGAATAGGTACTGATGTGAGCGTATAGTATGTCAAGTGCCATGTAAACTGACGGCACTATATAAACAACTGTAATAAATAAATAAATAATAAATCATCATAGCCGAACATGTCTCATAGATAGCTGTCCCAAACACTGCATCAAATTCTGGGGGTCCTTGGGTATTTTTAAAAAGAAGTAGGTCTTTGGTTTATGTTTATGGGCAAATGTTGCAAGTAATGCGACAAGATTGTGTGACGTGATTTTAGAAAGATGATTTTATGGTATTTTCATTTACAGAATTTCAGTGCATATACCGGATTGTGACTTTATTCTTGTAACTATGAGTTGTGGGATTTACACCAACTTCATATAGTAGGTGGAAATGTATTTAAATGTAAACTTATATTTTTTTTTTAATCGAACCGATTGACATGGTTTTCACTTTTTTTGTCCATTGCTTTTGTTGCCTGTTTATTCAGTCAACTGTGCACTGCTTTTGTTAAAGCGGAACTCTAGCCTTGCGTTAAAGTGGAAGGAACGCCTAATACTTAAATTCTCCCCTGAAATCACTAATGTGAGCTAAGTTCAGCCTTCTGTCTCAGAATGAAAAATCCCTGTTTTCCCTAGTCGTCATTCAGGACAGCCACCATGAGAGATAGTCTCCTCCTCTTCCTCTAGGAAACACTGCGCCAGCCCATACATTCTCACTTCCCCTGCCGGACCTCAGTTATTAGTGTTTCCTCCGGTGGGGAGACACTGTGCAAGGAACCAGGCCAGAGCGGTCAGGGAGACTGTGGCCAATCTTGTTTTTTAATCCCTTAGGAAAGCAAGTGTTGCCAGGGGGCTAAACTATCATTGCTTACCTTACATACAGCCACCCCTTCCTTGTCGAGCGCGGCATCAGGTCGTGGGGGCCCCTTATCGCGTCCACAGGGGCGCAGCAAGGCAGCAGTCCGGTTTCCCTATGCAAGGGTATAGGCTGCACATTTTTTCTTTTTGGAACCAGCGCGCCTGGTCGACGAGTGACGTCATTTCCGGCGGAAACCGGACCTGTTGCCTTTGACCTGTGACTTCCGGTTCCGGGTCACGGAGCTGATAAAGGGCCGGGCTCAGGCTGGAGAGAGTCCGGATCGCACACAGGCTGCGTGAGACTCCCTGGGAAGCAACCACCTGCAGTCATGTCTGAGGCAGATGCTACAGCACACAGTGACACCACCTCCAGCCTTCCTAAGGTAAGAGTTCCCTGGGGAAGGGTCCTCTCTATCTAGGATTGCCCCTCCAGGATATGGTTCCTGTCTTGGGGGGAGCAGACCCCCTGGGTGGTCGGGGGGGGGGGGGAGGCTCGGATCCCTGTTGTATAGAGCGGGTCTAGTGCACTCCCAGGGTTGTTTCCTGCTACTTCCTCCTGTAAAAAAAAAAAAAAAAAAAACTTTTTTTTTTTTTTTTGTTTCTCTCTGTTTTAACATGTTTTCTGCCTATCTTCCTGCATGTATTTCAGAAAGCTACGGAAAAGACAAGGTCTACCCATAGCTCTAAGAGGAAGTGTGCCTCTTGCAGAGAAGTTTTGGGGGAATCATGGACTAAGGTCATTTGCAGGGACTGTGTAGACTCCCTGGTCAGAGAGAGGGAATCTGAGCAGGAGTCTGGTTTGGCAGCCTCGGTTAAGGAGCTTTCTTCTACCTTTTCTTCATTTAAGGCCCTGTTTGAAAAGTTTCAGCTCCCTACCAACCCTGGTTCACAGGAAACAACCCCGCCACAAGCTCAGGGCTCTGCACCTGCCAGACCTGTACTCACAGCTATGGCAGAGGAAATCTCAGGCCCTTCCGAGGTGGAGCTTAGGCAGCCAGATAGTGGCACCTCTGACTCTCAGGAGGAGTCAGAGGGAGAGGGCCTGGATGGGGAATCCAGAAGGCCTTCTAGGTATAAATTGTCCCTAGACGAAGTCGAAGACCTTCTAGGGGCCATTTACACAACCCTCGGGATACAGGAGGAGAGGAGACCCCTATCCCTCCATGATAGAATGTACAGGGGCTTAGGGGAACAGAAGAGAAAGGTTTTCCCAGTCCATGATGTTCTGATAGAAACCATTAAGAAGGAGTGGCAGGACCCTGAGAAGAGACCCTTTTTCTCTGGCTCCCTAAAGAGAAGGTTCCCCTTCTCAGAGGACCCTACGGCCATTTGGAATAAGATCCCCAAATTGGATGCCGCCTTCTCGCAGGTGTCTAGACATACGGACCTGGCATTTGAGGATATGGGTGCCTTGTCCGATGTCATGGACAAGCGAATGGACTCCTTACTCAAAAAGACGTGGGAGTCTACTGTAGGCAACCTAAAGCCTGAAATGGCTGTTACGGTGGTAGCCCGCAACCTGGAGCATTGGCTGTCCCAGATTCAGCAGCACATTGAGTCTGGTACGGCCAAAGAAACTATATTGTCTTCTTTCCCCACGATCCTAAGAGGTGTCGCATATATTGCAGACGCCTCGGCGGAATCAGTCCGCATGTCAGCCAGATCAGCGGCCCTGGCAAACTCTGCCAGAAGGGCTCTCTGGCTAAAAACCTGGCCTGGCGATAGCGCCTCTAAGGTTAAATTATGCGGGGTACCCCTGACAGGTGACCTCCTCTTCGGTCCCGGGTTGGACTCTGTCTTAGACAGAACGGCGGATAGGAAGAAATCATTTCCTCTCAAACGGAAGGCCCCAGTGCAGACGAAGAAGGGGTTTCGTCCGCAAAAACGAAAGGTTACTCCTAAACCAGAGGGGCAAAAGAAAGCTTGGGGCCAAGGAGGCAGGGGCCGAGGAGGGGCGATTTTTCGCCCTCCTGAAAAGGCCCGCAAAGATCAATGACTCCCTAGGCCCGGTGGGAGGAAGACTGGGGGCTTTCCTTCCGCAGTGGGAGATGATCTCCCCCAACCAGTTCATCCTCGGGGTCATAAGAAGGGGGTACCACCTGGAGTTTACAAGTCCCCCTCCGCTAAGGTTTCTTGTCACGCATCTTTCCAATTGCAGGACAAAAGCCGAAGCGTTGTTGGAAGCTCTAAGGGAGCTAGAACAACAGGAAGCAGACGCAAGTGGCAAGGGCTGGGGGGCACATCTGGGTTCCCTGGTCACCCAGGGCACTTGGAAGGGCGAAGACCTGAGAAGATCTTCCAACTGGAAGGAACTGAGGGCAGTCGGACTTGCCCTCAGGTTTTTCGGGAAGGTCATTCAGGGTCAGCATGTTCAGGTACGGTCGGACAACTCTTCAACCGTAGCCTATATAAACAAGCAGGGCCGCACAAGAAGTGGGGTCCTGCTGGCCCTAGCGATCGACATCTTAAGCTGGGCCGAGTCCAATACTCTCTCTCTCTCAGCAGTATTTCTGAGGGGAGAGAGGAATATTGTAGCGGATTTTCTCAGCCGCAGGAGGCTGAGGGAAGGAGATTGGGTCCTCAACCAGGAGGTCTTCAATCTGATTTCCGTGAAATGAGGTCCCCCAGAGGTGGATCTCTTCGCGTCAAAAGACAACGCGAAAGTCCCTTGTTTTTTCTCCCTAAACAGGGGAGAGGGAGCTCTGGGAGTGGACGCCCTGACCCAAAGTTGGCAGTTCAGGACTTGTTACGCCTTCCCTCCTCCGGTACTGTTACCAGCGGTGCTGAGAAAATTTCAGCTAGAAGACACGACTCTGATTCTAGTAGCCCCATACTGGCCAAAGAGGGCATGGTTTTCGGTTCTCAGACAGCTGGCAGCAGAGCCCCCCATGTTCCTCCCAGTTCTGGAGGATCTCCTCTCGCAGGGCCCAGTCCTTTGTCCCCAGGTTCACCAATGGAAGTTGGCAGCCTGGCTACTGAGGAAGGCATTCTGAAAGCTAAAGGTTTTTCAGACAGGTTAATCTCTACCCTTCTCAGTAGCAGGAAAAAGGAGACGCGTCGGATATATAGAAAGGTCTGGCTCTGCTTCAATGACTGGTGTGTAGCAAGTTCCTTTTCAGTGCAGAGTCCCATAGCTGTGCTGGAATTCCTGCAGTGTGGGGCGGACAAGGGGTTATCCGTAGCCACTCTTAAAAGTCAAGTATCAGCACTTAGTGCTTATTTGGAGAAATCTCTGGCCTCCAATCCTTGGGTGGTCAGGTTCTTTAAGGCTCTGTCTAGGCAGAGACCAGTCAGGAGCCCACCCTTCCCCGGGTGGGATCTATCCCTAGTCCTGCAAAGTTTGACAGGACCTCCTTTTGAGCCCTTAGACGGGTGTTTGCTAGGGGATCTCACGTTAAAAACTGTTTTTTTTTTGGTGGCGGTAACCACTGCCAGGAGGGTCAGTGAAATTGAGGCTCTATCAATTAGACCCCCGTTTTGTGTAATTTTGCCAGACCGGATAGTGCTCAAAACTGATCCGGCCTTTTTGCCGAAAGTGGCTTCGGGTTTCCACCGAAGCCAGGAGGTAGTCTTACCTTCGTTCTGTCCCAACCCCACAAGTGAAGGGGAACTGAAATTTCATTTTTTAGATGTAAGGAGAAGTATCCTAAAGTACCTTGAGCTGACCAAATCAATAAGAAAGTCAGACTCACTGTTTATTTTATTTTCTGGGGCCAGAAAGGGTTTCAGAGCGTCCCGACGCACAATCGCCAGGTGGCTCAGGTCAACAATTGGCCAAGCATATACCTTATCAGGGAAAGAGATTCCTTCAGGTATCAAGGCACACTCGACAAGAGCTATGGCAACTTCTCAAGCAGAAAGGGCTGGAGCTACGCCAGACCAGATATGCAGGGCTGCAACATGGTCCAGCTATTCCACGTTCATAAGACATTATAGAGTGGATCTGGTTTCGGCAGGCGAGCAAGCCTTTGGACGCAAGGTTTTGCAAGCTGTAGTCCCACCCTAACTGGTAAGTGCTCGCTTATCCTCTCATGGTGGCTGTCCTGAATGACGACTAGGGAAAATTAGAGTTACGCTTACCGGTAACGTCTTTTCCTGTAGTCTTTTTCAGGACAGCCACGGTTACCCACCCGAGTAATTTTTGGGGGGGTCTTACGTAAGACCAGAACGCAGCTTGACAATGTTAATTGAATATGTTATTAATGTGTTCTTGTGTCTCCCCAGCTGGCCGGAGGTTATCTCGAAAAAAACTGAGGTCCGGCAGGGGAAGTGAGAATTTATGGGCTGGCGCAGTGTTTCCTAGAGGAAGAGGAGGAGACTATCTCTCATGGTGGCTGTCCTGAAAGACTACAGGAAAAGACGTTACCGGTAAGCGTAACTCTAATTTTTCTACCTTTTTTTTATTTTGCAGTATCCAGTGCCTGTCGCATGATTTCAATCCCTCTTCCTTCTGAGTCTAAGAGCAGGCAGTGGGTGTGGTTACTGAAGGCTAGTGATATCATTTCCAGGAAGTGACCCTGTTACTGTGTAGCAAGTGGGCATAGTCAGGATGGGAGGATCTGATTTCTCATCAATAAGGATGCTTTGTGCACCTTCATTCATGAGAAAATTAAGAAATAAAAAAATAATCATTCACACAGGACACTTGAGTGCTCGGAGGTCCAGTGCACATATACAGTATAGCTGTGCAGGGCTTTGAATCACAGGATAAGGGAGCTGGATGCAGGGGGAACTGTCAGCGTAGCTGGAAGTGCTCCAGGGTCTCCGCGGAGCTCAGTCTAAAATTAACACTATACAATAATGGCACAATACCACATTGAAGCTTGAGTGTATAACGCATGACAAGCAGAGAACTTCACATGATCCAACATTGTAGTGTGTCACACAAAGGCTGCAGTATAAAGCACTGGTTTCCCACTTGCAGTGTGTGTATAATGTGTTGGTGTATACATTGCAGTGTGTGTGTGTGTCTTGTGTATACACTGCAGTAAGCATTGCAGCCTTACAATGATCGCTCTTTCTTTCTCTCTCTCTCTCTCTCGCTCTCTGGCTCGCTCTCTGGCTCTTTCTTTCTCTCTCTGTCTGGCTCTTTCTTTCTCTCTCTGTCTTGCTCTTTCTTTCTTTCTCTCTCTGTCTGGCTCTTTCTTTCTCTCTCTGTCTGGCTCTTTCTTTCTTTCTCTCTCTCTGTCTGGCTCTTTCTTTCTCTCTCTGTCTGGCTCTTTCTTTCTCTCTCTGTCTCGCTCTTCTGTCTCGCTCTTTCTTTCTCTCTGTCTCGCTCTTTCTTTCTGTCTCTGTCTCGCTCTCTCTTTCTTTCTCGCTCTCTGCTCTAAGCCAAAATGAGACAGGGACACGTTTACTGAAAGCTAGGCTGGATTTTTCACAGAGGCTGAAAACCTTTTCAGGAAGTGCCTAAAAACTGCCAAATTCAGCTCAGCAGGCAAACCGTTGTCGGTGAAGAACAGGAAGCCGCTGATTGTCCGTCTGGCTCACATTAGACTGTCTAAGCTAGACAATCAGCAAGCCTGAAAATGAAGAATATCAAAGTTAAACATATTTAACATACTAATCATGGGCACATTTTCAATTTTGACTCAAATTCCACTTTAAGTCTTGCACAGTTTACAAGATAATTTCCTGTTCTGAAATGGCTTATTGTGATTTTACTGCACACTGTGAGCTTCTCGGTGTGCATTAGAAGCTGCAGCAAGTCTGATGGCCCCCCACCGTAATAACTGGCAGACGGACATCCACGATCATCTTGCTCTTTCCTTCCCAGCCCAACTCTCCTTGGCCTGCTCCTTTCAATAATTGGATTTCATATGTTTAAATCATGGAGACTCAGCATCACATGTGGGTGTTATCTAGGATGGTCTGCATGCCAATACAACTTGCCTAGGGACGCCCACTCCTCCAGACAGACATCCACCCATTAAGGCATTTTGCTGTTTGCATAACTCCTTCCAAGTGCCAGCCCACTGCTTGCCCCATCTTGAGATTAGTACTGAGGCAGGGAGCTGTGATGGTTTCAGGAAGCCATGTACACGCCCTGCCAGACCCTCCTACCACTCGTCATCTTCCAGCATTGCATAGAAAAGCCCAGTAGCCCAGTAATGATGCCTCTAATATAAGGTATGTATTGAAAAGGTTTTATTTAAATATTTCATTAGCATTTTGAAAAAGGGAAAGGAGGAATTGGGGAAGGGAAAAAACAATACAGGCAGTCCCCGAGTTGCAAACGGGTTAGGGACTGCCGGTTTGTTTTTCAAGTGGTGTTTCCCCCCCCCCAAACAAAGTTGATTAAAATTCCTAAAATAAATAAATAAATATTTGGAAAAAAAAAAAAATAAATAAATGTAACTCACCTCTAAATGCCTGTTGCTAGGGGGTCCCTCGTAGTCTGCCTCCTTCAGTGCCTGGGCTGGTGACATCACTTCCCCTCAGTGCAGGAAGGGCTCCCTCCCTCCTGTCAGTCATCTTGGACACGTGACAGGTCCCAGATGACTGCGTGGCCAATCACGGCGCGCGGCGCCGCTCATACATGCGCAGTAGGTGCCCGGCTGTGAAGCCACAGCCGGGTACCCCCACCGTAAGCATGCCGGCGCTGCAGAGTGGAGCGGGGAACGACGGGGCTTCGCTCCCCCTGCATCGCTGGACCCTGGGACAGGTAAGTGTCCAATTTATTAAAAGTCAGCAGCTGCAGTATTTGTAGCTGCTGATTTTTTTTTTTTTTTTTAAGGGGCACTCCTCTTTAAGCCGGGTTTGTTTGTAAGTCGGGAGCGCATGCGCAGAATGGAAGAGACAATGTTTTCTGATGTTCTATCAAGTAGCCGCGCATGCGCAAATGTTTTCTGATGTGCCCGCTGCCGTTTGTAAGTAGGCGTCGTTTGCAAGTCGGAGGTTCGTAACTCGGGGACTCCCTGTAGATTTTTAATGATATATGTGCAAACTTGCTTCCCTACTTTACCAAGAGATGGCCAAAACAGTATACAGATTGAAGACAATAGTCTTTTTTTATATGGATATTTGAAAAAAATAACCTTGTATGTTGGCTTGCAGACTGTTTGCATCTACTTCACTATGTACTGACCGCACAGCTGCTGCTTTTGCGTTAAGGGAGTTACATTTAGTAAGAGATTAGCTTAAAGCGTATCAATTTACCATGCTTTTCTTTTGCATATTTTTATATATGTATTCAAATAGTTATTTTCTAGCTTCATCATAAACATGAACTTAACCCTCTTTCATTATTTGTTTTTATGGTCTGTTTTGCATTACATTATTGTCTTTTTAATACAGTATTTGTACAAGGCTTGTACTTTTTGTAATGCTAGTTAGAAAGTGTTAGATCTTATGTAGTGTAGATAGAAAGAAAGAGTTTCTTTCTGTTTCCTGTCGGCAGCACTGCAGGCTTCTTGCGCATTATTAGTTTTCCACCCTCAGTGAGCATGCTCCATGCTCCATGCTCCAGCTCCATTTCTGCTCTTCTCCTCGGTGATGCACTCCACCTCCCGGTTTTCCTTTGCATTAGACCCCTTTTACACAAACGCCCTCTGTTCCATATTAGCAGGAAATTCTTGACTGGCCCTGCTGAGTCAGATTAGAATGAAAACTGATGTCACGTATGTGACATCTGTGTCCAGTGCAAATTTTCCTCCATCTTTTGATGGAGATAAAAAAGCAGACGTTTGTAATCCATAGGGTAGCTCAATGTAAGTGGACATACCTTCACCTGCCAGTCAGATTAGTAAAGGCGGGCTTTGATGTAAAAATGTTTCACTTCTGTCCGATGAACCTGGATGTGGGCAGATATTGGTGGACACACATCTGCCTGCATCTGACCACCCATAGGTATACATTGCAGTCCACTTTTGATCAGTGTAATCATGGGTAAAAAAAAAAATGGACCTCCCATGTGAAAGGGGCCACTGGGATCATATACTATCTACTTCTCGGACCTCTTGCTCCTGTGTGGCGGCTTCTTTTCCACTCTGTTGTCATGCAGATTCTGTAGTGATTGCAACCCCCAGAGCACACAAACAACCAGTTTATTTTGATGTCAAATTAAATTTTAGTTTTAATCCTAGTCCTTGGACTAAAATGCATTTTTAGTTTTAGTCGTATTTTAGACATTCTGAATTGTTTTAGTTATATTTTAGTAATGGGTTTAGTTCAATTATAATGCATTACTTAAAGAGGGTGTCCACCCGAAAAATAATTATTAAAAGCCAGCAGCTACAAATGCTACAGCTACTGACATTTAATAAATGGACACTTACCTTTCCTGGAGGCCAGCGATGTCGGCAGCCGAGGCCAATCAATCACTCGGCTCTCGGCTGCTGCCACCACCGCCGCCATTCTCGGTGAGAATCAGGAAGTGAAGCGTTGCGGCTTCACTTCCCGGTTCCCTACTGCGCATGCGCGAGTCACGCAGCACAATGAGAATGCTGCGCGCTGTTTCTGGGACCCGTGTGTGTCCCAGCAGACAGCGAGGCGGGACAGGAAGAGTCATAGAGTCTATGCCTGGAAGTGGGTGCAAATACCTGTCTTAGAGGTATCTGCACCCCCCTCCCCCTGAAAGGTGCCAACTGTGGTACTGGAGGGGGGAGGGTTCTGATGAGCAGAGGTTCCAATTTAGGGTGGAACTCCGCTTTAAGCACTTCTCTAGAATTTCCAAACTCATTATATATTCCTGGAGTAAGAATCTAATAACAAGCACTGTATTTGTATTATACTGTCCCCCCTTTCTTGGTGCATGTATACAGCTATTCTACATTGGGGTGGGAATTAGAACTTTTAGGAGTTGTAGCTGAATATGTTTTTTTGAATACACTGCATTGTGTATCTCTGATGTTCTCTTATCAGTTGCTGATCAGGGTGGCATTACAGTGAAATAGTACTATAATACAATCGTGTAAAGGCAGTCATGTAATCCAGACCTCCCTGCCACACAATATAGCCATATGTTACTATCCTGCCACAGTGTAGTAGAGCCTGTTCGGCTCACAGGGCTGGCCATCCCAATTGCAGCCTGAGTGCTTCTGGATGCTAACATCAAGATGAATTTGGGTACTTCTACCAATTATGTGTAAAATAAGTTCCATTACTTTTTATTGACTGCATAACACGAATGGTCCTTTGCCTAAAGTTCAGCTTTGATAATTGTTTGTTACAAGTAAATGTGTATCATAGAGATCTGTCTTTAGGGTGCAGTTTACACGCCATGCTACTCTTAGGCTTTTTCTTTAATAAGTAATAGCCTGCACATTTACACAAATTTTGTACAGTTTTTTTAAAAAAGATTAAAAAAAAAACATACTGCTTAATTTACACTATCCCTTCTCTTTCTGATTGTGGGTAATGATACTAAGTATTTTAATAAAACATCTAAGTAACTTTTCCCTTAATCCAATATACAGCTGCCATGTGACCCAGCTCTTACCCAGCCTGTTTACAAGGAAACGGTGGCAGGAGGAGCTTCTAGTCCTCTGCTGCTGGTCACATGTTCAAAAAACAAAACAAAAAAAACAGTCTTTTGGAATACACAATAAAAATAAATACCAATAAATTGTAAATTGTCATACAAAATATATTTGAAATCAAATCTTTATTATTTTTTGGCAATAACATGGTATGGGCAGATTTCTGCCAGTCACAGGCTGTGTCACAACTTTCCAGCCTGTGTCTTAGAATAACAGGGAGGAGAAGCCTCCATCAGTCAAGATGTAATATCCCACCCGATGTATTTAACTGGTTAGTGGGCATGGAGGGTGAGTGAGGGAGTGGGCTGTCATTTACCACTGTGTATACACTGACATGTGTGACTCTTTAGTCACATGGGCTGCTCAGATGTGATGGGGAGGAAATACTTTGGGTAGAAAATGCACTAAAAACTGAGCATGTGCAGAGCTGCCAACACTGCTGTGCAAAATACCCAACTGCAATGGGGACATAGACAGGAGGGGGAGACAGAACAGCAGGATCAACCAGGTTTTTTGCAGAATACAGAAAGTGAATCCCATAGTGACTAAGTAAAGTCAGCAGGTAATGCACCATTTATTGATAGTTTTTGATGTGGGTTTAATTACACTTTAAGAGTCATGTAATCCCAAATAATAATTCCAGAGACCTGCCCCAGCATTGACACCCATTCCTATGAATTCCTCCTCATGCCTATCAGTGTAACTCTGAAGTCACTCCTGGAAGCAACTCTGTAGAAGTACAGTAGTCTGTTGTCCATTATCAGTGTACATGATTGTACTGTGATTGACTGACTGAAAAACTATCATTAAGCAGGTGAATTGTCTGACCACATTCATGCCTGTGGTCAGCATTGGCCATCCTTCCTTTCCTCTTGTAGCTTCCTTTTTTATTCAAAATCTCTTCAGGAACTACCACACATCACAATATATAAGGTACCACCAAACACTAATGGCCAACCTTTCTCAACCAGGGTTTTCGTGGAATCCTTGGGGTTCCTTGACAAGTGGTTGCTTTCCTCAGTTCAATCCTAGTTCCAGCACTGAAGTAAAGTGGCAGGACCATTGGCATAGGACAGTTGTAGTATGCAGGGGAGACATTTTTTTCCTCTGAGTGCTGATTTAAAAGGGAGCCTACAATTTTTGCTGTCTGTTTCTATTAAATATTAGTAAATCTACAACTGACAGATGAAGCTAATATACTGTGAGCGATGGACGTATATTTCCTGAGATTGTAAAATGAATTCAGTGATTCTGCTGAAGTAAAGTGGTTGAGAAAGGCTAGAGAGTGGCCTACAAGCACCTTGGGATAACTATAGTTCTGCTGGTGAGGGTATCCAGAATATTGGCCTACAGAAATGACAGACACATGAATATATACTGGCTGTCAATTCATAGGTCATCTTCCTGGTTACCATTTTGTGAAACTTGTTGGAATGTCCACTAATCCCTCACCCAGGGAAGTTGTTCTCTCGGAATATAGATGTAGTTTATTTTTTCCAGGATACACCCAGAATCCTCTTCCTAGCTGGTCAGCAAGTGCCCATCAAAAGTAACAGCATCTCCACTGGAATCCTAATCAGTCCACATGGAGTTGCTGTTACACCTGATACACACTACAGGCCTTCCCCCTTCATTTCCGCGTTCCGCACCTCATTGTCTGCTGAAGCCTCAGGTGTTGCGTTGCTGACATGCCTGCAAATAGAGAAAGAAAAAAGAACAATCAGTGTAGACACATGGCCTGTGAGTCGCACCCTGTACTAATTGCTTCATACCAACAAATATTTCAGCACCCTATTCCATTGAAGCTAAAGTAGAGTTTGCAGTCAAAATGACATGTCTTTAGCAGCTAAGTGACTGAGCGCATGGCTTGTGCCAGGCTCATACTTGTGCCTGGGTGGCAGCTCTGGCCCTAAGGCAGCCAGCAAGAGGCTCGCTCACTAAAACTGGTAACCTCTAGGGTGCCATAAGTCACATAGCACGCGGTTAGGCATAGCAATATCTATAGATAGATATAAAAATATATGTACATTTTTAAATGCATTGTTATTTTGATTTATAAAATGTAGGTGCATTTTCATTTTCTTAAAAAAAAAAAAAAAAAAAAAAAGAAAGAAAGATGGTATCTCCCAATATTTTCAAAAATCTAAATTTTTGTTACCCTGCCATTTGAATTCTCTTGTAATAAAAAGTATTTAAAAACAAATCTCTAGAAAAACATACATGTAATAACTCAGTTCTCCCTTTCATATTTTGTTAAATTACATTTTGTTAAATAAAAATAAAAAAAAACTATGAATAAAAACACATTTGCTAAAACACAATTTAAAGGATAAGTGTGTTTTTAAACTTTAAAACGTTGCGCCTGAATTAATTTTGATGGGCAGAAACACATCCTGGCATTAGAAATATTTTTTCAACTCCAGTAATATAATCTTGATGCATCATCCCCACCCCTTAAGCACTTGGTAATAGCCTTAATTCTTCTGCATTCTCTATAATGTAGAATGAATGAAAAATTGAACAGGAAAATTTTCGATCCCATGTAATGGATGCAGCAGGCTTGATCTTGCTACCAAAGGGATTTAAAAAACAAACCATTGGGTGGGATTAAGTCTGTTTTAGTTTAGGTTGAACTGATCCTTAAAAAAAAAAAAAAAAATTAAATTTAAAAATAGATTTGTCAAATGTTGCTTTGGATAAGCAAGCATCTCTTTTTTTTTTTTTTTTTTTTTTAATAAGAAGAAGCAAGCATCTCTTGTATCTAAAAATCACAACTTCACTACCAGCATCTCTATAGCAGACCCTTCAATGTGAGCTTGTCTGCAAGTTAAATACCCAACTCCTTAACGTCTCTCTCTACTTTTCTGAATGGAAGCATCTGACATCTATACAAACCCTCTCAAGGCTCGTTCAACTTGTCCCGGGTGACTGTAATCAGGTAGAGAGAACTTTGTACCTGATGAAGCAAAACGTCTGCTGAAGAGTAGAATGGGACCTGAGCTTGTCGCACGATTTCCTACCTGTGTCACTCTGGTGTAGAGAGAAGGCTCCAGTCTCATGTGCTTTTGTTGAAGTCCAGGAAGAGTGTCAGTCAAGAGCAGGAAATGTTTCTTTTTCATTGCTTAGCAGTTGATGTTAGACTGCCTCCAGGCCAGATAAGTCTCCTCATCTGCCATGATCAATATTCTAGTGATTGGCTGCTGTCACGAAGCTTATATTCCCCAGCGAACACAGCCTGCAGAGTGAGGAAACCGTCGACTGACACGTAATCCAAGCACAGGCTGATAATGGTTTATAAGCTCAGGGCAAAGTTTTACAAGGGAGCCTTATCGTCTTTATGGACTCTGATACCAGCAGAGGAGCTGGCAGATTTCAGCCTGATAAGTTCCTAAGCAAGGAGCAAACGAGCCGTCCTTCTTTTCTTTTTTTTTTTTATTTAATTGAAGGCTCTAAAATCAAGTGGTAAATTATTCAGAGAACTTAGTATTAGAAGTCAGTATAGTATGCATTAGAAGGTAATTCTTATTTGGCTTAGTAAATCCAATTGGCAACATTAAGTCATGAGTTGAGTAGTGTGGTGTTCTTCTGTACATCCAGGTCAGGCATGGACTGACTGACTGGCAGCCGTGGCATTTGCGGAGGACTAATTATTTTGGGTTGGGTATTTATGACATGCTTAATTAGCTGCAGGTCCGGTGCTAATGCATAAAGCCCATTATTTTTAACAGTTGTCTACAATTCAGGGCTTCCTAATGAAGCTGCTACTATGTGTGGTATTTTTTGGTTGGCTTTAGGTAAGCTTGATCAGCAGCACTTTATGCCCAACTCCAGACAAATTTTTTTTTGTAATGTGTTTAGGTTCAGCAGGAACGGCCAAGATTCAAACCATTAGTGGGCAGGTTAAATGTACCATATTGATCGATTGATCAACTTGGGTACAACCAGCCTACTGGATTTGCTTATGATAATCGCTAGCGGCTGCTATAGTTGCTATCGATAATCACTTTGTTATCCCGGCGGGTACTGCATGCCCCAACTGTCACCCCCTGCTGAGGGTAAAAGACTGGCCCAGCAGGAGGAATTCCCACATCAACACTATCTGTGGTTGCAGGAAAGAAATTAGCTCTGTGTATGACCACTTATTATTATTATTATTATTATTACAGGATTTATATAGCGCAACAGTTTACGCAGCGCTTTACAATATAAAAGGGAAACAATACAGTTATAATACAATAAAATACAATAGGATTAAGAGGGCCCTGCTCAGAAGAGCTTACAATCTAATAGGGTGGGGGAGGTGGTACAAAAGGTTGTAACTGTGGGGAATGAGCTGATGGAAGTGTAAAAGATTAGTTGGAGATGTGATAGGCTTTCCTGAAGATATGAGTTTTCAGGGATTGCCTGAAGGTAGCAAGAGTAGGGGATAGCTGGACATTTTGAGGTAGCGAGTTCCAGAGGATGGGGGAGGCTCTGGAGAAATCCTGGAGACAAGTATGGGAGGAGGAAACGAGAGAGCTTGACAGTAGGAGGTCTTGAGAAGAGCGGAGAGGACAGTTTGGGATATGTTTGGAGACAAGATTGGTGATGTAGCTCGGGGCAGAGTTGTGGATGGCTTTGTATGTTGTGGTTAGTATTTTGAATTTAATTCGCTGGGTGATCGGGAGCCAGTGTAGGGATTGGAGGAGAGGGTTGGAGATACTGAACGGTTGGTAAGGTGGATAAGTCTGGCAGCAGCATTCATGATAGACTGAAGAGGGTAGAGCCTATGGCGAGGCAGGCCAATGAGAAGGGAGTTGCAATAGTCAAGGCGAGAGATAACGAGGGAGTGAATGAGGAGCTTGGTGGTTTCATTTGTTAAAAAGGGGCGAATTTTAGAGATGTTAATATACTTGGAGTATGTTAGAATTTCTGTTCTTCAATATCCCATTCTGATATCTTATCCTGATGTGTCACATGAATTTCAATTTAGTTTTAGTCATAGTCTTTTGACTAAAATGCCATTTTAGAGTTAGTTATATTTTTACTTGACAAAAATCTAATGGGGTTCGTTAAATTGTAATGCATTATCTAACCATTTCTCTAGAATTTCCAAACATTATTATTATTATTATACAGGATTTATATAGCACCAACATTATATACTCCTAGAGAAAAAATCTAATGATGTGTTATTTATGGTATTGAGGTTTCAACAAACTACAGACACACATTTAGCCATTATATAAAGCAGAAGTTCACATTGGTAAACGTCCCTCACATTTCCTTTCCGTTTTTTTTTTTTCTTTTGTTGACGAAAATTCAAATTGATTTTCGTTTAGTTTTTGTCACTGGAAACATTCTGATGAAAATATTTTCGTCAACGAAATTAACATTGGGCAGAGGTCAGCTCCAAACAAGCTAAAAGTGGTATGGTACCAACCTAAAGTTAAAGCGGTGTTCCGGCCGAAATTATACTTTTTAAATAAAAATACCCCTATAATACACAAGCTTAATGTATTCTAGTAAAGTTAGTCTGTAAACTAAGGTCTGTTTTGTTAGTTTTTAGCAGTAGTTTGTTATTTTATAAACTTGCAGCAGGCCGTGGCCATCTTAAGTGTGGGCATCTGAAGCCAGACTGTATTTCTTCCTGGATCTCATCCTTGCAGATCTCGTACATGCTCAGTGCAGCATAAGCAGTGTAATAGGTTTCAGGTCAGGTTTCCATAGCAACGGCAGTGTCAGAGGAAGTTGCTGCCCCTTCCCAGGAGGCATTGCAAACAGGAAATGATGCGATGGGCCAGGGAGGAGGAAGTGAAAAATGAATACAGCAGATATACAGTCTGTGCTGAAAAAAAAAAAAATATCCAATTTTTTTACAGTGCACAGTTTAGTGAGGGATGCTGAAGAGTTGTAAAAGTGGGTGGAACTCCACTTTAATAAGACATTATTGGAGCTATGGGACTTTAAAGGTACACCGCATAGAGAATCATTCAAGTTTTGATATAAAAATATATAAATGATTTATTTAAGAAAACATAGAAAAAAAGAGTAAGGAATACAGTTAGATCACAGTCATAGGTATACACACACTTCCTATCTCTGACAATGAAATACTGTAATCGCATACAAAGTGGTATCACGTCCAAATATTTCAACATGTTTTGCTGATGTGGCTTTGTCAGGAAAGAGGACGTGAGGACTTCATTATCAAGTATAAGTGTAAATTAACATTGGTCACATGGACAAAAAGTGAGCAGAAGTCTGTCCAGGAAGGTCAGACAGGTAGACAGAAATAAAACCTGACAATTGTTCTTGCATTTCCCCATACTGCCTGAAACCAAACGTTGACTGAAGCCCAGTAGATATAAAGTGGTAAGGGTTGTTGATGGCCTTTGGGCTTGTGTTGATGACATCAGTTTGAGATTCTTCTGAGGTCAGTAAGAATTCATTGACAGGTGCATTTGACCCTGCCTTTGAATGGCTTTAGGCGTGTTTTGCATTCCCAAAGACATTTATTGGAATGCAAAACCCGTTGGACGCCAACAAAAGACCCTGAACACAGGCCCTTAGAACTTCTTTCAAATTTTTATTCCTTTCAATATTTTCACTGGGGAGGTTCTACCTCACCTCCTGCGATAGTGAAACCAGTACAAGAAATGAGAGGATGAGGATATCGCCAGGACTGAAAGACACAGAGAAATATGGGCTCCAAACAAGTTCTTGAACTCCTCCGCACAATATATTTAAATTAATATACTTTGGTTGCAATTTCGGTTTCCATTGGACAGATATATGGCACCACTTGTGTACCTGTCGCCAGAGTTGGAATTGAAGTTAAAGTGTATATATGAACCCTCACCTTATAAAACAACCCATTCAGTTTGAAATGGAAATGACAGGGAAAACATCTGTTATTCACCCCCCCCCCCCCACACTTTGCACACCCTTATGTGTCACCCCTCCTGTTCCAAAAAATTATTAAAAGGTTGCTTGGTACGCGTTGAAGCAAAGGGTATGACCGATGGGAAATTATGCCGGCAACCACTGTACTACATGGACCTGGCAGGAACACAGGGATTTCACATAAAGGAAGCAATACAAAGAGAATAGGATGCTTTTTCATACAAGTACATAGTACAGCAGACACATACAGGGGGTCCCCAAGTTACGAAATCGTTAGGGACTGTCCTCTGGTTCTTAAATCAGAAATGTTCGTAAGTCGGCCACGCATGCGCAGACTGACAATTACGGACATTTCCGATGTTCCGTCAAATGCTGTTCTGCGCATGTGCGGCAAATTACGGACATTTCCGATGTTTGCCGTCATTTTCCGAGGCTCCCTCTGGCCGCGCATGCGCAGAACGGCCGAGAGTCCCCGGAAAATGGCAGAGGGTCCCTGCAGCGCCCGGTTCGTAAGTAGGCGATGTTTGTAGGTCGGTAGTTTGTAAGTCGGGGACCCCTTGTATCAAGAATATGAAATGTTGCGTTTACATATTCTTACATAAGTGAGGCCACACAGACAGCATTAAAAAACCTTGCAGATATATTTTTTTAAATGTTGGGCTTTAGGGGCTGAAACGCACTGATGTGATTGGGTTGTTTGTAATAACACGCGTGTATTCGCTACACGTTATGTATGTTGGTGCACTGCAGTGCTCTTTAGAATGGCACCCCAATGCATTAAGGGCTGATTCACACCACAAAAAAGCACTCCAGATCCGTTCCTGATGCCTTTCTGCATGCGTGTTTTTAACGCTTTTTTGCCGCGTTCCAGTGCGTTTTTTTTTATGCTTTTGCTAATGCATTCCAGATGCTTCTTTTATTTCTTCATTTTTCTTCTCACTGTACTGGAGTCTGGTGCAATGCAGGAAAAATGCTATTTTTTTTTCTTCCTGGAACGACATGGAACTGACCGCACTGGTGTGGACTATCCCACTGGAAACCATTTAGCCTACTTTCCATGCGTTTTTGATGCAGAAAAAATGCACTGGACTGCATGTGGTGTGAACTGGCCCTAAGGCAACGCAGCACCCACACACATACGTTCAAGTGCACTACAATACAGGGTAACACATTACCATGAGTTGTGACGTGCTCCATCAGAAAAAATGCTGCGTGCTTATTTTGTTTTGGTGTATTGGCAGCCCATTCAAAATTATGTTAATGCATGACAAAACACATGTGCATTAACACGGCAAGGAAGGGCAGAAAATGATAGCCACAAATAGGATAATGAAATCCGAATTATAGTGTAACACAATGCTTGTGCATTAGCACAACACATAGGAGCAGGAGTGTGTTAGTGGGCTCTAAATGATGGCCTTGAGAAGGGTTATGAAATGAGCATTTTTTGTTGAACGCTAATTTATTTTTATTTTTTTTAAAGTAGTATTTTAATACTGAAACCTTATTTTTCAATAGAAAAAAAAACACTGGGGCCATGCAAGTTTTGATTGGATTTCTTTGATGTAAGCTGCGCTACCTATCTGCATTATTTGCTGGTCACTTTGCAGTTGCTCTTCTTTTGAAAATTTTGAGATATGAACTTTCTGCCTCCAGTCCGGACTGTTAAATTGAGTTGCTATGGGATTCGATTTTGTTCTTGTCACGTTTAAGAAGTTTCATGCTTTGGGCGTTGGCTGGCTTTGTGAACATGAACCTGTTTGTGCACTCGCAGAATGGTGTAAAAGTGCAAGTATGCAGAGGAATTTTTGTGTCTGCCCACGTATGTCACCACTCCTCATATTACTTGCACTTTCTATGCTGGTGTCCTGGCAAAGTCACTTCAATGGTATATGATTTCCACCAATTTTTTTTTTTGTTTCTTTTTATTTTTTATTTTTAGTACCCAGCAATTAAATCTGGGCCAGTAATCATGGTTAATGATTAAGGGTTTAGCAAATATTTGTCAGCTATTTGTGCTGTGAATTGCATTATGTTTTCAGAGAATATGCAATATAAATGAAGGGAATAAGCATTTGCGTGCGATGAGTTAGTTTTATGGTAGGCAAGGGTTGTTCTGTTAATGGATAATGCAGATACAGCTTCTGAATGGAGCAGAAAGAGTAGAGAAAGAAAATACTCTGTAAATGTCTTTGAGACCCTATTAACTTTTTTATTTTTTTATTTACGCCTTTTAAAATACAGTATGTTTGCAAGCACCCCCTTGTTGCCTACCATTATATTTACCATATATACTTGAGTATAAGCCAAGTTTTTCAGCACAAAAAAATGCTGAAAATGCCACCATCGGCTTATACTCTAGTCAAGCACTTTTCTGCAGCAGAGAATGACATTTTCTGACCCGACTTTTGGGACCCGTATCTCGGGGCCACTTGGTGCTAGGAACCCCACATTTGGTGTGCAAACCCAGTGGAACTACCACTACAACATATCCAGATGGGGTTCCTAGCACCAAGTGGCCCTGAGATACGGGCCCCAAAGTCGGTCAACTGTGTCCATCTGCCGCAATGTCTTTTCGGGACCCTTTGGGTCCAGAGACCCCACATTTTGGCTGCAGCTAGGGGGCATCTAGGAACCCTTAACTACCAAGTTTGAAGTTCGGGGGACCTTTGGCTGCAAATGGGCACAGTGAGGCATGCAAATGGGCACGGTGAGCCTGCAAATGGGCATTGTTGACCCTCTTTTCCACTTACAGTAGCTGCGCATTTCTCACCCTAGGCTTATACTCGAGTCAATACGTTTTCCCAGTTGTTTTGTGGTAAAATAGGGAGCCTCGGCTTATATTCGGGTTGGCTTATACTCGAGTATATACGGCAAGCTGCCTCCAGAAGTTTGAGGATGTTTTGTTACTCCCTGATACTTTAAAGCGTTTGTTACCCCAACATGTTTTTATCTTATGGTTGTATTTTGTGCAAATATATTGGTTTGATAAACATTTGCGAAAATACAGCGGGGTCTAAAAAAATCAGTAGCACCTCTTATTTATTCTAGAGGTCATATGCTTTCAGAAAATATATGGTTTTGGGGGTCTTTCACAAATTCTGGAAGCTCTAAGGGAAAAATTAAAACCTTCAAATTTTTGGAGAAATTTTTATATTTACATATTTGCGTACGTTCGATTTTCACCATTTTGCAAAAAGGAGCAATGTAAAAGTTGCAAATATTTGTTATTTATTAACTCAATACAATACACTGACCAGAGCATTTTTGTGATTCTGTACTGCGTTACTTTAGCTGACAATTGTGCAGTCGTGCAACGTTGTACCCAAACAAAATTGACGTCCTTTTTTTCCCCACAAATAGAGCTTTCTTTTGGTGGTATTTGATCACGCCTGCAGTTTTTATTTTTTGCGCTATAAATATCCCCAAAAAATATATATAAAAAACAAATTTCTTCAACAGTTTAGGTCAATATGTATTCTTCTACATATTTTTAGTAAAAAAAGATTGCAATAAGTGTATATTGATTGGTTTGCGCAAAAGTTTATATGTGTGTGCATATATATATATATATATATATATATATATATATATATATATATATATATATATATATATATATATATATATATATATATATATATATATATATATATATAAAATAATTTATTATTTTATTTTTTTTTTAGTAATTATAATGGTGTCGATCTGCGATTTTTATTTTATTTTTTTTAAAAATTTTAAATCTGGACTGCGACATTATGGAGACACGTCGGACACCTTTGACACTATTTTGGGACCATTATCATTTATACAGTGATGAGAGCTACAAATAACCACTGATTACTGTATAAATAACACTGGCAGGGAAGGGGTTAAACACTAGGGGGCGATCAAGCGGTTAAGTGTGTTCTAGGGAGTGATTCTAACTGGGGGGGGGTGGGTTCACTACAACATGATAGAGATCACTGCCCCTGATGACAGGCAGCAATAGATCCCTGTCATGTTGCTAGGCAGAACAGGGAAATGCCTTGTTTACATAGGCATCTCCCCGTTCTGCCTCTCCTCGCAGCAATCGCGGACCGCCGGCAAACATCGTGCCCGTGGCAGGCACGGGCACGCCCAATAGAGGCCCATATGACTGCCTGTGCCATTCTGCTGACGTATATGTGCGTGCGGCGGTCGGCAAGTGGTTAAGCTTTTTATATTTAGTAGAAATTTGGTAAAATTTGTTGTTTTTATCTGCTAATAATGGCTTTAGTGTATTTTTTGCAAATATATTGGTTTGATAAACATTTGCTCAAATACCACAGGGTCTAAAAAAAAATCAGTAGCACCTTCTTTTCATTCTCGTGATCATGTGCTTTCAGAAAATATATGGTTTGGGGGGTCTTTCACAAATTCTGAAAGCTATAAGTGAAAAATAAAAAAGCTAAGGAAAAGTTGCAAAAATGGTCTGGCCACTTGAGTGCACAAAATGGAGCACAGGGCCTGGCAGGGAAAGGGATAAAGAGATTCATCAGCCTGTTTGCAAAACATTTAAAGTCAACACTTATAAATACTGTAGTTGCTGACTTTTACTAAAGGGGAACTTGCCTGTCCAGGGATCCCGGGCAGTCCTCACCCAGTCCGGTCCTGCACTGGTCTTCTGGTCCCCGGCGCTGTCATGTTTTATGTTGAAAGCCAGCTGTGACTCCTTACGGCTTCACAGCTGTCTTCCCACTGCGCATGCGTGAACTGTCCCGCAGCCTCATGGGACCTGTGACGTGTCCGAAAAGGTCATGGGCAAGGAGGGTGGTGCGCAACTTATGGTGGAATTGCCTAGGCGAAGCGCTCCAACACCCCCCCCCCCCCCCAAAAAAAGGGGGAGGGGGCCTATAAAGCGTAACTTTACTTTTTAACATTTGTTGCAAATACCTTGTCAAATAAGTTAGAAGGGCTGTCTGATCCACTCTGCTCTTTCATAATTCACCCAGTTCTGTCCAGAGATTGCTGACTCCACAATTGGCTCTGTGTCTTCCTCATTGCCCTGTCCTCAGAATGATCTCATTACTGGTCACCCTTTCCCCTCCACAGTTTATCAGTGCAGAGACAGACAATCATTGCCCGGGTGTGTTTTATATTATGTTTATTCTGTGCTATCTGCTCTGATCTGCCTTTGTTCCATGGTTTTCCAAAGGTGAAGTTTGTCTTCATGATGACTAGATGGTGTTTGCAAGAATAAACTGACCTTGTAATTACTTGACTAGTTCAAACTGACACGTGTGCTGAAACCTGATAATACAGAGGTTTGTTTAGGTGTGTGATGTCTGTTCTGCTTTTCGGATGCACAGGAACCAAACATTTTTTACAGGAACCATAAGGCCCCTTTCACACTGGGGCGGTTTTCAGGCGGTACAGCGCTAAAAATAGCGCCTGTACACCGCCTGAAAAAACCGGCCCCATTCACTCCAGTGTGAAAGCCGGCGGGCTTTCACAATGGAGCGGTGCGCTAGCAGGACGGAAAAAAAAAGTCCTGCTAGCAGCATCTTTGGAGCGGTATAGGAGCGGTGTATTCACCGCTCCTATACCGCTTATACCCATTGATTTCAATGGGACACCGCGGCAGTACCGCCGCAAAGCGCCGCTACGGCGGCGCTTTGCGGGGGATTTTAACCCTTTTTCGGCCGAATACCGCGGCTAAAACGACGGTAAAGCAGCGCTAAATATAGAACTGCTTTACCGTCGCTGCGGCTCCCGCCCCAGTGTGAAAGGGGCCTTAAAGCAATTTTGTCCTGTCCCTTTCTGAGAGTTTATAAAGAAACTAGAAGACAAACTCAGAATTGCTGGATATATCTTTTGTCTTATAACTTTTGCATCTCCACATTGTCCAAAAATGAAATGCATATTGGCACTATTTAGGTATTATTATTATTATTATTATACAGTATTTATATAGCGCCAACAGTTTGCGCAGCGCTTTACAACATGAGGGCAGACAGTAGTACAGGGCAGTACACTTACAATACAAATCAATACAGGAGGGATCAGAGGGCTCTGCTCGTTAGAGCTTACAATCTAGAAGGGAGGGTCAAGTTGAAACAAAAGGTAATAACTGTGGGGGATGAGCTGATGGAGAAAAATAAAATACAGTTGTTAGGTGTGGGTAGGATAGGCTTCTCTGAAGAGATGGGTATGCACATATACTACCAGATTTTCAGTCATATCTCCATCATATGGACCATCATAACCTTAAGACCCCTTTCACACTGGGGCGGGGAGCCGCGGTGACGGTAAAGCAGCGCTATATTTAGCGCTGCTTTACCGTCGTTTTAGCCGCGGTTTTCGGCCGCTCGCAGTGCGGTTTTACCCCCCCGCGAGCGGCCGAAAAGGGTTAAAGACCCCCCACAGAGCGCCGCCGTAGCAGCGATTTGCGGCGGTATTGCCGCGGTATCACCGCGGTGTCCCATTCTAATCAATGGGAAGGAGCGGTGAACACACTGCTCCTATACCGCTCAAAAGATGCTGCTAGCAGGACTTTTTTGACCGTCCTGCTAGCGCACCGCTCCAGTGTGAAAGCCCGCCGGCTTTCACACTGGAGTTAAAGGGGCCGGATTTTTTCAGGCGGTATACAGGCGCTATTTTTAGCGCTGTACCGCCTGAAAAACGCCCCAGTGTGAAAGGGGCCTAAAGAAGTATGGTGAAAGCTTTTTTGGCTATACTCCTATGAATCACAGGAGTGCAGTTCGTTCCGCACTCCTGTGACCTGTTTTTAGCCAATAGTGGACGAAAGCCCGCTGCCAGCTGATGTCGCTCAGCCGATTCAGGCTAGGGATAGGTTCCCGGCTTGACAGTCGGGATCCTACCAGGTCCCCAGACTGGCAACTGGATCAGCCTCACAGCTGCACTGCTGGAAAACTGAGCCAGCCGCTCCCTTCCCTCCCAAGCCCAGCGCTCCAGTGAGCACTGGAGTTGTAGAGCAGAGAGCTGGTGACTGACAGTCATTGATTGCTCTCTGCTCAGAGCAGAGTGGAGAACTGAGCGATCAGCGATGTTTGATCTCTTAGTTCTCAGTGCAGAGGTGGCGGGGGACAGATGCAGCATTGGATCAATGCTGCTTACACCTAGGTGAGTATAAGGTGGTTGTGTTTTTTTTTATAAGCCCCACACGTCTCTTTTAAATAGATCTAAAGCCGATCAGTAAAATTTCATATGATCTAAAACATGTAAATGTTATCTCAGAAGTTATTTTCAGTATTTTTTATATCTGTAGTTTAAAATAATACAGTGATCACTTTTTGAGTATTTCAGAGAGGAAGTGAGGAGAAATCTCCCCAAAGCACACATACAAAACTTGAAAGGTGCTCTAATTTTTCTCTGTTTTATGACAAACTAAAAAGTTTTGGTTACAAATTTACTGTAAATAAATTGCTATAAATGTTTGGTTTCTTTAGAAAATCCTGTTAATGCTAATAGAAGTAATGATTGTAAAATGTGTTTTAATGAATGGCATAAGTGACATACCTCTTCTGTACATCAAGATGCTATCTCTTATTTTTCCCTTTTATAGGCACAGCATTGGGCATGTCATTAAACTGGTGGAGCAGCATGGTAGTGATGTATGGTGGACACACCCTATAGAAGAATTACTTCCAAAAACCGTGCTTAAACAGGTATCCTCACTGCCGGGGTAAACCTCATCAAGTACCCAAATTTGTAGTGCCTGGCTGTAAAGTGACAGATGTAAACAATGGTAGCTGGTCTGGTTTTTGTGTTGGGTTGTACAGGAGGATCAGGTATATTCCTGATCAGGAGGGTTTCTGTGTAATCTGCCAGCTTACTATAACACAATTTATTTTGTGAATAAATTCACTGCAAGGAAACTGAATCTTTACAGTTTTCATTCATCATATTTGTGATTATGACCAAATTAAAAGAAAACTATTGTTTTTTTTCAGTTTATGGCTCAGTTCACACTGATGCTGTGCGGAATTCGCAACAAATTCTGTGTGGCTTACACACCACAGCAAAGTTGCACCCATTCATGCAAACTGCTGCAGCTGTGTATGTTAATGAAACCCCGAAATCAGTTCACAAAACGCATTGTGATTTGCAGAATCGGTTTGCATGGGTGTGAACACCCATGAAATCTAATTCTGGTATGGCAAAAAAAAGTTCTTGCACGATTTTGATGCGGTGTGCGATTTGAGCCAAACAGAATAAATGGCTCTAATTGCACAGCTGCAGAATGTGATTTGAACAGGAATGTAGTGTGATTCCTGTTCAAATTGCATGCGGTTCTTGCATCGCATCCAGTGTGAAGCAAGCCTTAGACTGAAAACTTGTAAGGTTAGAAGAATCCAGTGGGTGTTTAAATTTTCCACTATACTCCCAAATATGCAGTGAAGTGAGAGGTTTATGGTCGAGAGAGGCCAGAGCAGTATGAAGCCAAGTCATTATCAACCAAAACCCATGAACATGTCCAACTTCTTAAATCTAAACTGCAATCAATTCAAGCTTTTCTTAAAGAAAAAGGATATCATCCTTAGTACCGAACGGCTGTATCGAATAATGTGGCTACTGGATATCTTATGTGAGAAAAGATCTGATAGCAGTGGGGTTGATTTACTAAAACTGGTGAGTGCAAAGTCTGGTGCAGCAATGCATAGAAACCAATCATCTTCCAGGGTTTATTGTCAAAGCTTAATTGAACAAGCTTAATTGAACAAGCTGAAGTTAGACGCTGGCTACCATGCACAGCTGCACCAGATTCTGCACTCTCCAGGTTTTAGTAAATCAACCCTTGCTACTGGATGGCTTAATTTTTATTGTATATGAGGTTCAATGTAGCAGTTTGCATGTAACAGTGCCTGTTTTTCATTTCTTTATTGTACAACTTAATTTTCATGGTGACTTGGGTTATGTTGCCACCTTCAGGTGACTGAACACTAGCTAAAAAAAGCAAGAATCTCTTCCAAGGCCTCCCATCTCAGCTAAGCCTCAGCTTTTACCTAGTGGCCTTAGGTGATTGATGTGCGTACAGTTGTCTCCCTGAAGATCTCCTTTCATGGGCTTTATATTCATGCTTTATGGCCTATTCCTAACACCCCTGATGGGTCAGTGGAGGGCTTCATCTGGATTGATTTCTACAGCCAGTTTGGCAAGAGGGACTGTACCCAGACCCCGCATGCAAGTGTGGGGACATCATGTAATGCTTCTAGTCAGCACTAGATCCTGTGGGTAGTGATCTTCAGGGTACATTTTGCCTGGTGACCTCACTGGCATTGTGCTCTAGTGGTCCAGGGCATTGATCCTCCTGGAGAGGAAGATGAGTCCCTGAAGGCCCTGCAACTTGGACTGGTGAATGAAATGTGATCTATAAATGAAGGATGAGTAGATGATAGAAAGGCCTGCCCCTTCCATTCATTGATGTGTTCTATGAATGGAGGAGCTGAGCAGAAAAGGCGGGTATCGTTGGGCACTCTTGATTAGTGCAAATGACAGCGCCCTCAGTTCGATTAACCCCAGCGGTGATGGCGGAGGTGTTTAGCACAGGAACTATGGAGGAACATTTCAAGGAAATCAGAAGCCAGCAGCACAAGCCATGTCTCTTTTGCTGGTTTTTATGCGTTTTATTTTTGCCATACTTGGACTTTAAAAACACAATTGACAAGAGATTAGACACCCTCTTTAAGGCATCCTCGCTGGTAAGAGTGGCTATGCAATCTGCAGTATTGCATTTCTTATTGGATGCCTTTGAAGATCCCATATGGCAGCTTTCATGGGTGGACACCATTCCTGCCAACATGAGAAGTATCTTATGGCTGAAGTGTTGGTCAGCAGAACTTCTCTTCAAAAAGCTTGGGGGGGCTGCCTTTATCCGAAAGCTAAATGTGCTAAAAATGCCATCTTACCTTTACTCTTGCACTAGTCTGTCTACCTTTTGGATCTCCTCGTCGTTGTGCAGTTGGGCAGTCCCACGGCTGTTGCATACATCAAGGAGGGACACGTCGCAATGTTCAGAAAGAAGCAGACCTTATCTTGTCTTGGTCAGAACTTCATATTCCAACCCCATTCACCTTGCATAATCCCACCATGAAAAATTGGTAGGTCGAAAATCCGCTCTGGTGACTCCTTGGGATCAGTTTTACTTGATGCCTTCCCTCCACTGCAGTTTTTTTCACATCTCCTGTGCAGGATAAAACTTGAGGGCCTTCCAATGATTCTGATAGCACCTGCTTGGCTAAGAAGAATTAGACATTGTGAAGCTCTTGCCAGATGAGCTGTGGGCTGTTCCATATCAGCCAAGTTTGCTGTCTCATAGTCCAATCTGCCATCCTATTGCTTTACAGTCACTGGCTCTGACAGTGTGGCTGTTGAAGCCAAAGTCTTGAGGGGATAGGGGTATTTCTGACTCCGTAATTCGTACCTTCCTCAAGGCAAGATAGTTGACCTCCAGAAAGGTGTAGCACCTGGTATGAAGCTCATATTTTAACAGTATGCTGTGGGTCTTATTCTGGCTTTTCTTCAATTTGGTGTGGAGTTGTCTCTGGCTTTAAAGTGAATTTTGACCTGGGCACATATATATCTGTAGTGTTTTTGTATATCTCTCTCCAAAGCCCTAAGTCCCGTTACTTTCCCCTGCTTCATTCTCCTAGTAACTGATAATAACTTCTGACAAGTTCTTAGTCAACTGTGATAAAACCAGGCTGAATTTTGTGTCAGGGTGGGTGTTCTAAATTACCAGAGAGCTGGTCTATTCACAGCACAGCTCTGCATTGTTTTTTCCTTTTTTTTGTCTCTCAGTGTATGGGAAGAATCCACACCCACAGGTGACTCAGGAAGAGAAAATTCTAACAAGATTTGCACTTTCTAAACAGTATATAAAGCTGAAGACAACAAATATACATGAAAAACTTATGTAGGGAGATTTGGTTCATGCATGTGTATCATCCCAGGCTGTTCACTTCACTGGGTATATGTGAGGATTTACATCCACGTTAAGTACCATCAAGGATCAGATCTCAGCCTTGACTGTTTCAGAGACCTATTGCAAAAAATTCAATGGAAACAGAATTGTTCCACCTGTGGGGACACCTAAACCTAAACATCAACAACAACAAGAAGGTGCTTGACACTTTAAATATTGTTCTACCCATTTGAATATATTTGAAGGCTGTAGCTTCGATAGTCTGATTCCCTGTTTGTTCCCCATTTTGTTCAGGCTGCTTCTCGGTCCACTATTTCTAGGTGGATCAGTGAGTTAATTTCTGAGACCTATGGTATTACAGGAAAGTGTTCTCCTTTCCCAGTCAAGGCCCATTTCGCAAGAAGTGTCAGTGCCTCCTGGGCTATTCAGCATCAAGCTTCTGTTGTTAAAGTTAGTAAGGCTGCTACCTGGTCTTTTCTCCACCTGTTTACTGATAAGTTCTACCAGGTAGATGTTTATGCCTCTGTGGACAAGAGTTTTGGACAAAAGTAAATGCAGATGACTTTGTAGTGAGGTTTTCCCCCATGGTCTTTTTTTTTGGGTGTGTTGGCCTTGTTGCCTTGGGCGTGTTGGCCTCATGTTTAGTACTTTTGGACATCCCAAGTAGTCACGAATATGAAGTCCTCTGTGTTCTGTGATGTACGATAAAGAAATTTTAGGATTTTTAGTTTACCTGTAAAAATCCTTTTCTTGGAGTACATCACAGGACACCAAGATCACTCCCTTCTTGTCTTTTCCTCATTGCTTGCTACAAAACTGAAGCTTGAAACTGAAAGGGGTTATGCTTGGGAGGGAATTCCTGCCTTTTTTTGGCCATTGTCCATTCACCTGAAGATGGCAGTATAGCCCAAATAGTCATGAATATGAAGCCATCTGTGTCCTGTGATGTACTCCAAGAAAAAGATTTTACAGGTAAACCAAAAATCCTAATTTTTCATCTTTTACCAGGCAGGTAGCAGCGTTGAAGTGTTGGAGTATGAGCCTGGACGGGATGTTTTGGACATCTGGTTCGACAGTGGAACATCATGGGCTCATGTGTTGGAAGGTATGAGATTCCTATAATCAGTACAAGAAGCCAAGTATTTGAAAAAAGCAAGTGTTGTGTGTTTGAAAGTATCATTTGTGATTATCAGGGTGTGTGCAAAAATGTGGGTTTCTGGGCGTCATTGTACAAAGATATTTTACAGACATTCTTCCACTATTCCAACACTGTCATATACTGAGCAAAATAAACCTTTATTTATTGGAACAGAACTGAAGCTGTTTAAGCAACAATCGGATTCCATTTTCAGTTTCTGAGGAAACAAAATGCTCAAGCGGAACTCCATTTTGTTAAAACCTCTGACAGGCAAGGTTTTTAGAACAAGAGACCCCATGTGTCACTTCTGTCATAAATACTTCTCCCTGGCTGGCAGTGGTAATGTACACCAATCCATGCTTGTGCAGCTCAGAGTGCACATTCATGGGAGTGACATCATTGCGGCCTGGCCATTCAGGAAGCTGAACATTGCAAATCTGGAAGATCAGGAGAAGATTTAAGTCCCTGAACACTGACAACAGAGTGATGGAGGACTTCGTTTAACAGCGAAGTCTTTCGTAATGTGCTAATATGCTGTGCATTATGGCATAAACCTGGGGGCCCATGAAAAAAAAAACTAAAGCAGAGTTTATTTCACCTATCAAATCAGTTTTTTTTTTTTTGGTCTTCTATCAGTGCACTTATGCAGGGCTTTGGGGTTGGAAGTGTTGGGCTGCGGAGATCACTAGCAAGAAGTATTTCCCTATGGCCTTCAAGGGACAACATCTCTTTCATCTCTGTTGGATGCTACCTTAAGGATTCTGCGGGGGGGAGGGGTTACCCACCTTCCCCAGTGGAAGAAGACTAAAGGGCAGGCCTGCAAGTCTTTTACCACGTCCTAGAAGAACCTCTTTCACTTCGCACTTTCCCTTAAAATCTTTCCATTAAAAAGCCTTCCTTGACGTGTCCCAGGGTTACAAGGCTGAGTTTGGTTCCCTGCCTCACTTCCAGTGTCTCCTCAATATGTGTATACTGGGCTCTTGATACAAGAAATCATTGCCCCAATCCCTGCTATGGAATCTTTTCAGGGGTTGTACTCCAAATGCTCTCATTGTTTCCAAGCCCAAAATAGATATTCACCTCATTCTAAATGCTTACATTTATATCTGAAAATTCCAGGTGGAATCCACAAGATGCATTATTGATTCCCAAGGGGGCTTTTTGGCCTCCGTGGACGTAAAGGACACTGCTTTACATAAACCCCTATTTTCAGTGCATCCGTTTATTTTATTTTTTTTTGCTTTGCAATGGGTCTCCTGTACTGCCAATTGGTGGACCCTCTATTCTGGCTGTGCTTTTGTCCCTAGGGTGTTCACCAAGGTACTGACTCCAGTGTTGGCCCTGTTATGCTTTAGCCCTATCCCTTTGGGGGCTATCTGGCCACCCCTTCTTTAGGGAGTAGTCAGCAAGGGCTCTGGAGGACAATATGTCCCTGTCTGTCTAGATCAGGGTTTTTCAGCTAGGGTTTCATGGAACCTGAGGGTTCCTTAACCAATGAGCAACTTCTGCCTCTTGGATAAGATCCCACTGCTGCCATCAATCTTTTTAGCTATCTGTATGGGATTAATTCTTCCCAATGAGCACACATGTAAGGAGCATTCTTCCCACTGACCATCACGCAATGCATCATGGGTTGTAGATATAGGAACTTTTAGCAGTGGTTCCCTGAGACCGGAAAGTTATTTCAAGGGCTCCTCCATGTTGAAAAGATTGCAAAAGGCTGGTCTAGATGTTGGAGGTTTGGATGGAATCAGAACCTTCAGAAGTTGATGCTGACACATCCCTTGGAGTAATGGGGCTTTTTATACATACCGTATTTATCGGCGTATAACACGCACCCCAAGTTTAGGAGGGAATTTTTGACTCAATAGATTTTTATTGAAAATTTTCAAGCAATACAGGAAAATATGCAATGTGATAGTACATCAAAAATTTGCAACTCAGTTTAGTAACAGTGATGGGGAGGGGAAGACAAATAAAAAAAATAAAAAGAAAACAGAATATGGGGAGAGGGGGGGGGGACGTCAGAGTATGCGGTACATAACAAACATAGCAAACATAGTATGCAATTTACTAAGCTATAATTTAAACCTGTGGGTTTTGAAGGAACCATTGCGTGGGTACCAGATATACGTTAGTAGATGGATTTTCTAGGTATCTCTTCCACTCGAGCACCCCTGGTAGGGTTCTGTTCTGTGCCCGAGTGGAAGTGTCCCCTACTAGAGGCTAGGATCCCCTTCAGTCAAAGTGGTCTGTGAAATTTGAGGTTTTAGTCCAGTCCGTCCACGGGCTCCAGGTTTGGGAGGCAGATTTCCGCTCCCCTCTGAGTGTCAGTGCAGTTTCGTAGTCAAAGTGGGTTTGTACTGTGTGTAGTACCTCCTTAACGGTGGGTGTTTCTGTATTTTTCCACTTTCTGGCAATGTTAAGTCTAGCTGCTAGCAGGATGTGGGTCACAATAGGTTTCATGTGGGTAGGGTACCGGTCGAGGTCTAAAGATAAGAGAGCCAGTGAGGGGTTACCAGGGAGGGGGACGTTAGTGACTTCCTTCAGGATGCGGAATACTTTTTCCCAGTATGATCTGAGTTTGGGGCAGTTCCAAAAGATATGTAAAAGATCACCTTTATAGCCACATTTCCTCCAGCAGTTGGGTTCTGTATTCTTGTCAAATTTGGATATTCTGTCGGGTGTTAGGTACCAACGATATGTGAGTTTATATGCCAATTCCCACAGGGAGGAACAACAGGTGGCTTTGTAGATGGATTTGCAGGCTGTCTCCCATTTGTCTGTTGAGTAAGTGTGTTTCAAGTCAGCTTCCCATTTGAGTAGTGGGGGTGTTTTGGCGAATGAATTTTTGTGATTCAGTAGATTATAGAATAGTGAGATGCCCTTACGGTGAGGTACTGGAGCTTTATAGAAGATCCATGCCTCTTGGGGGATTGGACAAGACCGGAACTTCAGGGACTCTATACAATGGCGAGTTCGGAGGTAGAGGAATATGTCAGAGTTAGGTCATTTAAATTCGGCTTGGAGTTCTGGAAAGGTTTTAATCTTGCTGCCATTGGTTAGGTCGGTAATCAGGGTGATTCCGTGACTCTTCCAGGACCTAAAGGAAGTATAGTCCATCAGGTATTGGAGGGAGTCTATTGGGATCTGTAGTGTGGCTGGTATCGAGTGCTCAAACGAGGATTGTGTAATTTTGGACCAGGCCTTATATGTCGCTACTAATGTGGGAGAGATGTGGGGTGGGATCTTCGCGCCTAACGAAACGGCATGTAGCCAGGCTGGTAGGTTCCCCGCCTGTACCGCTGCAGCTTCGATCTTTCCCCAGATCGTGGGGAGAGGGGGAGGGAGGAACCATTCTTTGGTCTGTGATAGTATGGAGGATATGTAGTAATCTTGGAAGTCTACATATCCTACGCCGCCTGCGCGCCTATGTTTAGTTAATTGGAGGTGTTTGCACCGCGATTTTTTCCCCAGCCAAATGTATGCAGACAATATCGATTGTAATGTTTTAAAAAAATGCAACGGTAGAGGGATGGGTATGGTGCGGAAAAAGTAAAGTATTTGTGGCAAGTGAAACATCTTGAATGCTGCTAGGCGTCCCAACCACGAAAATTCTACAGTCGCAAGTTTGGTCAATTGGTTTTTGAGTTTGAGCTTCAGTGGTAGGTAATTAGCAGAAAACAGTTCTTTCGTTGTTCTTGTTAGTTGAATACCTAAGTATGTAATGCTATTAGTTGCCCATGCGTAGGGAAAGTTTTGTTTGAGACGGGTGCGGGTTCTGTCGTGTACATTCATGTCTAGGATATTTGATTTAGCTTCATTTACCTTATAGTAAGATATGTCGCTGAAACAGGCGAGAGTTCGCTGGATTTCAGGCAGGGACCGTTCCGGATGGGTGATCATAAGGATTACGTCGTCCGCAAAGAGGCTAATTTTATGGTCCATACTCCCTATTGAGATTCCGGAGATCAGTGTATTGGATCTAATGGATGCGGCCAGGGGTTCCATAATAAGATTGAAGATGAGCGGTGATAGGGGGCAGCCCTGTCTAGTACCGTTGGATATAAGAAATGGGGTGGAGAGTGTGTCTGCGGAGTATACTTGGGCGGAAGGGTTGGAGTATAAGGCCATTATTGCATTATGGATTGGTCCTATGATGCCGAATTTGTGCAGGACTGCAGATAGGTATCCCCAATGGACCCTATCGAATGCCTTTTCGGCGTCTAGGGAGAGGAGGAGGGATGGAGTTTTGGATAGATCTAGGTGGTGGATGACATTGATCATGCGTCTAGTGGCATCTGAAGCTTGGCGACCCTTAGTGAAACCCGATTGGTCCTGGGAGATAAGGAAGGGTAGGATATTTTCGAGTCTATGAGCAATAATTCGTGCGTAGATTTTGATGTCGGTGTTGAGGAGTGAAATTGGGCGGAAGTTCTTGGGGGATGAGGGTTCCTTACCAGGTTTCGGCAAGGTAACGATCATGGCTTTAAGCATTTCCTTCGGGAACGAAGCGGATGATGCTGCCGAGTTAAATACTTGGCAGAGGGAGGGGGCTAGCAAGTTTTGGAACTTTTTATAATATTCCCCCGTGAAGCCATCAGGGCCCGGGGATTTGGAGTTGGGTAGTTTGCTTATCACAGTATTGATTTCAGCTATGGTGAAAGGATCATTGAGGGAGGTGAGTTGTTCCTGTGAGAGGGACGGGAGGTTCTGTTGTTTCAGGAAGGACTGTATTGCCTCACTGGAGGGTTGTGTGGTATTCGGGTCGTTTTTGAGATTGTATAAGTCATTGTAGTATGTACTGAACGCGTCGGCTATCTGCTGTGGTTTGAGGAGTTTGTCATTAGAGTGGGGGTGGTGAATGTAAGGGATTTTGGTTTTGGATCTAAAACCCTTGACCCTTAAGGACATGGCTTTACCGGCTTTATTTCCCGTGGTGTAAGAGTTAGCCTTAAGTATCTTATATGATTTTTCGAATTTTTCAAGTAGGAGAGACCTTAACTCGTGGCGGAGGGTGAATATTTTTGCCTGTAGGGCAGGGGAAGGGTGAGTCTTGTTCAGAGATTCGGTCGTGTCTAGGTCGTTTGTCAAGTCGTCAAGTTTCTGGGAACGTTTTTTCTTAGCTCTGGCTCCCATTTGCAGGAAAATGCCTCGTAGTACCGCCTTGTGGGCGTTCCACACCACCAGCGGGTCAGATACTGAGTTCTGGTTAATAGAGAAGAATTCTTCTAATTTTTGTTTGATGGGGGTTTGGTAGCATGGGGTGTTGAGGAGATGGTTATTCACCCTCCATATATACGTGGCCGTTTGGGGTAATTCCCCAGAGATAGTGATGCTGACGGGGGCATGATCTGACCAGGTGGTGGTGTGGATGGTAGATTGCGAAATAGAATGCAGTAATCGTCTCTCAGTTAAGAAGAGATCTATTCGTGAGTAGGTGTTGTGACGCGGCGAGAGAAAGGTAAAGTCCCTCTCGCTCGCATGACAACACCTCCATACATCATACAATTCGTTATCAGTAATAAATTTGTCCAGAGGGGACGCATGACGTCTAGCAATAGCAGTGGAATCAAGAGAGCTGTTTGGTACCAAATTAAAATCCCCGCACAGTAGCAAATGGCCCCTCTGCAGTTTGCGTGCCACACGGAGCGTTTTTCTGAGAAAGGTCATTTGGCCCATGTTGGGAGCGTATATGGAAACCAGAGTATACTGCACATTGTTAATGGAACACATCAGTATAATGTAGCGACCCTCTGGGTCAAGAACGCTGTGGTGTAGTTGAAAGGTCACCGTGTCCTTAATAGCAATCATCACTCCCCGCTGTTTTTTGTGGTATGAGGAATGAAAAATATGCGGGAAGTTCCTATGCGTACATTTGGGAGTTGCGTCAGCAGCGAAGTGGGTTTCCTGTACACATACAACATCGCATGCTTGAGAAAGTGCTGTCTTCCAGAGGGAAGCCCGCTTAGCCGGGTGATTGAGTCCCTTTGCATTGATAGAGAGGATTGTGACCCCCATGGTGGATGTAGGATTAGGATATGTATGTGCTAAGGTCACTTACAGTTCGTTGATCAGTGATCGATGACTTGAGATCAGAGCGATGTGGGATGAGAAGGTCGGTGGATGTTGTGGAAGGAAGCCGTCGGATGAGGAACAGTTGAGAGGATGTGTTGCAGATTCAAAAAACCTGATGATGCTGGACGAGAAGGTTGGTGCTGGAGATAAAGATTTCAGCCCGGATGGGGCGACAGGGGTCCGCTAGGATAAAGTGCAGGTTAGTGCAATAACAACAAATATTGAGCTTTAACGCTTTAACGGTTTGTCCGCTGTCGCGGGGTGGAGACGGATGGTCTCAGGAGGGGAAAAAAAAAAAAAAAAAAAAAAAAACACAAAAGGGGGAGAGAGGGTGAGAAAGATGGAAACGAAAACTTGAGGTCAGTAACAAACAACTGACAGCCAGGTGGTTCAGTAAGGTGTTACCCAACTGAATGGCTGACCAAAGTGTGGGGAAAGTTCAGCAAGCAGGTGGTGGTGGCCAGGCCCAGACCGGTCCGGGTTGGAAGTCTACCGTAGCATTTGGACAGATGATTCAGTGCATTCTGTGTTTAGGTTTGACTCGATCAGACCCAAAGGAGAAGGGGTTCAGCTTGTCGTGAGATTGTTGTAGGTTGTGGGGGAGATCAGGGATGATTCCCCAGGAGTGGAGTAGCTTCATTCCTCCTTCCAGAGTGGAGATGGTATGAGGGATACCATTATGGGTAACCAGGATCGTAGCAGGATGGCGCCACTTGTATATCAATTTGTGGTTGTTGAGAGCCTTGGTGACCGTTTTAAGTTGTCTCCTCATTTGGAGAGTGTATTGGGATAGGTCAGCATACAATTGAATGTCCGAGTAGGGTGGGGGTAGTGGTGACAGTTCCCTGGCTTTATGTAGAATTTGTTCCTTGGCCTGGTAAAAATGGACCCGCAGGAGCACATCCCTGGGTATGTCCGCCTCAAGATGGCGGGGCTTAGGCAGGCGGTGAATCCTGTCGATAGTTAGCTCGATTGGAGACAGGTCAGGGAGCATGCTGGAGAACATAGTGCTGGCATATGTATGCAATTCTTTGGGTTGGACAGACTCAGGGATGCCTCTAATTTTTATATTATTGCGTCTGGAGCGGTCCTCGAAGTCCGCGAGCTTTGCTTTGACCCAAAGGGAGTCCTCTTTCTGTTCAGTGTATGCGTCCACGAGTTCATTAATGGTGTCTGTACAGTCCTCCATTTTATGTTCCATAGCTACCACCCTATTGTCAACATGCTTCAGCTCCAGGGAGAATTGATTAATCAAGGTGGAGAAGTTAGACATGAGGGAAGATTGCAGGGACAGTAGCATATCTTTCATAGTAGTGTCTAACACTGGCTGGCCTGTTGTGGGGAATTGAGCTATGGATGACTGGAGAGATGTGATGGTGGTCATATCAGGGATGGCTGTACTCACTGTGCCTGAGGCCTGCTGCCGCATATCAAGCTTCATCCTGGATTTCGCCGGGCTGTGGACATCAGGGGTAGTTGGAGACAGGCTAGGTGATGTTGATGTGTCTATTCCCGGGTGTATTGGCTGTGGATGCCGACCGTGTCTGGCTGAGGGTTCCAGGGCCTGAGGCGCGGTATCTCCGTCGGCGCCATCTTGGATTGTGCTGTGAGGGCGGCGCGGCTGGAAAGAGAAGGATTCCAGCCGCTTCGGTCCGGTCTCCTGGTTCCGCTTGCGGGACATCTTCGTCTGCGGGCTTCCAGGGATCACTTGTGTGGGTGGGGAGCCGGGTGTCGATGCTGTGAGGTCCGTTCGTCGCTTTCCCGGCCGGTCTGGATGGCGGAGCTCACCGCTCAAGCGTCCATTCGTGTCCGCGCGCAAGCCACGCCCCCGTTTAGGAGGGAATTTTAAGGAGAAAAACTTTCATTTAAATGCCCATCAATGCAGCCTTATCAGTGTCCATCATTGCAGCCTTGCCCAGTTCCTTTGCAGCCTTGCCCAGTTCCTTTGCAGCCTTGCCCAGTGCTTTTGCAGCCTTGCCCAGTGCCTTTGCAGCCTTGCCAGTCTCTTTGCAGCATTGCCCTGATTTAAAATTGGCGCCCATCTCTGCTGACTGTGAGCGGAGAGGAGTGAGCGGAGCCGAGATACACAAAGCCAAGTGTACATCAGCTAGACTCAGCTCTGCTCACAGTCCCGCCCATCTCCACTGATTGTGAGAGGAGCGAGCGCTGCCGACATACAGAAAGCTCTGCTCGCAGTCAGGGGCGGGACTGCAAATGGAGCCGAGTCTAGTCGAAGTACACTTGGCTTTCTGTATGTCGGCGGCGCTCGCTCCTCTTGCAATCAGTGGAGGTGGGCGTGACTGCGAGAGGAGCCGAGTAAAGCCCAGTGTACTTCGGCTTTGTGTATCTCGGCTCTGCTCGCTCCTTTCCCCTGATTTTTAAGGGAGAAAAGGTGCGTGTTATACCCCGATTTTAAATATGGTACTTCCTAGGCCACGGCTTTCCTTCCTCAGAAGAAACTTCTGACTATACAGTCTCAGGTTTTTGCACTCTAGTCCAGATGCCATCCAAATCTCTGCTTCTGTATCAGAGCCCTGAGTCTGGTGGTGGCCTCATTTGTGGAAGTTTAATTTGGATGTACTGATTATTCTCCTTATACGGTTTTGCACAGAAGCTAATCTCTGCCTAATATTCCCTCTAATATGAGCTGCATGACCAAGACACATTTCTGCTAAGGAAGAATATCTGCTATTCTGATTGGTGATCCTACTTCTTACCATGATTCATGTTACCCTAATGCCCTGGCTTTTGTAATGTGATCAGTGCAGGAGTGAGCCTAGAGCAGCATTTTCCATAGTAAGTTTTAGCAGTTACTGTACTCATGTATACATCGTAGAAAGACTGCTAACAAATCTAAGGTGGCAGTGGAGTGTACTTCCCATTTCAGAGACTTTCTGCAGGGTTTTTTTTTTTTTTTTTTTATTCTAATAGGTCACAGGTTGATTTTTATTTTTATATAAAGTAATTAAATCATTGTTTAATTTGGTATTTTTGTGGAGCTTTCTCATCCCTGGGCTTGTTCCTTTGTTAGTAACTCTAGAAAATATTAGATGTTCACCCGCAGGTTGTAAAATCCAGCCCTTGCTGAAGACTGTGCTGAGCTCTTGTTCTGCCAGCCGATCAGGGTGTAAGTAAACATTGTTACTGTGTTTGCTTAATTTTTAACAGGGCAATTGGCGATTTACAACATCCATATCTGCTCACATTTTAATGCTGACCCACAGATTTAAAGCAAACAAAAGCTTTAGATTACGCCTGAGATCACCTATTCACCTGTCTGATCTTGTTTTATATAAATCTGCTGCCTTTTCGGGTAGAAACTATAGTACAGTTGGCACAGGGATGGTTTACAAAGCTGTAACAGGGCAAGCTTTAGTTTAACTGATGTGAAACTGCAGTTCTGGGCAGAGCTAATCCCACCTTGCACTTCTAGTTCAGCGTTAGCTGGAGATGCCTTTTTATACAATATTTGCTCAGGATATGTGTAATTATTATTCAATTAGATTGGGTTTTTATAGTGTAACAGCACCTTGCTGCAGTTATACTTTCAGGGCGGCCCTTTGATATAAGTGTAACATTTTTCTGCCCCCTTATTCAGAGAAATAGCACTGACTACATTGCTCTGCAAATTACTCAAATGTTCCTGGCTGGGCTTATGCATGTGCTGTGCACTCCTATTCATTCATAGTTCTGCGACTGAAAGACAACCAAGATTAATTCATGCTGCAATATTCTTGTATCTAGATAACTGCAACCCTTTTTTAAAGAGCTAGCAGAAAAAGATTTGCAGCCAAATGCTTTAACAAGACGACTCTCCACTGATTGCTAGTATTGGGATTGGTGAGCTGCAGTGCCCAAACTAAACCAATAGCTTCCCACACAGCTACTATGAGGCCTGGGGTGGGAGGAGGATAACCATTAGTGAGGCTTTTGAGGAAAATGTAATTGTGAAGTCTCCAGTCTAAAGGAGCTAAAATAAGATAAGTTGAAGTCCGTTCACAGCAGAGGCAGATCGGGGGGGGGGGGGGGCAATTGGGCCCCCCGCCCCCTGAAAATATTACTGACAGTCTCTCTCACATCATTATCGGCAGCAGCGGCACAGAGAGAGAGACCCTGTTGTCTTCACGCCACGCTGGAGCCTCTAGAAGATGGAGGGAGGAGGTGGGTAGAGCCGTGCCGCTGGCTTGGCCTCTACTGTTCTCTGCACTGGTTGCTAGCGCATGTGCCGCCTGGCGTCTAGCAACCAGTGACGTCAGTCACATCGGAGCCGCTGCTAAGGAGGAGGAGACCCCCAGCATTCAGAGTAGAGCCTTCTTCCTTTGCGCCTAGTGAGAATGTTGGCTCCACCCACCTCCTCCATCCATCTTCTTCACACTCCAGTGTGACGTGAACACCGGTTGAAGCAATGGCTGTGTGTCAGGGTCACTGTCATGTGATGCTGCCTGCAGTGCGATAAATTGGGGCAGTGTACTGTGGGGGTGATCTGAAGCCAGACAGTTCTGTGGGGGAGGTGATGTAAAGAGGGACAGTGCTTGGGGGGGGGGGGGGGGGTTGATGTGAAGGGGGCAGTGGACACTAATTTAAGATCTGGATCTTGATATAAAATGATGGGCTTGTGATGGGAAGGATCTGAGACATCGCACTAACAAGATTAGGACCTCTGTTAGAAGATTTTACTGATTTGGACCTCCATGACTTTTAATTCAATACCCCTGCTTTAGTGGCTTTGATTTTTGGGAACAGTGACAAAATAAGAGCGCAACTGAGCATGTGCAGAGCAGGGAGAGACCGTGTATTACTGGATTTTAAACCGAATAGACCCTTATTTTTTGTGTTTTACATTGCTATACCTGCAGAAGGGGCCAGCCTGCACTCATCTAGTTTCACTTAAAGAGGAAGTAAACCCTGATGGGTTTACTTCCTCTTTGTTTTCCTGCAAAGGTAAAGCATAATGGACTACTATGCATCGCATTGTAGCCCATTATGTGTCACTTACATGACACAGGAGCCAGCGATGTAGCCGCTGTCCCCTGAAGCATGAAGCGTCCATCTTCCTTCCGGGTATTGCTGCTCCGGCGGTGTGAGTGGCCAGAGCAGCGATGAAGTCAGTCTGGCGCATGCGCGCAGGAGCCGTAAGTGACAGCATGTTTGCCTTCACTTGCAGTTATCTACAGCGGTGCCCTATTTTTGTCAAATATCTCCTTAAAGTGGTTGTAAACCCTTACAAACCACTTTGACCTACAGGTAAGCCTAGATTAAGGCTTACCTTTAGGTCCAATAAATATCTCCTAAACCTACATGGTTTAGGAGATATTTAGAAAAGAGAAGGCACTGCTATCTACGTCGCATGTGCCGTAGACAGCGGCTCACTGAGCATGCCGGAGATCGCGGTGATATGCCGCTCTCGTGCGCATGCGCGGGAGTGACGTCATAGCAACTCCAGCGAATCACAGCGCTGGAGCAGCGAGACCCGGAAGTCACTCCGGGAGTGATGGCGGCGGTGGAGGACTTGGACGAGGGTCGCTTCGGGGCTTCGTTCTCAGGTAAGTTATTCATAATGAGCTAGTATGCTATGCATACTAGCTCATTATGCCTTTGCCTTGCAGGTTCCGTTTTTTTTTTTTTTTTTTTCCTCGAGGAGGCTTTACTTCCTCTTTAACCGTGTAGGTTAAGGAGATATTTCTTGGACCTACAGGTAAGCCTTAATCTAGGCTTACCTGTAGGTCAAAGTGGTCCCAGATGGTTTACAACCACTTTAAGGAGCATTTATTTAGTTAACTTAGCAGTGTGAATTTATTGTTCTTAATTTTTAGGATCAATGATGGGCTTTATATATGTCTCCTTCATGCCCAAATGACTTGATGTCATAGAGCCACTTGTTTTTACTTTGCCTTCAGTTGTGTCAAGGCTTGTTGGCCCTCAGAGCAGGATATGAAATCCTTGGCTGCCATAGTATAGGGCTTGGAGCAGGGTTTCTCAACCAGGGTTCCATGGAACCCTGGGGTTCCTCCAGAGTTTGCTAGGGGTTCCTTGAGCAATTTATGCCTCTCAGATAAGTTACCACTGACACCATGTATCTTTTTAGCTATCTGTAAAGGGGTATTTTTTCCCACTGACCACAAGTGTAAGGAGCATTCTTCCCATTGACCATCACACTAATGCAGCCATTCTCAACCAGGGTTCCCCCAGATGTTGCTAAGGGTTCCTTAAGCTGTGGCTGATGAACCATCTATTTGATGATGCCTACAGAATGGAAGGTGCAGCACCACTTAGCAAAGCCAGCAGCATGACACCAAATATCGTTTTAGCTGTCTTTAAGGGTGGCATTCTGAGCACCACTTTAAGGGGAACATTCTTCCTATTTGACGACCAAAATAAGGGGCATTGTTCCTATTGAGTCCTGATGAATTGGTTTTAGTAAGGGTTCCTCGAGAAATTTAAATTATTTTTGGGGTTCCTCTAGGGTTTAAAGGTTGAGAAAGCCTGGCTTGGAGTTAGCAGTCTAGTTGTGAGTCAGATTTTTCTATCCTCCTATGTATGAAGTTATTTCCATTTGTGCTCGGAGTGAAAGATTCAGCCTGTGCGCTTTGTTGCAGATGCAGAGCAGAGAGCCGATGTGTATATTGAAGGCAAGGACCAGCTCGGAGGATGGTTTCAGTCTTCTCTCCTCACCAGTGTGGCTTCCAGGAACAAAGCACCATATAAGTAAGTATACCAGAGTTTCTATTCTAACATTCCACCTGTGTTTTATCTACAGTGCCTTGCAAAAGTATTTACCCCCTTGGCAATTTTTTGTGTTTTGTTGCCTCACAACCTGGAATTAACATGGATTGTTTGAGGATTGGCATCATTTAATTTACAGAACATGCCCACAACTTTTGAAGATGTTTTTTTTTTTTTTTTTTTTTTATTGTGAAGCAAACAACAAATAGGACAAAATAACAGAAAAAGTCAATGTGCATAACTATTCACCCCCCTAAAGTCAATACTTTGTAGAGTTACCTTTTGCGGCTATCACAGCTCCAAGTCGCTTTGGATAAGTCTCTATGAGCTTGCCACATCTTACCACTGGGATTTTTGCTCATTCCTCCTTGCAAAACCGCTCCAGCTCCTTCAAGTTGGATGGTTTGCGCTTGTGAACAGCAATCTTTAAGTCTGACCACAGATTTTCTATTGGATTGAGGTCTGAGCTTTGACTAGGCCATTCCAACACATTTACATGTTTCCCCTTAATCCACTCAGGTGTTGCTTTAGCAGTGTGTTTGGGGTCATTGTCCTGCTGGAAGGTGAACCGCCATCCTAGCCTCAAATCACACACAGAGTGCTACAGGTTTTGCTCAAGAATATCCCTGTGTTTAGCACCATCCATCTTTCCCTCAACTCTGACCAGTTTCCCAGTCCTGACTGCTGAAAAACATGGGTGATGTGTTGGGTTGGCGCCAGACATAGCTTTTTCTTTGATGGCCAAAAAGTTAAATTTTAGTCTCATCAGACCAGAGCACCTTCCTCCATACATTTTGGGAGTCTCCCACATGCCTTTTCACAAACTCAAAACGTGCCATTTTGTGTTTTGCTGAAAGTAATGGCTTTCTTCTGGCCATAAAGCCCATCTCTATGGAACGTACTGCTTATTGTTGTCCTATGTACAGATACTCCATTCTCTGCTGTGGAACTCTGCAGCTCCTCCAGGGTTACCTTGGATCTCTGTGCTGCCTCTCTGATTAATGCCCTCTTTGCCCGGTCCGTGAGTTTTGTTGTGCGGCCGTCTCCTGGCAGGTTTGCATTTTTTACCTGACTCTCCCCACTTCAATGCTGTTCTCTTCTCCCTAACACTGTGGGTGGAGCCTCAACGTCATCAGGTACAGTGCAGGGCCATTACCCTGAATTGTATGTGGTGGAGGCAGGAGTGTGACTGTGACCACCAGCAGCTTACAGAGGAGGCTGAGATGGACTGGTCACAAGGATCGAGAAACCCTGCTATAGGGAGGAGAAGGTAAGTATTACAGCCTCTTCTGCAGCCTCTGGAACTTAATGTGTTACTAAACCCACAACAGTAAAATCAGTGTGTATATGCAGTAAAGCATGCTTGTTAAACTTGCTGTGAAATCTCAGGGGTTAATCATCTACATTGTGTAAAAAGGCTGTTTAATCTTGTATGAGCAGAGCCTCCTCTTCTTTCACTGACTCCAGAACATTTCCTGATAAGACAGAGCCTTTGGAGTCAGGCTGCACATGCTCAGTTTGGTGTGTATTGCTAGAGAAAGTTTTTTTTATTTTCTTAGGAGGGTGCATGTGATCAGCACAGGGCCAATCAGCATTGTCCAGACAGAGGGTCAGGAGTTATGTGCATCCTGATGGGACAGCTCAGTGCAGTATGAAAACTGCTCCTAGAAGCTTTACTAGGAACTGATAGAATCACAAGACTGCTATATACTGCTGATGAGAAAAGGTATTTAGCAGTTTAGATTTACAAAAATAATTACATGTCCACGTTCTGTGTACTGTGGGAGACCAAATATAGTGAATGCAGGGTCCTGAGTTTAGTAATGCTTTAAAGAGCATTTAACTCTTGCAGTGTGGGAAAGTAGCCCCCCTGTAAGGCTTTGGTTTTGTTTTTGTTTTGTTAAACACAGATTTAGGCTTTAAAGCTCAAAAAAAAAAAAAAAATGGCACAAGGGACATTACACACCCTCCTCCACTCATAGAAGTCTTACTACAGATTCTAAAAAGGGAGGATAAGCAGACGATTAAAAAGTCAGCCTCTTCCATTCTTGGATCATGTTTCATTTATAGAAGCTGTAGTATGGCTTCTATGAATGGAGGAGGAGGCAGAGAGGGGCTGGGGCACAGTTTGCCACTTTTTAAGTGCTTGCCACAGTGCCCCCACTTCTTTTAACCCCGCCGCACTTGGAAATTGTGGGGGTGGGGTGGGATCGACGAGGAGGAGGATTTTAGCCAACAAGGAGACGGCAGCACAAGGGACACATCCTACTGACTGTAAGTAATGTTCCGTGTGCTTATTTGTTTTTTTATTTTGACTACACTTAGGCTTTAGGACCGGTAGGCATTAGTATTATTCATTGTATTAAATAGGTTAAATAGGTTAGGGCTGCAACTAATGATTATTTTCATAATCGATTAGTTGGCCGATTTTATTGTTTAGATTAATTGATTAATCGGATAATAACCTTAAATTGTGTATAATTTAGTTAATACGTAAAGTTAAAAAAAAAGTAAATGTTTTCTTAAAGCGGAGTTCCGTTGAAAAAAAAAACAATTATTAAAAGTCAGCAGCTACAAATACTGCAGCTGCTGACTTTTTTAATACATGGACACTTACCTGTCACAGGGCGCTCGTGATGTCCTCACCTGAAAGCCGATCTGTCCCTCGGCTCCTGGGTGGAGGTGCCGGCATCTTTGGTAAGGGAATCGGGAAGTGAAGTCTTGCGGCTTCACAGCCTGGTTCCCTACTGCGCAATCTCACCGGTCCCTGCTGTCTTCTGGGACCTGTGTGCAGTTTGAAAATTGGCGCCATTGGCCGTTCTGGCAGCTTCCGAGAGCGGCCGAAAGTTGCCGAGATGGGCCGAAGAGGGCCCGAAAGCTGCCGAGAGAGGCCGAAGGCGGCTATCGAAAGCCGATGAGAAGGGCCGAAGGTGGCTGAAAGCCGCCCGGAGCCTCACAACGGTGGGGGATCGGCGTATAACACGCACCCCTGTTTTTCCCCTGATTTTAAGGGGAAAAAAGTGTGTGTTTATACGCCGATAAATACGGTATATATATAATAATAAATACACCCAGAAGTAGGATATACATTATGGACATTTTAACTAGGAGGCAGACATGAAGGGTGGAAGGGAGATATAAATCTTTTATATTAAAGTAGTACTAATAGCAGAGACTTTTATTTTTTTTTCATTGATCTGATCTTTTATATATAATGCACAATACTGGTAAAAGTTTACTTGAATACTAAATGTAATTATAATGCCTTCTATTACCTCCCAGTTTATCCGCCTCCACCTCCTCTGGGTTCAGATGCTGATCTTCCTGGAGTCTTTATAGTGATTTTTTTTTTTTTAAAACAACAAACATGTTATACTTACATGTTCTGTGTAATGGTTTTGCACAGAGCAGCCCTGATTCTCCTCTTCTGAGGTCCCCCACCAACGCTTCTGTCTCCTCCTGCCTTCAGGCTGCAAAGTATAGTATAGAGCGCCCCTATAGCAAGGTAACATAACTTCTGCCTTTAGAGCCACTCACTTCCTGCTCAGGACTACATGTCCCATGAGGCATTGCTCCTCACATATTAACATTCACACGTTCTCAGGCACTTACTGACATGTATGGATGGTGTACTGAGCTGTATGTGTGCTGCACTGTATTTCCTGATATGTAAACAAATAATGCATTCTGTATGCAGGCCAACTGATCGGCTGGCCGATTAATCGATTATGAAAATGGTTGACAACTATTTTCATAATCGATTAGTTGATTAATTGATTAGTTGTTTCGGCCCTAAAATAGGTAGTTTTATTAGATTTCATTAACAACCCATCCCATGCGTTTTTTTTTTTGTTTTGTTTTTTAATACGTCTGACCTTTTAGTTTTCCTGTCATTCCCTTTGCTCTAAGATATATTCTATCCTTGTTCAAACAAATGACATCATAATCTATATTTTTGCTGTTTGACCTTTGCTCTTCGGTCTGCTGTACAAAAACAAGCTTGCAGAAGTGCAGTCCAAGGTTTGTGTACATTGGGGTGCTATCGTTTCTTTTATTACTTTATTCCCTATAGTGCTAAACAGCTAAATTGTGGTTACCAAGTATAACTCGGTGAGCGGGACATGAATGTTTGTTTGCTGGGAAGCAATTGTCATTGAATTCCTGGATTACTTCTTGTATTGGATGGTGTAGAGTAGATGAGGAAATATAGCATTTTCACCTTACGATACTTTATCACAGGATGTTGTATTCACTAATGGCTGTGTGTGCAACAAAGTGTTTAATAGAGCATGATGTGTGTACTATGTATTATGGTATGTGCTTATAAAGCCGGCCATAGATTATGTGATTTTCTTTCCTTCAACCCTGGTCATTGTTGATGAGGGAATCCCTCACGCAGAGCTATTGTGTTCTCCCGGAAGGGGGGTTCGGGATCCGTCCCTGCCGAGAGAACACAATGATAAATGCCAGCGGCTATATCCGCTGGTATTAATCACATGTTAAAAATTCGACATACTGGTTGTAACCAAGTTGAACAATGGATTGACTTGGGTACAATCAGCCTGCCCATAGATGGATCGAATCTCGGCTGGTCCCTGCTGAACTGGCCAAGATTTGATCCATCTATGGCCGGCTTAAGACAGATTACCGTATATACTCGAGTATAAGCCAAGTTTTTCAGCACATTTTTTTTTTGTGCTGAAAGTGCCCCCATCGGCTTATACTTGAGTCAAGCACTTTTCTGCAACAGGGAATGACATTTTCCGACCCGACTTTTGGGCCCCGTATCTCAAGGGGATACTTGATTCAAGGGGTGCACCCAAAATGTTTATTTTACACTTTTTTACTCATTATTCCATCTTTTTAAGAAAGAATGACTAGAGGGATGAAATATGAGTTGATTTGAGCCTTAAAAAGCCAACAAAAATCTTGGAATACCCTTTTTTTGGTACTAGGAACCCCAAATTTGGTGTGCAAACCCAGTGGTAGCAATACAACATATCCAAATTTGGGGTTCCTAGCACCAAGTGGCCCCCAAGATACAGGGCCCCAAAATCGGTCAACTGTGTCCATCTGCAGCAATGTCATTTCGGGACCCTTTGGGTCCAGAGACCCCACATTTTTGGCTGCAGCTAGGGGGTATCTAGGAACCCTTAACTACCAAGTTTGAAGTTCGGGGGACCTATGGCTGCAAATGGCCACAGTGAGGCTGCAAATGGGCATTGTTGACCCTCTTTTCCACTTACAGTAGCTGCACATTTCTCACCCTAGGCTTATACACGGGTCAATACGTTTTCCCATTTTTTTGTGGTAAAATTAGTTGCCTCGGCTTATATTCGGGTCGGCTTATACTCGAGTATATACGGTAGTCTGCCCCTTAAATGAACATGAATATTTTGCCAACACGATTCTGCATGCCTGTGGAAAGATCAGTTTGATTCTGTATGTCAAGCCCAAAACTTTTTTTTCTAATTTTGGCTAGGATGGGGAAAGATTATAAGGATTATAACCCCTATCAGATTTTTAGAGTGTTTTAGGCCTCATTCACTTGGGTGTACTATATAGTACGCTAATGTGAGGGCTGTGTTTGGCCACCAAGGGATGCATCTGTGTTCTATGTATCCCTGTTCAGGCAGAGTCCCATTCATTTTAATTGGAACACAAGGCCCCTTTCACACGGACGGCTGTTCTGCCGCAGTTTAGCATGTTTATTTTGTCTGTGAAACTTCAAAACTCCAGGCACATTGATCAGCTGCATTTGTACAGTGCGATTACCTGCGTTTACGAGCGGTTGCGTTTAGCTGCAGTACATTCCAAAAGCATTCCCATAGCAACCCTTTTGTTCCCAAGGGAATTGTTTCCTTGAATCTACCCATGATGCACTTCGGTCCTCTGCATTGCAAACCACCTTTTTCTAGTTTCTTTGTTCACTGGCTGAGTGTGTGTTGGAGTTTCGTAGGGAGAGGAGTGATCAGTGTATTGTGCCTGATTTTTTGGATTTTTTGGAAAATGAATGTGAATATGAGCGGTTTGCTGGCAATGCTCATATTGCTGATGATGAGGATGAAGAGGAGAAGAGCTATCGAGTGCAGGCGACGTCCCTGTCGTTACTGGGTCCATCCCTTGACCTCCCAGCGTCTATCGATTGGCTACTTTGCCCTGATGTTCGGAGAGTTGAGGACTCACGGGGACAAGTTCTTTAATTACACGAGGATGTCGGTGGCAACCTTCGATGAACTGTTGGAACTTTTTAGAGGACGCCTGAGTAGAACCAGGACCAACATGAGAAGAAGCATTAGTGCAGAAGAACGGCTATCCAGTCTGTGGGAGGAAATAGCGGAAGAATTTTGGGAGAAGACTAACTTCCCAAATTGCATTGGGGTATTAGATGGGAAACATATCCGACTCATCAAGCCACCAAACTCAGGTTCCCGCTATTTTAACTATAAAAAGTACTTCTCCATTGTCCTCCTGGGACTCAGCGATGCCAACATGAGATTCATTGCTGTGGATGTCGGAGCTTACGGGAGTTCTGGCGATTCCAGAATCTTCCGTAATTCCATGTTGGGCCAGCGATTTGAATATGGGGAATTTAATGTGCCACAGGCAAGGCCTCTTCCTGGTACTGCTATGCCCGATCTTCCCTTGGTAGTGCTTGGAGATGAGGCATTTGCCTTATCCACCCACCTTCTCAGGCCCTATACGAGGCATGGTCTCACTGCCAGGAGGCGCATTTTTAATTATCGTCTCAGCAGAGCTCGGAGAATGGTGGAGTGCGCATTTGGTATTTGCACTGCCAAATGGCGTGTATTGATGACAGCCATGCACCTTGAAGTGGATCATGCGGTCAATGTAGTTTTGGCATGTTGTGTTCTCCACAACTTTTTGAGAGGTAAGGAGATTGTGTCGATCGAATCCCCGTTACCGCTTTATGAAGAACCCATAGGTCATGTTACTGGCCATCGTCCCACTAATCAAGCCCTACAAGTGCGTGAGGATTTTGCTGACTATTTTTTGACCGAAGATGGACAGGTCCCATGGCAAAATGACTATGTGTAAAGTTTTTATTTGTTACCCATGTTGCAGCAACCTGCTTGTTAGATCAGTTCCCATTTCTGTTTGGAACAAAGTAGTCTACAATGTTTTACAATTATAAATAGTTTTTATTTTTTAACTTTGCTATGCAACGTAAAAAAAGGTTAGAAAAAATAGACAAACCTTACAAAACAGTGAATACTTGCAAGTATATAACACTGTTTTTAACTCCTTTGGAATATTGGACATTTTCTTTTAATTTCAAGTACAAATTGACTCAGTACAAATGGTAACATGAGTCCCAAAAAATAACACCCCCCCCCCCCCCCTGAAAAATATAGTATGCTTAAAGTGCTGCTAACAAATTTTTGAGTATACAGCTGGACACTGAGTTGAATCAGTACAAAGTACAAATGGTTGTGGTAAAATTAGGTGCCTCGGCTTATATTCGGGTCGGCTTATACTCGAGTATATACGGTAGTCTGCCCCTTAAATGAACATGAATTTTTCCACAGCTGGACACTGAGTGCAGTAAAAAAGTGCAACAGATTTCTCCGTGTACGCTGCTCTGTGTAGACGGGGTGATCTCCCACTGCACCAAGCTTCAGTATCTATAGTCAGTCCCGCTGGCTCTCAAAAACAATGCTTGCACCCAATCAGAATGTTTAGGTATTGTTAGAGGCAGCGGGGCCAAGTAGCAAGATATTCAAGCTTGGGACAGTGAGAGATTCCTCCATCCATACAGTTCAGCATCGATGGAGGAATCTGGGGTTGTAAACATTAGTTTGTATACGTACCAAAAACATTAAAATGAAATATTAAAACAGTCATATGTAATTAGAAGGTCTAAACTATAAGTTTTCATACACTGGATAAGGGTGACGCATAGAGGAGTGGCTTGGTTCACTGCCAACATCTATGGGTGATCCTGCTCGGGAAGATGAGGGTGAAGTAACTGGGTGTGGCTGCACATGCATCCTTTGATAACCGGGATTAGCTGGGTAAGGTGTATACATTGGTGGGGGTCCTGCATAAGGGTTAATGGCAGGTGTGTTGTCATGGCACTGCTGACTGGGCATTGGTCTACTCAAAGAGCCACTAGGTGAATTGAAACCCATAGCCCATGGCTGAAATTTAGGATATGGGCGTTGCTCTTGGCAAGCGGACACGATATACGTTAAATAGGCATGTATATCACCCCTGACCTCAGTGCGCTTATCTGGAGGAATCTCCCTGACTAGACAAAGCAATATTCGCAAAAACATGACATCTGGGTCTGAGATGTTGAGGAATTCATTTCATTTCTGCAATAATACGGTTAAAATATTCCTCAAAAGGTGTCTCTTGTTGAGTCAAGCGTGTTCGTCGGGTGGTTGAAGTAGACCGGACTCTCCTTTCTGTATTTCCCTGAAAATAGATCAAATATATAGATTATGCTTCTGATGTTGAGGTCACACTACAGCATACTGCTAAACATGATGCTTGCACAAATATTTAAGTCATGTCACAGCTTGCATCACCTGTTTAGAATAGATGATACACAGCCCCAAAAACCTATTAACAGCAAGACCTGAAGACCAAAGCCAGAAGTACTGAGGTGGTACTTTGCCCAAAAAGTAAGCTGTTGTTTCTCCTTAAAAGAACATATGTACCAACGCCAGTGTTTTTTTTTTTTTTTTTTTTTTTGGGCGGAGGTTGTGACGTTTTGAAAATACATACCTCAGGTTCTTGAGTGGATGGTATATATTCTTGGGATGAAACTGTCTCGGAAATGGTTTCTTGACTGGTGTCAGCGTCTTCTGGTGACAAACTTTCACGCCTTGCGCTTGCTCTCGCAGGAACACTTGACACAGTTCTAGGTAACAAAAACAACATAAAAGTAAAAAAAATATATTGTCATGTGTACACTACACCCTCGGAGCTGGGGGAACATTGTTTAGCACATTCTAATCAATGGGACCGTGTAGCTATACTGCCCACAAAACGTTAAGTTAAATATACTTACGGGCGCATCTCGTGGTGCGCCTCAAAAAAGACAAAGCCTCTGCATGGGGGTTAGGCCTGCGACGGGTTGAGGGTGCTCCGCTTCTCTCCGCAGCCTTCTCTTCGTTGACTTCTTTTTTGTACCGGTCGCGTAGGGACCTCCAACGTGTATAAACCTCCTTTCCTGCAATATATATTTAAGGGGGTAAAAAGTCAGTGATGCAGTGGTGTATCGCTAAACAATGGCCTGGTCAAAGGGGGTAAAAAGTCAGTGATGCAGTGGTGTATCGCTAAACAATGACCTGGTCAAAGGGGGTAAAAAGTCAGTGATGCAGTGCTGTATCGCTAAACAATGGCCTGGTCAAAGGGGGTAAAAAGTCAGTGATGCAGTGCTGTATCGCTAAACAACGGCATGGTCAAAGGGGGTAAAAAGTCAGTGATGTATCACTAAACAATGGCCTGGTCAAAGGGGTAAAAAGTCAGTGATGCAGTGGTGTATCGCTAAACAATGGCCTGGTCAAAGGGGGTAAAAAGTCAGTGATGCAGTGGTGTATCGCTAAACAATGGCCTGGTCAAAGGGGGTAAAAAGTCAGTGATGCAGTGCTGTATCGCTAAACAATGGCCTGGTCAAAGGGGGTAAAAAGTCAGTGATGCAGTGCTGTATCGCTAAACAATGGCCTGGTCAAAGGGGGTAAATGTTCAGCTTGTGATTAGGAAACAGCTATGATGCATGTGGACCCTGCTTCACCACAAACCTTGCACTCACCTCGGTTATCCTGTTCTGTCGCAGACATATCCTCCCAATTTGGTGTAACATATCGGTAAACTTCCTCCCACTTCGACCTCTTCAAAACTCTGTCTGCATATCCTGGGCATTCTGGGTCCCATAGCTCCGGGCGGGCATGAACCAGGGCTATAATGGCCTCATGGGAGATGTCTCGAGCCGCCATGCTGTCTTCTCCTCTTTTCTTTCCTCTATCCATATGCACTTCCTGTGTCATTTCCCAGGTACACCTGTTGATTTTTATGTGCTTCCGGGTGAAATTTTTATTTTTCTCACGCGGCTATCCGCAGTTGAAACAAAAGACTGCGATTACCTGCGGTTATGTGCCTATAGCTGCGCTACATCGCATCTGGGCACATTCAATTCAATTTTTTCTATTCGCACGGAACCGCATGTAACGAAATCGCAGCTAAACGCTGTGTGTGAATGGGGCCATAGGAAAGCATTGTGTGCTTTTAGCTGCGGTAGAAAACTAGAAAATCCGCAGCTAAAAGCACCATTCTATCCGTCCGTGTGAAAGGGGCCTTAATTTGACAGCAGCGTGTATGTGGGTGCACGGACCTGGTTGCACACTGGATGCATTCGGGGGCAAATTGGAAGCAGCCGCTGTGTCTGTGCAGCTGCTGCATCCCAATTAAAATGAATGGGACTGTCTGTGAAGCCCTGTGTGGCCAAACACAGCATACGGGATCGAACCCTTTCTCATTTTATCAAAAAGTATTAAAGTTTTAGCTTGCACTTTAAAGTGGTTCTAAAGTCAAAAGCTTTTTTTATCTTGATGCGTTCTCTGCATTAAGATAAAACACCTTCTGTGTGCAGCAGCATCAGGGCTGCCAGCCCCTCTCACAATCCATGATCTGCCTGCATTGCATAGAGAAGCACAGAGACCTAGGGATGATGTCACCGGGTCCAAAATAATGTTTGTAATGAAAATTGAAAGTTTTTTATTTTGATGAGGGAGGAAAGGAGGAGCCAGAGGAGGCAAAATATAAGTAAAATAAAGTGCAGCTCCTGAAAATATATTTTGACAGTCGGATCTTTTAGGCTTCAAATTCTATAGCTGGGCTTTGGAGACTAGAAAATGACAGTAGACTTTTTATTGTCTTTGTTTATTGGACAGAAAATGAGCTGTGTGTTAAAAAATATTGCTCCTTACTATTCCACTTTCACGTATATTATATAGATAAACCCTAAGAACCGGTTCACACAGGGGCGACTTGTCAAGCGATTTAGCTGCCTGACAATTTGCGTTCTGTAGTATAGAACCGTTCTAATAGGAACAACTCAAGTCGCTCCGACTTAGAAAACGGTTCCTGTACTGCTTTTGGGGGGACTTCAGGCGACTTGCATTGACTAATATACAGAAGTCATTTTGCAAGCCGCCGCTGAAGTCGTGTGCAGGTCACCTCTGTGAGTCGCACTGCAAGTCGTGCTGCCCCTGTGTGAACCGGCTCTAATGGGCTCATGAATCTTTCAGCTAGTTTATCAATGAATATTGAAACAAAGAAAAACTTTTACATAAATGTTCACTTGTTCAATGTTTTTTTGTGAATTCTAACCTTTTAATCTTTTAAAGTAGAATAGGGAATGGTTTAAATTCAGAGCCAGGGTTTTCTTTTTTTTTTTTTTTTTCTTTGCTCTTTCTCCAGTTGAGAAGATTTCCCCCTTCATATTTCAGAGATACAACAGGTGGTAAAAGTAGATCTCTCCAGAGTGAGGAGAAATCCATTCAGACAGTTGTCAGCAGAACAGGTTTGCCTATTGGAAGATTTCCTTTCACTTCCTGTTCCTTGCGGCAGTTCAAAAATTTTGGATTACCACCTTTTTGAGACCGTTCTTATCAGTGGCGGCCCATCCATACCAGGCGCAGGGACGCCGTCGCCCTAATCCATGCGTCCGGTTCCCTAATCTACATGCAGGGCGCTGGACGCGTGGATTTCAGTGGGGGGGGGGGGTTTGATATTTTGTCTTTATAGAAGCACGTGATTAGAGCCAGAGGATCAATATTTGCTACCGGTTTCCTGATTCTCCTTCCGGCCAATCAGGAAGTGAAGAGGGAGGAGAGACACGGGTAGCCGCCATAATGCACCAGGAGGAGGAGACGCAGGGCGAATGCTGCCCCTTTTAGGAAGCGATGCCCATGACCTAGATGGGGAAGTGTGAGGCTGGTGACTGACCGGGGAGAAAATCGGGTGGATTGATTGCCGCTCCCCCCAAAAAATATATCACCAGTCGCCACTGGTTCTTACCAAGAACAGTCGTGGCGATAAATCTCCTAGCAGAGGCATGGAAAGCAGGTAAAGCCTAACATGGGTTCTAACACCATATACTATCGAAACTAAAAAGCTAGAGGAAAAAAAATGAACAGGAAATATTCTTTGTAGGGACACAGACATCATCAGAAGCCTGAAAGGTGTACCATCTAGAGGTGCACCGAAATGAAAATTTTGGTGCCGAAACTGAAAATTTAGGATCCGAAACCAAAAATGACAGTTTTTTTTTTTTTTTAAATATATATATATATATATTTTTATATATATTTGTATTTTTGACTTTTTCTTTAATATCATAAATTTTAAAAGAATATGAATTTTTTTGTCGGCCATTATCGGCACACCTTTTAGCGCAAAAAAAGCTCAAGAGAAATGCACACTGGTCCCTTGTGGTGTTAAAAAAAAAAAAAATCTTATCTGCATTTTCAATCAGTTACATAAAAAATAAAAATAAATGCCAAAAGCACACCTCCCCGTTGAAATGCTATGAAAACACATCAAGAACCCATTAATAACGCACCCGTGTTACATTTTTGATATGGTGTTTGAGTCACATGACCTATGAAAAACACACCATAAGCACAGTAAAATCGCAGCAAAATCGTGTGCGTTTTTGGCACCATTATTGGCACCTGTTTCTCTATTTGAAAAATGCTGATATCCCTATTTTCGTTTGGTGATTTTCAGCGGCCAAAATTTCGGTGCATCTCTAGTACCAACCCTACCCAACTCCATGTAAAACAAATACGTGTTTGCTAGAGTTCCACTTTAACTCTTGATTAAAATAACTTCTGAAGTGCGCTGTCATATTCTGTCTGTGTCTTTTAGGAATGTGATAGTCCATGGATTCGCTCTGTCTGAAACGGGAGACAAAATGTCTAAATCCATTGGAAATGTGGTGGACCCAGATGTCATCATAAATGGGGGGCAGGTAAGATTGTTACTGTGGTGGTATCTTTATCAGTAAGAATTATTATGGTTACTCAAACATCTTTTGTGGAAATATGGGAAGCTTGTAATAAAAATATCATAGAAATGTCTTTTACTATATATCCTTATTGCTACCACTAGGGTTGAGCTGATATCGAATATTTTCACGAGTACTTGTGAAAATGCTCCGATAACCGAAACCTTTTGCGCTGCGATTTGAGCCTGGGCTCAAATTGCACTGCAAAGAATCGCATACGATCCCGCACCGCTCCTGTGTGAACCCAAGTTTGTCATAGTGATTTCAGCCTGGGTTCACACAGGAGCGGTGTGGGAAATCGCATGGGATTCAGACAGGAATCACACTGCATTCCTGTTCAAATCGCATGCAATTCTTTGCAGTGTGATTTGAGCCTATTCATTTTGAAAGGACTCCAATCGCACCTCAATGCTATCGGTACTCGGTATCCGCAAGTACTTGACTGAACATATCGGTACTCGCCGGTAAAAAAAAAAAAAAAAGTATCAGTTCATCCCTAACTACCACCCTACCATGTTAATACTATGCCAAATATCATTGACTTCTACACAACTAGCACAAATTGTTATCGATTTGCTAAATGTTTGCCACGCATTGCCCTGGTTCACACTGCTGCGGCTTTGAAATCTCAGCACTTCAGCGCAATTTCAAAGCCACAAATCAGTGCGATTTGCACTGACGATTTTATTGCGGCTTGTGACTTGAACAGACGTCTATGCAAGTCGCAATGAATTTGGGAAAAAGTAGTGCAGGAACCTTTTTCATAATCGCTGCCGCATGAGTTGCAGCAATATGAACGGTTCCATTACCGGCACCTTTTTCGTTCGATTTGGAACTCTCAAATCGCATGACAAATGGCACTGGTGTGAACGAGGGCTTAGAGGTCTATTTATACCAACAACAACAAAATTGCTGTGCGAATGGCTCAGCGTACACGCAAAAGTCAGGAATAATACCCATATTGTTTTTAATATATTTGAAATGTCAATTTCCATTTGTTGCCGTTTTGCAGGGCGAATGTAAGATTCCCTGACAGAGGAAATAGTCTTAAAGGAGAAGTAGGGCTAAAGCTCTTTTTAATAGATGTTCACAGCTGAGGAACAATTTCTCTCCAAAAAGTAGCAGCCGAGGGTCAGATTGTGTCTCAGGTGATATGCAAGGAGAAAAGTCTATACAGTATTGTGTGTAAAGTACGGTTCAAATTTAGTGGAATTCTTCTACCATAAAAAGCTAATGTGTTTCAGGGGCACAGAGGGTCCCTATTCATCAGATCTTGGTGCAACTATAAGACGTGTAGTAGACTAGTGGTGATGGAAGGATACTACAGGAAAATAAAACCGAAAGGACTGATCCAGACATGGGTTTAACAGAGATGAGCTTTGGGCGTCTTCCGGACTCATCTCCATCCAAACATCAAAATCTTGTGTTTATTTTTTTAACTGCAGACTTATTACCCAAACCACAGCACACTTAAAGGACGGGATGCTAATGACATTGGAGCCCTGTTTACGCTTGTGGGTGGGGAGTGACTCGGCCTGCAGCTAATTCGAGCTTTCTTTTGGTGGTATTTGATCACCTCTGCGTTTTTTTATTTTTTGCGCTATAAGCAAAAATAGAGCGATTAATTTTGAAAAAGAAAAAAAGCATTACTTTTTGCTATAATAAATATCCCCCAAAAAAATATATAAAAAAAACATTTTTTTCCTCAGTTTAGACCAATACATATTCTTCTACATATATTTGGGTAAAAAAAAAATCGCAATAAGCGCTTGATTGGTTTGCACCAGTTATAGCGTCTACAATATAGGGGTTTGTTTTATGGCATTTTTTTATTAATATATTTTTTTTTTTTACTAGTAATGGCGGCGATCTGCGAGTTTTATCGTGACTGCGACATTATGATGGACACATCGGCCAATTTTGACACATTTTTGGGACCATTGTAATTTTTACAGCGATGAGTGCTATAAAATTGCATTTATTACTGTAAACATGATACTGGCCGTGAAGGGGTTAACTACTAGCTGGCTAGGAAGGGGTTAAGTGTGTCCTAGGGAGTGATTCTAACTGTCAGGGGGCATGGCTACGAGTGACATGTCACTGATCATAGCTCCCGATCACAGGGAGCAGAGATCAGTGGGGAGATGCTTGTTTACATTTAGCATCTCCCCGTTCCTCTCTGTGAGACGATCGCGGGTATCCCCGCGGACATCGAGTCCACGGGACCTGTGATCCTACTCACGGAGCTTGCGGCGGGTGCGCTGAGCGCCACCGACGGTGCGCATGTGATGGCATGGCGGCAAATTCAAAGGGACGTACAGGTACGCCCATTTGCCCAGCCGTGCCATTCTGTCAACGTAAATGTACATGCGGCAGTCAGCAAGCGGTTAAAAACAAGCTTGATATTGATGCTCAAATAGAGATGAGTTCGGAAGATGCCCAAGCTCATTTTTAGCATCAACCTGTAAAAAGTTTAGGCTGATTGGGAGATGGGGTTAGTATAGAAGCTTAAAGTGATACTAAAGTCTTGTTCCTCTTTCTATAAAAATAACAAACATGTTATACTTACCTGCTCTTTACAGTGGATTTGCACAGAGCAGCCCAGATCCTCCTCTTCTTGGGTTCCTCTTCAGCTCTCCAGGCCCCTCTCTCCTGTTCAGTGCCCCCACAGCAAGCAGCTTGCTATGGGGGCACCCGAGCCAAGTCACAGCTCCCTGTGTCCATTCAGACACAGAGCCCCAACCCGGCTCCGGCTGAATTAAGATAAAAAAACCTTCTGACTTTACAACCACTTTTTTTTTTTTTTTTTTAAACCTGCTATAATTTAGCAGTTGTAGTGTTAGTTTTTTTTTTTTTTTTGAGCTGTTGGGTGATCCATAATTTGCATATTATTGTGTATATATACTGTGATTCTGTACTTGCCAAATATTCTGCAGAAATCTCCCTCCACTGGCTGCAACCATTTTAACTGTGGGCAGCTGAAGCTGCTGCCTGTTCACTTCCTGGGTTTACACACAGAGGCACACCTCCAGCTCTGCAGCTTTCATTGACTGTCTTATGACTCTCCCCCCTTTCTTTTCCTGGCAAACTCTCACAAGAGTTATGCTGGCCATACACTATACGAAAAATCGGTCATCAAACCATTCATTCGATTTTTCGGCCAGTTAATGGACACAAAATCGATAATCGTTTGGGTGTTTTTAAGCCGAAAAAACGAAGGACAAGTTTGGAAATTTTCTGCCGAACGAACGATAAATTGAAAGGTTAATGTGTTTCCCGTCCGACCTGTCTGCACTAGGTATATGTAAAAAAAACGAACATAAATTTTTTTTTTTATGTTCACTGAATGATTTATTGGCCATTACATGATGGCAACATCGTTTGCGCTCGCTGGCGAACATTCGTTTTTCGAAAATGGGTTTGGCCGATTTCTTGTATAGTGTATGGCCAGCATTAGAGAGAGTGCTGTGCATGATGTCATAAGCCTAGGTAAATGACCAGACAAGAAACCGGAAGTGGGCTGTATAAGGTATTTACTGGCAGAAAAAAACTTTTACTATCCAAAGATAAAACAACGAGGGCAGAAGATTTAATAGATGGAAAGATAAAAAAATGACTTTAGATACGCTTTAAAGCGTTCACCTTTTACAGAAAATCTGTAAAGGTGAACTAATACTGCCCCCTGGCCTTTGAAAGGAGTACTGCAGCAGGGTGCTGTGAGGTTTTAATGAAGGTACAGCACCCTGCTGGCCCCTCCCACCAGCCATTATCTACCTGCATTGCATAGAGAAGCACAGAGACCTTGTGATTAGACTGGATCTAAAATAAGGTATGTAAACGAAGTAGAAAGGTTCTCTTTGAAAATGTCATTATCTTGTTGATGTGGGAAGAGTGGAGGAACCATGGAATGAAGAATATAAGCAGATCAAACTTCACCTTTAATCAAACCTATCACTTGGGATTATTTATGATTTTATAAAGACATATTTTCATAATGTGTCACTAAAGAGTGATATTTCTTTCTTTACCTCAGGACAAAACAAAAGAGCCGGCCTATGGAGCTGATGTCCTACGCTGGTGGGTAGCTGAGTCCAATGTCTTTACTGAAGTTCTCATTGGGCCTACAGTACTGAATTCAGCCCGGGAGGATATCATTAAGGTGAGCCTGGAGGTGTATGTAATGTTTGAGAGACAATGAGTCTATGGAAAAAAAGCTTGGAGCACTTAAAGTACATATAAACCATGAATAAATGATTTGTTTGCTCGAGCTCTGTAACCGAGCTGTATAAAAAAATCAAATGCTGTTTTCACTTTTTTTTCATACTGTTTCATCTCAGTGCTGCTGATCTCTGACTGCCTATTTGCAACCATTTCTGTGTACGGGTGAAAGACATATTACAGGGTGGGTTTCGTGAGGGTGACAACCGTGAACCTTGCTTGCATAATGTGTTGAAACAGACATTTGTAGTTTCCATCGAAAGCCCGTGTGACAGGGTGACAACGCAGGATAACAATTGAGAGATGAGGTTTAGAGGGTTGTCAATCTATAACAGGAAGTGATAAAATGAGGACCTACATGGCAGGATTACCAGGTAATATTTAAATGAATGCTTCAGATTTCAAATGATTGAACTTGCTTATAAGAGTTATCATTGGTCATACAGATTTTATAAGAGATTAGGTTTATATCTGCTTAAAAGTAGGTTTGCACCGATACCGTCTTATTTAAATTATTTAAACTGCCCACTAGATGGCGCTTCTCTCTCTCTCTCTCTCTCTCTCTCTCTCTCTCTCTCTCTCTCTCTCTCTCTCTCTCTCTCTCTCTCTCTCTATATATATATATATATATATATATATATATATATATATATATATATATATATATATATATATATATATATATACACGCACACACACACACACAGCATGCGATTCGGACACCCTACTTTAAAGAAAAAATTATGTCTGTGAAGGTTCTCCTTTATCCAAGTCATGGTAGCTAGTAGTTGTTGGCATTCAGCTGGCTTTATTCAGTAATATTGAAGATGTTTTAGCCCTCCAGTTGTTTTCTCAGCTGATAAATATTTCCTGTGCTTACTGGTGTGTTCAAATGCCGGAAATGAGGAAAGGAAACCCCGTGCAAGCTCCATGTTCTAGTATACAGAGCTTACACAGGGCTCACCCCATCCCTATGCAGTAATGCTGGGCTGAGCACCAGTGCTGTCACATAGAGTAAGTCACATGACTCCCTTCCAGCAGCTAGATGAAAGGATGGAAAAAAAATCAACACAGTATTTATTTTTTGTTACTTTTAGGGTGGTTATAAAGGGTATTTTTATTTTTTTTTAAATAATAATAAATATGGTATTATGTCAGCCGGGAGGAGAGGAGGATAGCGGCGAGCAGTCATGTGAGCGCTGGGAGGAGAGGAGGATAGCGGCGAGCAGTCATGTGAGCGCCGGGAGACTCTCTGAAATAAGGTAGAAAGTGGCATATTATTATACAGCACAGACACTGGGACACATATTTTTATGAGATGACATGGTATGAGATGGTATGATCGTAATATAGATATAACAGCAGGAAGGGGCGGGGAGCAGAGCAGCACTGTCACAAGCTGACAGGCAGGGGGGCAGATGACAGGCACATAAACTGACCACGGTGTCAGGACTCAGCAGCCAATATTAACCGTGGTCAGTTTACAGGGGGGAGGGCAGAACCAGGCAGGGTCAGCCAGGTATTTTAGGTGATACAGGGGGCCAAATTACAGAGCACAAGTTTTTTTGAGTCTCAAAGCGGTACAATTGTTTTGCATAGAAATTTGATGTTTTATATTGTAGGCCTCTTAGGAATAACACACTTAAATCTGTCCAAACAAGAGTTTAGTAGACATCCCGGGTATGATAAAGTTTGAAACACAAAATCATAAATTCTAATAAATAACAATAAATAGTTATAAAAAATATTAATAGAATAATAATAAAATTAATTTCCCCGTGATTCGCTATCGCTCAATTCTGCAAGTGATTCTAATTTACTGTCGCTGTTTTCTGGCTGGTCTAAAACCACGTAAAGGGACACTTTTTAGTTGCCATGGACAATCTCCAGTTTCCAGGCAGAAAGAACAATATATAATATAAAACTACATGCAGGGCACTGGACAAACCACTAGGGACAAAAGGGATGTGAAATGATTTCATACAGCAATGTAATCTGTAAGATTACTATGTGTGTTATGAATTTTGTACTTTTTGAATTTGCCGCCGGGCTCAACCCCCATGCATCGCGAGGCTCGCAGGGAACGGAGACTGGCACACAGAGGCATCAGGGCGGAGGACAAAGCCCGCAGATACAGCGGGGGGACATTGCAGGATCCTGGGGACAAGGTAAGTACACTGCACCAGGATCCTGAGATGTAATCCCGAGTGTGGCTTGGGGGTTACCGCTAATGGTGCTGAAATTTAACGCCGAGCCACACTTGGGAATACCCCCAGGGAGGTTAAGGGAACAGGATCCTTTGTAATTGTTAAAAAAAAAAAAAATAATAATTCAACTTGCCTAACTGTTGGAGAGCCAAGAGCATCCTCTAGGTTCACCTCTTGTGTATCTTTTTTCAGCTGCGGAACACACTGCGCTTCATGCTGGGTAACCTGTCTGGGTTCAGCCCAGAAACGGACTCCGTGCCCGGCCCAGAGATGTATATCATAGATCAGTACATGCTGCATATGCTACAGGACTACGCCAGCAAGGTAATGATGGTGAAGACCAGCTGTTGGCATGGCATTATGGGACTTGCAGATCTCAGATGCTGAAGGGCTGCTTGTTACGTTAAATAAGCGCAATGATTGATTTTATTAAAGCGACCTTATTTAGGGGGTTAACAAAATTATAGAGGCACCAAACTGAAAGGGGTATTGTTCATACTCCTCCATCAGCCCATTTGCTAAAACTTTACTCTGTATCTGAGCTCCCGGTTCCAGTCTGATTTGATTGTTCAGGCTGTTTGAATATCGTCTCCCCTTGCTGGCTGCTTGGGTTCCTCTGGCTGATCCCTAGTTGCTGCAGGACAGATTGGTCAGTCCAATCTGTAACTTCACCAATCGGGTGGGTACAATACCACTTTCTTCACTGCTTAGTGTGTTTTTAAAGGGTCACTTTAAAGGAAACCTGTCGTGACAAAAATACATAGGCTGCCATTGCTGACCCGCTACAACTACTAGTCACCTAGGTGTCATGGAATTCAGATCTGCTGATCTGCTTACTTCTTTCAGTCAGCAGCTTAGAAAGCACAGAAGACATTGTATAAAACGGGGCAGCTGTCATTTTTTAGTAGTGGGTCAGAAGTTGCAGACATTTTTTCCATGACAGGTTTTCTTTTTTATGTTGACATGTATTGATGCATTGTTTTTAATATACTGTATATCTCCAGGTAACAGAGGCCTATAAGAATTACGAGTTTGGAAAAGTTATCCGTCTGCTTGAGGCCCTGATCACCAGAGACCTGTCAAGCTTCTACTTCAGTATAATAAAAGACAGGTAGAACTATGTGTCCTGCTTGGCTGTGTGTATAATGTATATAATATCTGTGCATTGATGAGCCCTGACATGGTCTCCAGATCAACTGATGGATGGGCATAACTCAGGGGTGCCCAACCTTTTGAAGAGCGAGGGCCACTTAAGCCACTTAGTAACCAGTCGCGGGCCACAATGAGCAGATGACAGCTCTGTGTCCACTCTGCATATACAAAGCGGACACAGACACAGCCCACTCTACTTTATGGGCCCTCTCATCTGATCAAATGGAAGGGGACAGATCCACTTTCCGTTTTTTTAGCAGATCGGATTGGACGGAGGCAGGTGTAAACAGACACAAGTCTGTTTACATCTGCCACTCCATAGAGGTGAATAGAGGGTCCGATTGGGTCAGACAGATCAGGTTAAAGGGGCCTAAGGCTACTTTTACACTGACTGACCAGTCTTAGATGTGCGGTGTGAATTTCCCATCCGTTTTTCACTGTGTGAGTTTCCAAAGCAGCTTTTCAGCTGCAATTTCCAGATAAAGTCCAGATGCAAATTTTTGGAGCCGACAGGCACAGGTGTCTTTAACAACAGCTGGTTGTTAAGGAGCGCTCTTTGGGTCTGATGTGGATTTTAAGGGGAACCCATCACCAAAATATAACAAAAAAAAAAATGGCATGGGGGGCCTTTCCTCCAAAATATATACCAGACCCTTATCCAAGCATGCAGCCTGGCAAGCCATACCAGGCCACGTGCCCTCAACATGGGGGGAGGTGCTTTGGTACCCCTACTCATTCACCAAAAAATGTGTCAAAAATTAAAACGCAGACAGTTTTAGACAACTTTTATAATAAAAAAACAATGACCCTCGGTGTAGATCCATCGTCACTCAAGATAAACGCACCGCCCCCTTGTGACATCATCGACCAGTGCATGCTGGGTCGGTGCACGCTGGATTTACTTTGGGATTTACTTCAGGAGATGGATTGGGAGGGACCCTGGAGTGTGTGAGTTTCTCTTAGGCCGCGTACACACGAAGGGACAATCCCGCGGGATTATCCGCTGGACTGAAGTCCAGCGGATAATCCCCTCGTGTGTGGGCGCCGGCGGACTTTTTGGCGCCAAAGTACGGCGGACTAAAGTTTCAGGTTTTGTTTTCAAATTATCCGCTGGACTTGGAAGTCCAGCGGACAATCCCGCCGTTAGTGGGCAAGTCCGCGGGACTTTTGAAATGAACGGACTTGCCGCTCATCGGCAAGTCCGTTCATTTAGCACGTGACTTCAGGTTACGTAGCTAGCGTAGGCAGTTACTGCCGCCGCGCTAGCTCCGTGACCTGGCATGGATTTAAAGGGAATCCCCACGCCGAAAAAACGGCGTGGGGGTTCCCCCCAAATCCATGTCAGACCCTCATCCGAGCACGCAGCCTGGCAGGCCAGGAAAGGGGTGGGGACGAACGAGCGCCCCCCCCCCTCCTGAGCCGTACCAGGCCGCGTGCCCTCAACATGGGGGGTGCCCTGGGGAAAGGGGGGCCGTGCGGCCCCCCCACCCCAAAGCACCTTGTCCCCATGTTGATGAGGACAAGGGCCTCTTCCCGACAACCCTGGCCGTTGGTTGTCGGGGTCTGCGGGCGGGGGCTTATCGGAATCTGGGAACCCCCTTTAATAAGGGGGCCCCCAGATACCGGCCCCCCACCCTATGTGAATGAGTATGGGGTACGATGTACCCCTACCCATTCACCTAAGGTGTAAAATGTAAAGTAAAAAAAAACACCCACACTTTTGAAAAAATAGTTTATTGCACTGCTCCGGGGGTCTTCTTCCGTCTTGGGGGTCTTCTCGCCGTACTCCCCCGCCATTTACCAAGCTCTTTTACCGAGCGAGGGGAGTCCGGCTACCTTCTTCGTCGTCGCCGCCGTCTGGGGGTCTCGATCCGCCTTCGGGGGTCTTCTTCCGTCTTGGGGGTCTTCTCGCCGGACTCCTCCCCTCTCTTCTGCTCTTTTACCTAGCTCTTTCACGAGGGGAGGTGTCCGGCTACCTTCTTCGTCGTCGTCGCCGCCGTCGTCTGGGGGTCTCGATCCGCCTTCGGGGGTCTTCCGGGGGTCTCTTCTGTTCTTGCGGCGGTCGTCGTCTTCCGCGCCGCCGGCGCCTTCTTCTTCTTGTCCTTCTTCTTGTCCTTCTTGTTCTTCTTCTTCTTCCGATGTTGACCCGACGCTCTCTCTGCCCGGAATGCCTGTGCCGCTCTGAGCTCGGACTTATATAGGGACATGGGCGACAGGGTCACATGTTCATGTCACATGGTGACCCCGCCCCCTTGCGATGTCACAGTCCCAGCATCCTCCGGGACTGTGACAACACAAGGGGGCGGGGTCACCATGTGACATGTGCATGTGACCCTGTCGCCCATGTCCCTATATAAGTCCGAGCTCAGAGCGGCACAGGCATTCCGGGCAGAGAGAGCGTCGGGTCAACATCGGAAGAAGAAGAAGAACAAGAAGGACAAGAAGAAGGACAAGAAGAAGAAGGCGCCGGCGGCGCGGAAGACGACGACCGCCGCAAGAACAGAAGAGACCCCCGGAAGACCCCCGAAGGCGGATCGAGACCCCCAGACGACGGCGGCGACGACGACGAAGAAGGTAGCCGGACACCTCCCCTCGTGAAAGAGCTAGGTAAAAGAGCAGAAGAGAGGGGAGGAGTCCGGCGAGAAGACCCCCAAGACGGAAGAAGACCCCCGAAGGCGGATCGAGACCCCCAGACGGCGGCGACGACGAAGAAGGTAGCCGGACTCCCCTCGCTCGGTAAAAGAGCTTGGTAAATGGCGGGGGAGTCCGGCGAGAAGACCCCCAAGACGGAAGAAGACCCCCGGAGCAGTGCAATAAACTATTTTTTCAAAAGTGTGGGTGTTTTTTTTTACTTTACATTTTACACCTTAGGTGAATGGGTAGGGGTACATCGTACCCCATACTCATTCACATAGGGTGGGGGGCCGGTATCTGGGGGCCCCCTTATTAAAGGGGGTTCCCAGATTCCGATAAGCCCCCGCCCGCAGACCCCGACAACCAACGGCCAGGGTTGTCGGGAAGAGGCCCTTGTCCTCATCAACATGGGGACAAGGTGCTTTGGGGTGGGGGGGCCGCACGGCCCCCCTTTCCCCAGGGCACCCCCCATGTTGAGGGCACGCGGCCTGGTACGGCTCAGGAGGGGGGGGGGCGCTCGTTCGTCCCCACCCCTTTCCTGGCCTGCCAGGCTGCGTGCTCGGATGAGGGTCTGACATGGATTTGGGGGGAACCCCCACGCCGTTTTTTTCGGCGTGGGGATTCCCTTTAAATCCATGCCAGCTTGCGGAGCTAGCGCGGCGGCATTTACTGCCTACGCTAGCTACGTAACCTGAAGTTACGTTCGAAATGAACGGACTGCTCCGTGTGTGGGCAAGTCCGTTCATTTTCAAAAGTCCCGCGGACTTTTGGCCGGCGGATTATCCGCTGGACAAGTCCGTGCGTGTGTGGGCAAGTCCACACCCTCGGAAAGTCCAGCGGACCTAGCCGGAAAGTCCAGCGGATTGTCCGCTGGACTTAGGTCCGCCGGCAAAAGTCCGTACGTGTGTACGAGGCATTACGGGGACTGTGGATTGTAAAACTCTCTATATGTATATCTATCTCTCATATTTGTGACCCTTTAAGGCTTTACTGCGAGGAGGCAAAAGATCCCAAGCGCCGCTCCTGTCAGACAGTCTTGGCCACGGCTTTGGATATTGTGGTACGCTCATTTGCACCTATCCTTCCACACCTAGCAGAAGAAGTGTTCCAGCATGTGCCTTATAACAAAGGTATCTGATGTTCTTTTTGATCTTTGTAACCCAGAGACCTTGTTGGTTTCCTGAAACTGTACAGTTGATGGGTACTCTTCAGTAATGGAATCTCTTTTTTTTTTTTTTCTTTCTGTCCTTTGCCCTGATGGAGCAGAAAACCAAAGTGTTTTCCATGGAGGCTGGATGGTGCCCAACTCTGTGTGGAGGAAACCTGGCCTTGTAGAAGCTGTGGAGGCCGCTTGTTCCATTAGAGACATCTTTCTGGGTGCCATTCCGGGAAAGAATACCACTGAGTATGAACTCACAGTTGTCATTGAACCTGGACTGTTGTTTGAGTTGATGGAGGTGAGCATGGCCAAGGTTTTGCTTATGTGCAGGCTTTATAAAGTACTAACACTCCCATTCATAGAGGGGGACGCATTGTATGTAGCACCAGACTATGGGACATACCCCCACTTGCAGGAGGACTAATGGGAAGAGAAGTGGTCCTCCTTTCTGCACTGTCCCTCTCCTATGGGGGAGGTATAGTGTGTTTTCTCTGAGCACATAGTTTGAGACACATTATAGCAGTGTATACTATTACATGATTTTCACATTTTACAAGCTTGATTGAGTGTATTTTTTCCAAATATAATTTTTAAATCCCAGAAAGGGCAGAGCCCAGTCACAACATTAATAATATTCAAACATTGACAATTTCATTCACATAACTTACAATATGTCTAACAACTAAAATAATGTGCTGAGTTATCGAAGTCCCATATAGGTAACAATAAAGGGTAAGTCCAATGAAGGTTTCCTTCTTTTATTTTGTTAGACATAAAACGGTGAAAAGTAACCACGAAGTAAGGCATGGGGACTGCCCAATCCCTTTTCCTTTTTTCAGAGACAAAAGTGGAGAGAAAAGTAAATAGATCAAGAAAAGAAAGGAGAAAAAGAGGGAGTGGAGGGGGGAGGAAAAAGGTTTCAGATGGCGGTGGATCTGGATGCTAAAGGTGTTCAATCCAAACGTCTTGTAAATAATAATTTATGATCTGAATAGGGCCATACCTTCTTCAAAAAGTATAAACAGATTCCAGAGCCTCCAGGTCCTGAGTACTTGTACCTGAGTACCTGAGTTGGAGTACTTTTTCACGTACAAAGTAGAAAAGACACAAAAAGAGGAACCCAAAACCACGCCATGCAGGGCGGGATTCCTAGAAAAAACTATTTTCAAACATAAAAACACCCACAAACATTCCCCTCATTCCAGGCACGCCACAATGTGGACAACTTCACTTTCCTGGATGCAAGTCCACTAAAAAGAGGGCAGGAAAATCAACATCATATCATAAACAAAATATAGAGTACTTTCGCAGCTCTCGAGGTAATAAGGCCATCAGTCAAGCCTACATACAATTGTTTAAGCAGCAATCCGTTCCTAAACAATCCCAGTATTAGGACACACATGACATATCTATATGCACCCACATCCAACACCACCCAGAACTCCTCCACCCCAGTAGTAGGATCCTTATAGTCTTTAGGCTACGGAAATTGGGCTATCCAACTAAATCTGCCAACTTTTTCACATTTTTTGGGGAATCCCCTGCTCAGATACGTTGCTTTATAGAACTGAATCCCCTTATTCACAAGGCCTTTCCTGTACGATAGTGAGGGCATCATGGGTTTTTTCCAATAGAGGATCAGGGCCTTACTCACAGAATAGTAACAGGCTAAGCAAAGTGTGCCACGCCCTAGTGGGCGCCAGGCCTTCCACCAAGCCTCTTGTGACTTTGTGAAGACTTTGTGAATCCAACTCGCGATAGTTGGCAGCATTTGTTTTTTCCAAAGTAGAGGAATACAGGACTTGGTGGCATTTAATAAGTGTCGTACAATCAATTTTTTTTGCGGGGATTGTGGAAACGTGTAGTAGGAAGAAAGCAGGATCGTCAGGAATCTTGTGCTCCGTAAATTTTTGAGTAATGTTTCGGACTTCTGTCCAAAAGTGCTTCAGCTTGGGGCAGGACCAAAATATATGGAGTAGCGTTCTTTTTCTACCTGGCATCTCCAACATTGGTCAATAGTATTGGGATAGTACTTGTGTAACAAATGAGGTGTATGATACCACCTCGTCAAAATGTTATAGTTGGTCTCCTAAATGTTTGTACATATTGATGATTTCAATGAGAATTTAAGAATGTGGTGGTGTTGGGTTGATGTAAAAGAACGATTTAAATCCGTTTCCAATTTTTGCATAAATAGTAGGTGTGGCTGGTCAGAGGGAGTATTCAGTAAATTATAAGTTTTAGACAGTACTTGCGTCAAGAGTCCCATCGTCTGAACAGTAGTCCTCAAAAGATGTGATGGTTAAATCGCTGAGGGTTTGGGATGGAGTGTAGAAAATGGTGTAGTTGTATAGCAGGGGTCGTCAACCAGCCAGCTGTGGTCTTTCTGCAGCCGGGCCGGGGGTGCGTACAGCATGAAGTTGACTATGTGGGACAAGAAAGTAGTCTATCCTTGTGTAGACCTTATGTGGGGAAGAGTAAAACTTGTAGTCCCTTTCTCCCAAGTGTTGTAGTCTCCAAACATCTACTAGTTGAGCTCTTTTGTATATATTGTGTTATCAGTTTGTGGGAGCCAGGGTGAACAGAGGATAAGCCCGAATAAATGTCTACCGAAGTGAGTAGGGGAAGTCTCCTCCCAAAATCAATTGACCATCAGAGAATTCCAGAAGGCCATCAAGGATGCGGTTATCACAGATATCCTGACGATCATTGGGAGCATATATACACTTGTATGCAAAAGTTTAGGAACCCCTGACAATTTCCATAATTGTCATTTATAAATATTTGGGTGTTTGGACCAGCAATTTCATTTTGATCAATCAAATAACTGAAGGACACAGTAATATTTCAGTAGTGAAATAATGTTTATTGGATTAACAGAAAATGCGCAATATGCATCAAAACGAAATTAGACAGGTGCATAAATTTGGGCACCCTTGTCATTTTGTTGATTTGAATACCTGTAACTACTTAGCACTGATTAATTGGAACAAAAAATTGGTTTGGTGAGCTCATTAAGTCTTCAAATTCATTGACCGGTGCATCCAATCATGGGAAAAGGTATTTAAGGCTACCAATTGCAAGTTGTTGTTCTCTTTGACTCTCCTCTCAAGAGTGGCAACATGGGGCCTCAAAACAATTCTCAAATGATCTGAAAACAAAGATTGTTCTACATTATGGTTTAGGGGAAGGCTAAAAGTCATCGCAGAGATATAAGCGGTCAGTGTCCACTGTGAGGTAATGGAAGACCGCAGGCACAGTTCTTAAGGCCAGAATCCGCCGCGAGATCACCGTTATCGGCGGTGGGAGTGGTGCCCCCCCCCCGCCGCTCTCCCGCGCCTTCCGCCACTTACCGGAACTGTCGGCAGCGGCGGAGGCGATCGGGTCCTTTCACCTCCTGTGCATAGAGATGAGTAACGCTAAGATGGCCGCCACTCATCTCTATACCATAGGAGGGCGGAAGCGACGTCAAAAACGTCACTTCCGCCCATACCTCTTAAAGAGGAATTTTCAAATGTCATTTTTTTAAATGACATTTTTTTTTTTTTTCATTGAAGTCCAAATATGAGATCTGAGGACTTTTTGACCCCAGATCTCATATTTAAGAGGACCTGTCATGCTTTTTTCTATTACAAGGAATGTTTACATTCCTTGTAATAGGAATAAAAGTGAGCCAATTAAATTTTTTTTTAAAAACAGTGTAAAAATAAATAAAATCAAGAAAAATAAATAAGAAAAACAAAAAAATTAATTTTTAAAGCGCCCCGTCCCGACGAGCTCGTGCACAGAAGCGAACGCATACGCGAGTAGCGCCCGCTTATGAAAACGGTGGTCAAACCACACATGTGAGGTATCGCCGCGATCGGTAGAGCGAGAGCAATAATTATAGCCATAGACCTACTCTGTAACGCAAAATATGCAACCTGTAGAATTTTTTAAACGTCGCCTATGGAGATTTTTGAGGGTAAAAGTTTGATGCCATTCCACGAGCGGGCGCAATTTTGAAGCGTGACATGTTAGGTATCAATTTACTCGGCGTAACATTATCTTTCACAATATATAAAAAAAATTGGACTAACTTTACTGTTTTATTTTTTTATTCAAAAAAGTGAATTTTTTCCAAAAAAAGTGCGCTTGCAAGACCGCTGCGCAAATACGGTGTGAAAAAAAAGTATTGCAACGACCGCCATTTTATTCTCTAGGGTGTTAGAAAAAAAACAATATATAATGTTTGGGGGTTCTAAGTTTTTTTTCTAGCAAAAAAAATTGTTTTAAACATGTAAACACCTAAAATCCAAAACGAGGCTGGTCTTAAAGTGGTTAAGAGCTATGGGCAGAAGTGACGATTCGAAGTCGCTTCTGCCCTGCAATGACTTGGAGACAGGCGGGGGCCATCTTCCCCTCGCTCGTCTCCATGTCGTAAAAAAAAAAAAAAAAAAAAAGAAAACCTGGCTCCTGACTTTTTTAGCTGGCTTCTAGATTCCAAGCAAATTTGTCAAGCCCTGTGTTACATAGTACATCAAGAGAGTGAAGAGTTGGGCACAATCTCATGATTGCATAGCAGGATGTAAAGTGATCCATGTTGCTGTATAGCCACTCTCTCTTACAGTGTGGGCGATGTGGTTCCTGCGCTCTCAATGCTCTTCCCGAGACTACATCGAAGGGCTTCAGGTCGGTGTATGCGAGGAGAACATCCATTCCTCAATCTCCTCTGCAGTGAATGAGTGGGAAGCGCTTGGCTCAAGCGATCTGTTTGGTTAGCTTCTTTGGAAGGGAGGTCCAATAGAACCCCTGATGTCTCCATAAAGAGTACCTGTTATTTGCCAAATCATAGCACTTTGGGGTTTGTTCACACTGCTCCAGATTTACTTTAAGACAGCCCTGCACAGTTGCAGCAGCAGCCAGTCACAGCAAGTATTGGGACATTTGCCACACAGCTGTTCTTGCTTAGCTCGGCACTTCGCTCTGCTGCGTGGCCTCTCCCTTAAAGGGTAATACAGGCCTATAACCAAGCCAACGCTTCACATTGGTAGAGAGGTGGGATGAAGGACGATGGGGTGGGCTCCCAAAATCCTTTATTGGGTAGGGACAACCCAATGCACAGTAGACCCTGTAATGGCGTCCTTTCAGTTATTTCCGCTTTCTCAGGAGCACAATCCTCCGGTTCCTTTGTGTCTGGGAGGAATTTTCTGTAGCCATTTCTGGTTTGCGGGACCAGCTCTAAGGTTCTCACTAGGTTGGAATACAAGTGTGGGTTACCCCTCTTCTCTCCTCCACTTTTGTGGGAGGATGAAGTACCTGAGAAATATCCTTAAGCAGAGGAAGCGGTCGAGGAGTGGGAATCCCCTGTAGTTGAGTCCTCCCAGAACACAGTGGGTTTCCTGGTGTGCTCTAACTTGAAGTTACCACTTCCAGAATACTCTACTCCAAAAATCATTGGGTTTGGGATATAGCAACCACCAAAACATCCCAAATCCTTTCCAGTGCACCCTCACTTGCAAGAAGTGATTAATGGCGATTGGACTCGCCTGGAGAAGGTGTTTTCATCTTCACATCGATTCACTAAGCAGTACCCCATGGAGGGGAATTTATACCAGAAATGGGGTTCTCCGGCTGCCCTTACCTGGTGGTCCAAGTGGATAAGGTCCTGGTCTTTAAATAAGAGTTTAGAGGCCCTCTTTAATGTGTCGTCCTCTCTGGTGAGAGTGGCTCTGCAGCCTGCAGTGGGTGTGGTTTGCCGAGCCCTTCTAGTTTTATTGCAGAGAATTGGACCATTTTCCAAGAGTTCTGAGCCGCTCAATGGATGTCTTTTGAAGACTGTATGACAGTTTTCACAGATGGGCACTGTGGGGGTTATTTACTAAATGCAAATCCACTGTGCACTTCCAAGTGCAGTCGCTGTAGATCTGAGGGGGACATGCAAGGCCCATGACTGGATGATAAAATCAGCAGAGGGGATTTGCCTTTAGTAAATCAACCCCCCGTCTGTCCACATGAAGCAATGGTTATAAAGCCTAAACACTTTTTCATTCTTTGTATGAAGGTAAAAATGTTTAGGCATCAGTAATGTTAATTTGTGTCTTGCAATACCTTGTGACATTATATGGGATGTATGCTACCTACATACATACAATATGTCTGTTGGTATCTTTTTTTTTTTTTTTTTTTTGTGCAACCTTCAATAAAAGCTAAAGCTGGCCATACACCTATAGATTATCTGCAGATTTTCTATGGTTAGATGGAAAAAGTGCAACAGATTTCTCCATGTTCGCTAAACTGTGTGGATGGAGGAATCTCCCACTTTTTCCATCTAACCATAGAACATCTGCAGATAATCTATAGGTGTATGGCCAGCTTTAGTCGATGAAACAAGATGCAAATCGAGAGGCTTACCATGGAGGGTAAACACTTGTTTGGACCATCCTTCAATGCCTTCATCTACAATGTGACTGTGGGTAAAAACACACTCTTGCCCCTAGTTCTGTGAGAACTGGACCCCCAAAGTTCTCTTGACAGTAAAGGGGTGCCCCCACTCACGCGGCTGAGGGGATGTCTATCAGCCTTTATGGCCGCTTGGACTCGGGAAGTCACAGATGAGTTCCTCTGCAGCGTGGTACAATAATTTGATATACGTCCTTCATTATCAAATTGTAGATGAAGTTATAATTGTACATAAATATCGAGCACACAGGAGTTTTTGTCCATCTTGACCCTCTCTGACTAAAATGCTGTGGATCCTCTAGATGCGTCATTGACTGATTTTGCTTCATACTGTTTTGTCTCTCAGACGCTGCAGATGGTGGAGACATCCAGCACATCACAGCTCAATGAACTATTAATGGTGTCTCAGACCAGCCTCATGACAGAGTTACCGCTAGATCTACAAGCGGAGGCCATTGTGCTCAATGGATCTTTCCTTATCAACTTAGAAGGTAGGAAAACCTGGCTTGCTAGTTTTTTGAACAGCTCTTGCAAAGCATCATCATGTTAACCAAATCACCTTATATCTAACCATTCACACAAACCATTATTTTTCCAGGTGGGGACATCTGTGAAAAGGAGTCGTATAAAGTTGTCATTCAGCAAAGTACCAAAGAGCGCTGCCCCAGGTGTAGGAAATACATCACCACCTCAGCACTGACGCCTTGTCCACGGTGCCTGGAAGCCATCGCTGGGAAATGGAGCCAGTGATAGAGGACTCAGGAATACAATACATATGTCTGCAGACTAGGAAATGGTAATATGGGCCTCTCTTCTTGTCCAGGTTCTGGACAACACCTAAGGATTGCAGTAGCTGCAGAGGAAACACCTGCAGAAGCACTAATGGCCTCTAGGGGGCACAACAATCGCTGAAATGATCACCTTTTGTGTTTCAGGCTGGCAATGCATGATGGGATATGAAACTCCAAAGAAGTGCAAAGCCTTTATTTAACCAAGTCTGGTATACATATGCCAAACATTTCTTAAGTTATTGAAAAGCAAATATATTACCCTGGAGTGTACTTGTCACATGAAATGGAAGCATCTATTTTCTAGGCTTGACATATATTCATTCAGATGGCTATATCCTAAATAAATTCAGCCTGTAAAACGTCTGCTTGCATATCTGTGTTGGTTGTTAGGCCTCAAAAACGTTGCTTTTACAGGCGTTTCAGCTATTTCTCTCTCTGCCTGATGCGCCTAACTGCGTTTAGCGCTTGAGCATTTTTAATTTTAATGGCCAAAATAAATGAATATTCGGGCCAATGAAATAAATGCCTAAGCATTTGACGCTCCTAAATGCTTTTGTAAAAATGCGTTTTTGAAGCTGCTCCCGCCAGAAAGCGTTTAAAAGCCGCAGTGTGCATGAGGCCAAAGAGTTTCCTAATCAATGTTTTAAGTTCTCTGGATTAAAAAATGACAAACTGACAACCCGACAACCCGTGTACCTGAACAGGGCACTTTGGGGTTGGCAGTTATCATTTTGTTTTCATACTTTGTTATAATTTACTTTATCAGGACAGTGTGATCAGGTAATGACGAGTCGTGGTGGATGACCAGAGCAGGGTGTGCCGTGTAAAATTCCTCCTTTTCTTGTATGTTTTTTATACATTCTATAGAATCTGCAGATCTATTTTTGTTTAATATGATATTAAACACTGATATGATAATTAGGCCATATTTTTTTGGTAAATTAATAAATAAGTTAATATCGAACAGTCTGTTTTTCTAATTGACAGCATGGATGATCACTGGACCACTTGCCTCTACAGTTAAACTCCTGTTAATGCTGAAGTTTGGCCAAAAATTGTAATTAAAAACTTTAATGATGTATTCCCCTTTCTGGCTGCTGCACCGTCTGTTGCACATTTTATTTACTCGTCTTATTTACTCAGGCAGTCAAAACAAGTCTTGCATTTGTTTCAATGAATGCAAGATGCTCTGTGATTGGAGAAGATTGTGACCTTTATCTGCACCTCCTCCATCTCCCAGCATCTGTATTCATTGCAAAAAATTCAAGTTTTTTAATGAATGGAGGGAGGTGCAGGGTGATCACTGGAGCTAGCCCTGCGTACCCCTCCTCCCCAGCCTGGCACTCCAGTGAGTGCTGAAACACCAGAGTGGGGCGCAGTCACTGTTCCCTGCTGCCAACAGAGAGCTGACTGATCAGCAGATCACTTCGTTCTCAGTCCTAAAGCCAACGTGGGCAGCTGCAGTGTGACAAGGAAGCTGTAACATGGAGATGAGTAGTTAGGTTTGCTTCCTAATCATAGGACACAGATAAATGGGCTGCAAATCGCACTGGAACGCAGAAAAAGTAGTGCATGCACTACTTTTAAAAACCGCTCCACACCAAACTGCGCTACCGTGCAATCTGCTGCTTTCAAAACACACTGCATTTTCAATCTGCATTTGGGGTACCATTAACAATGCATTGGCACCCGCATGCATATTGCAAGGGCAGTGCAATCACCCACAGTGCGGGAAATGCACATGGAGTGTGCCTTTCCTGCACCACGTTCTGGTGTGAACTGGCGATGCATACTAGCACATTAGGCAATTGCCTTAGTTTTTTTTTTTTTGTTTTTAACAGCTGTGATTTACTACTGCTTTAATGACACCCCTGTGCATCTGCTAAAGAGCAGTTTGTGTGCATGTTGGGAACGCACATGATTTTGCATGCATTTTACTGACACGCAGTAATGTGAACCAAGCCTTACCCGGGGTGCCTCAAGATTGGAAAAAAAGGTTGAGAAACACTGTTTTAGTGAATTGACTTTTACAATGATGTTATGATAAAATTATATAAAATATATATCTGGGCAAAAAAACTGCAATACATGTACATTTTCCCATATTTTATCCCTATAAAAAGACACCGCAAGTACAGAAAAATACCCACTGATCTACCAGAAATCTAGTGCTCTCCTAACTTCATGTTTGATTGCTTCTGCTACACAGAAATTCCAGGTAATGTTGTCAGCCTACCCCAGGCTCTTCCCTGTTGCATTCTGGAACTTGTCCCCCCTCATCATCTACATAACATAAGGGGAGGTGTTTTTAATCTAACGTAGAACCGGGCAGGGCAGACAATACTAATTTCAGTGCTGGAAGTTGTACACTCATGGTCTGTCAGCCCTGCCTATTTCTCCTTTCTGGACTATAGAACAATCCCCCTCATTTCCATAACACAAAGGAAAGGTGTGCTGTAGTCCAGCAGAGAGGACCCATTATCAGGGCTGATAGCCAAGCAACACAGGAAAATGGCTTTGTCCCTGAGCACTGTGATATTTGAGCGGGTTCCTAGTTTTGACAGGTACCCAGCTCCTACTTCCGCATGGGCCGCCCCTCCCTGCAATCTTCTGGGACACGTCATGGGTCACAGAGGTTTGCTTGGCCATTCAGGACGCGCAGTGCGCACCCAACTGTGAAGCGGCAAGCTGTCACAGCCGGGTGCCCACAGTAGTGATGCCAGCACTGAGGAGAGGAGCAGGGCTTCGGGCAGCCGCATTGCTGGATACTGGGACAGGTGAGTGTGTGTTTATTACAAGTCCGCAGCTACACTTTTTGTAGCTGGTGACTTTTATTAAACAGAAAAACTACTGGAACTCCGCTTTGAGTAGTAATAAAGTCTTGTGTGACATTTTTACCTACAGGTAAGCTTTATATTAAAATGAATATCTCCTAAAAGTGCACCTTTTAGGAGATATTCCAGCAAGCAGCAGCCGGTGATGTCACCCGAGCATGCGCTTTGAAGGGGTGGTATACCCGTGCTGTGCCCAGGGATCCTGCACGCATGCGCGGAAGTGATGTCATCGTGGCTCGATCAGACGGCTGGATGAAGATGGAAGCCCTGTCAGTGGTGTGCCTCTGGAGGGCTTAATTTTAAGGTAAGTATTTCAGAAAGTGCTAGAACATTGCAGGTTAACGTGTTTTATTTTTTTTATTTTTATTTTTTTTTTAAAAAGCTTTACTACCCCTTTAACTAATGTTAAAACTATCCCCATCCCAAAGACCTACATTGATCAACCTATGGAAGAAAGATCTGTATACTTACCTATTTTCAGGCTGCTCTGTTTCGGTCACATGCTGGTCTCCCCTCTGTCAGCCAGCAGTTGCTTCAGGGGAGAGGAAGGAGCACCAACAATGGATGGGCCATAGTAAGCCTATGATTGCTGTCACAGCACTCTCCTCTACCCAGCTGCTGCGGGAGATCACATGACTGACTGGAGCAGCCTAAAAATAGGTAAGTACACATATCTTTCGTCCACAGGTTAGTAGAGGGGGAAGGAGCAGCTTTAAGATTGGTAGAATTCCAGGATATAGCTTAGTAAACTAGTTTCTCATAAATTTGCACAAGCAAGAAAACATTTGCAAATTGGGCGCAGAGTGGCTCATAGAATCACAAAATAAGTGATCTGCCACTTGCAGAAGTTCAGCAACAACAGTGGGATTATGTATTGGGAATGTTATGTATACGTTCCAATACTATGAAAAGATGCAACTGCATTTAGAAATGTCCCAAATTTAGTTTCGGTTCACATGGAATGTATTAAGGTAAGGAAGATAATGTTGCATATTTTGTAAATCATTTTTCTGTAGGACTGTGGAGCAGTAATCAGGTCTGCAGATACCCGGGACGCTGAGCTGGTGCTTCAGGCTCGTCTATTTTTGAAAGTTATTACAAAGATACAATGTCACATCAGCTTTTTTTTTTTTTAATACTATAATCTGATACATTTATAGCAGACAATGCAATCTTTAAATAAAAGTTACCCCGATCCCACATTGGTTGGGCTGAAACATGGCTATATAATGCTCACTACCATCCAAGGTGTATGCAGCTTTCTAGAATGCTGGCGGCTAGTAAGAGCACTTTGATTCCAGGAGTTAATATGGAAATCAGCAAAGGCAGTGTCTATGGTCTGATATACAGTGAACGGACCTGCCCACCTCTCGCTTTACAGTAAGCCATGGCAATTTCCTTCCATCAATAAACAGGGATCTAGGGGGTGACAGGTTCTCTTTGATTGTGGGTATTTGCATATTATTTGGTGGTGGAACGTTCTTTACAAGGATGAAGATCTTTCAGTTTTGCACATTTGCTGGTTTCTGATTAGGAATCCAGTAGAAGAAATTTCATCCAGAATTTCTAGCGCCACCAGTTGGCAACATCTATATGATGATGGCGTAAGCCACCCCTGATGGATTTTCCGTAACGCAAAACTAACAGGAGAGTTCAACTGCCCAGTGGAGACATCTTCCTTGTTGAGGAGACACAAGCTGTTGGGATCCCTCCTTACTGGAGCCTCCAAGAGACACAAGAAGCTGGACGGCGATCCATCCCACTCATAACTGAAATGTCAGTGTTGGGAGGAGTAGGATTGTTTGGTATTATTAGTAATGGATTTAGACAGGATGGTTGGTTTAGTCTTCATATAGAACGCAATCCGGACCTGTGCGCTGTCACAATTCAGACATGGCTTCCACAGCTTCTATGAGGTTCAGGGCCAGGCTGTATTGGCCATTGTTTTCTGGGAGAAGTTCAACAACCTTGTCTACCATTTTGCCCGTGGTGGGGATTGGCACGTCTGTGTTCTGGAGATCTTGTGGATCCTAAAAGAAGAACAAAGCGGATTTAATAGACGGCTCCTGTGTGACCTCTATTAAAGTGTCTGAAACAAGCACCACACAGCAACTAGATTCCAGTCTCTATTCCTCAATCATAATACCCGTTATCCCCAGAGGACACAGAACTGGGCGATATATAGCTGGATAGTAAGAGCTGTGGCAACAGAAGTGACAGGTTCTGATTATCAAAGCTGGTCACCCATGGCTCAAGTTTCAAATGGTTCATCAAAAACAGGATACAATTTGAGCTGTATGTGGCCCAACATCTTTCAATCTGAAAATCAAAGGAACTGGGTGGAAAATGTTAGCTGAACAATGATTGCACCAATCAGATGCAGCCACTGTTCATGTATTCCGACAGCCACACAAAGATTCCTCCTCTGTTTAACATGAGTGGGGAAAACAATACATTTCTCTTTTTCAGCCTGTGGCTAACAGAGGTACCGTATATACTCGAGTATAAGCCAAGTTTTCAGCACTTTTTTTTTGTGCTGAAAATGCCCCCTTCGGCTTATACTCGAGTCAAGCATTTTTTCTGCAGCAGAGAATGACATTTCCCAGCCCGACTTTGGGACCCCGTATCTTGGGATTACTTGGTGCTAGGAACCCCAAATTTGGTGTGCAAACCCAGTGGACCTGGGGTTCTTAGCACCAAGTGGTTCCGAGATACGGGCCCTAAAGTCGGGTTGGAAAATGTCATTCTCTGCTGCAGAAAAGTGCTTGACATTTTCCGAACCGACTTTGGGCCCCCGTATCTCGGGGTCACTTAGTGCTAAGGGGCATCTACGAACCCTCGACTACCGAGTTTGAAGTTTGGGGGACCTATGGCTGCAAATGGGCATTGTTGGCCATCTTTTCCACTTACAGTAGCTGCACATTTCTCACCCTAGGCTTATACTTGAGTCAATACGTTTTCCCAGTTTTTTGTGGTAAAATTAGGTGAGTCGGCTTATACGCGAGTATATATGGTAAGTATTTTTTACTTTAGCTCTGCTTTAATATTGCGAATATATATTTATACTTCCTTTTGCTTTCTTACTTCTGCATTTAACCCACAGACACCACAAGGATAGCTCTGATTGGCCCAGCACTGGGTCACATGTGGCGGTAATAAGTGTTTCCTTTGGCTTCTGCTGCTGAAGTGAGTGGTGGGGGAAATTTACTAAAACTGGAGTGCAAAATTCCTAAAAGCTGATTGGTTTCTCTGCACAGCTGCACCAGATTTTACACTCTGCCGTTTTAGTAAATCAACCTCTGTGTATACCGCTAGGTTGGGTTGTTGAAAATAAATCTGCTGCGCTACCCTGAGTGGGTGGTGTGTGTGTAGCACCACATCTTCTAGATGCTGTGACAGATTTATGTGATCTACTTGTTATAATAATAAACGAGATGCCCTATGATGTTCCGATTGTTGCTCGATCAATCGGTTTGTAAGTTTCTCTCAAAACTCCCCATAGACAGGCGATGGAGGTTGTCGGGGACACAATGCTGACCAATGCCAGAAACAAGGAAGTAGCTGCGCTGGGTATTTTTAGCCAACTGCTACAGTTTACTCAGAGATAGGCTGGTGCTGCCCATATCTTCCCATCTTCCCTCCATAACATACCATGGTAGAAATCTTCAAACTCCCAACAATTATAGCCCCAACCATATAAAAACAAGCTGGTATAATCACAAATAAGAACAACAGTGTTTGTATCCCAGTCAGAGGAGCAAACATGGGACACCGGTCCTTGCATCATTGCCAGCAATACATTCTTCAAACTGACAGCACAAGTGTTCTCTCTGCAGCGCAGCTCCCTTTGCCCCCCAATTCCTTCAAGTAGTGAGGCAGCGATTTGGCATTGCAGCTCAGCTCCCCCTGTCCCCCCTCCCAGCAGTGACTCTGTAGCTCACCCTGCTACCCCACTCCTGCTTCATTCATCCTTTGGCTCTGTGCTTTCTGCACCTCTCCTACTAATTCCTGAACCCGCCCCACTGTGATTCACAGGCCACATGCAGAAAACTGTCAGCCCAGCAAGCGCTCACCATTGCTTTGATCCAGGTACAGAGGGTTGGTGGCAGTCTGGCCAGCAGCTCCATTCCTTCCTTTGTCTGTGTATGCAGCACTGCATGTGCCAGTCTCTGGCCACACAAGACCAGTAGTTGGGATGCCAGCACCTCCTTATCCAGCACTTGTAGAATAGCCTAACAGAAACATTTATTAAACACAAAGCAGGATTATCATGGACACAAATAATATCTAAAAATTAGAAGGAGCAACCAGTGGCTAAAGTATCCTAATTCTGATGACTTCGAGGGCAACTTCAGCCAAAAATCTGATGGAGGGTCAGTTCACACCACATGCAGTTCAGTGCATTTTTTTTTTCTCTTCATCAAAAACGCATGGGAAGTAGGTTATATGTTTTCCACTGGCATAGTTTACACCAGTGCAATCAGTTCCAAAAACAAAAAGTAGATCGTGCTGCATTTTTCCTGCACTGGAACACAGTAAAATGCATCAAAAATGCACTGGTACAGTGAAAATAAATAAATAAATAAAAAAAAACAGAACAAAAATAATCTGGAATGCAGCCAGGAAAATGCCAAAAACACGCATGCAAAAATGCATCCGGAATGGATCTGGAGTGTGTTTTTGTGGTGTGAACCAGCCCTTCTTAAAAGATCAAATAACAAAACCAGCAGCACTGCAATATTCACTTTTGGTGCAGAGATTTCCTCTGCGGTACTTTATTTTTGCCACTAGATGTCCTCAGTCTGATGCCTGCCATCATTCAAACTATTTCCTCTGAGCTCAGGCTGTCCTGAACCCAACCCAGACTGTGACTGGACAGTGAAAGGAGAAGCAGCACAGTGATAAGCTCACCTTTCTATCACTCTGCTCTCTCCTCATATCTACATACTTCTTGTAGGCACATAAGGTGATTGGTTCCTTGTACTGCTTTTTTCCTCTCCCTCTCTCTCTCTCCTGCCCTTCTGTACACAGACTGCATGAGGCGGATAGCAGGTCTCTAATCTGCATTCTTGTTGCAGTTCAGGGACTCAATTGGGCTGATATACAGAATAAATTGTGTGAATAGTCACTTTAATTATCCAATCACGTGCAGACAAAATTAAGAAAACAGGAATTTGCTTTTCATATTATTGAATGATAGAAGTAAATATTCACAAAATGTCTTCTGTTATAATCAGTAAAAAAAAGTAAATCCGCCTTAAAGTATAATTGCTGAAATTAGCCAGGCAACTAGCATTTTCAGCAGTTGGCAAAACCCTCATATTTCTGACAGAACAGGTTTCCCTTAAAGCGGTCATGTGTTTAGGCAGCCAGCAGATGGTGCTAAATCTCCATTATATGCTGCTAGTATATTCGGGTAGCACTTACCTCTTCTGCTAGGTGGTCAAAACCGTAGTTGTAGAGCTCACACACATAATGGCGTCGCAGTGTGTCTTCATTCACCTGAAGATGTGATGAAAGCTCCACGGCAAGTGCAGGCCAGTCCACCGGATTACCCGGAACATCTGCCATCACTTCTGATTTCACTGTAATTTGTGACTGAAACTGAGCCTGGACAGCAGCACTGATCAACTTCATTAAGAACTGGAGAGACGGCAGAGGAATGGGACAGGTCATAAGGAAAACTTTACACACGTTACATGCAGCGCCACCTAATGGTAAAAGCTGAAGTTACTTGAATTATTTTACCACTTTATTTGATTAGATTTTTTATGTTCAGTTCACAAAGAAATATCACTTCAAGCAGCATGAAGAACCTTAGTGGCAGTGCCCCCCATTTCTAAAAGGCAGCATAAAAATGGAAAAGTTATCTCATTTACTTACCTTCCCCTGGCACCTACATGACAGCGACATCATCCTCCTTCCAACGAAATCTTGAGGAGTGTTGAGCAGCCCAAATCTTGCAAGAAGATGAAACGGCAATGTTTTTCCTCATGAGATTTGGGGTACTCCACATTCCCCAGGATCCTATCAAGAAGTGGATGGGGCCCCCGCCTGCACCACGGAAGTCGGGTAAAGGGGATTATATCATCAAATTGTTCAATTGTATCAAATTAACTAAATTATCTCTTAAAGTGGAGCTAAACCCTGATATTTAAAACACTGAGTAGGCAGCTCTTTATTGCATAAGAGACATGCTCACAGTAAAATGTACACAGAGCTGCACATGCACGGCTCAGCTTATATTCCGGCACAGTGCCTGTGTGCTGGGATGACTGCACTCCTGCACATGTGCAGGAGTGGGGTCATCCCACACCGCCCAATCAAGATGGCCGAAGACACCCAGTAGAATCCAGGGAGAAGATGCCCATGCCAGTGGGAGGCCTTGTGGGTGTCAGACCATTGAAACAAAGTTAAGTATCAAGTTTAGTTCTGCTTTAACCTCTCCAAAAATGTAACCCTTGAACTTGCCTTGACACCTAACCTTACACCCTCATGTAACTCTTACCCATAACTCTTAAAGTAGACCTATACTATGGAAGCCATGGCCAAAAAAAAAAGGGAGGAAGCAGCATGCAAATAATTAGTTGTAACTTGTCAGTATTGACTGTGGTGGCACGGCACCTCCTTGCACTGCAGGTCCTCAAGTGCAGCTTCCACTCCAGCAAGGAGAACAGTGAGCAGCATAATAGTGATCTCACTCCAAATCTGGGGAGACCGGCAGTCAGAGGCAGCAGTGCCTTAAGAAGATCTCACATTACAGATATTCAGCTATGAGGCTCAAGGACATGAAGTACACTGCTATTCTTCAGAAGATTTCCAATACAAAATGTCAATCTTTCTGGGTACTACTTTGGCACAGTTAATATTTCTGGCTGCACCCTTTAAGGCACATAATCGCTGAGTTCAGGCTTTACACTTTTATTTTAACCACTAAACTTTAAGCATTCTTGTATTGTCACTGCCCAAACTACTGAACTACTATGATCAGTAAGAGTCCATTCCCTGTGCTATAAGAAGCTGCACCCAGATAAAAGCAACTGATTGATATTATACAACAGCAATAGGTTACATAAAAAAAAAAAAAAAAAAGATCTCGTCATGGATACCTGTTGTCGGAGGCTCACTATGCTGGGGTCCATGTCTCCACTTGGCAGCAGCTGAATTGAAGTGAGGTCTTTAAAGAAGGCATTTTTGCCCTGAATAAAATACAGAAATGACATTACAACAGCAGTAATATCTTCCAAGATGCACCAAGTACTTGTCTTTGATTCTTGCGTTTTTTTCAGTGTTATTGTAAAATTTTATTGAAAACAGCTTTTTGACCTGCTGCGAACAAAGGGATATGTTACACATACCCCAAAATTAAAAAACACCACGCAGGGTATGTGTGGCATCCTGTTCTACTGCAGCTCCCTCTTGCATTTGCCAATTATACATATTACAGCAACTGTGAGGCCTCTTGCACACTGCAGCTTGAAAAAGCTCACTACAGCGTTTTCTTTTACTGATCTTAAATGCCGCCCATTGTTTACGATGTGCCTGTACACACAGGAGCGTAAACAAGCTCTGCGTATTCTTGAGTAAAAAAAATAATCTGCATTCCCGGCCTGTGCAAATGCATTCAAATACACACATATGAGCATAAATATTAATACACATTTTTCCCTAGAAGGGGATATGATTTCAATATACAAATACCATACTGGTGATCTCACAACAGGGATAAAACTTTTAAGGGAGTTTAATAAGACACGTGGCCACTCATTAAAATTAGAAAAAAGAGGTTTAACCTTAAACTGCGTAGAGGGTTCTTTACTGTAAGAGCGGGCAAGAATGTGGAATTCCCTTCCACAGGCGGTGGTCTCAGCGGGGGGCATCGATAGTTTCAAGAAACTATTAGATAAGCACCTGAACGACCACAACATACAGGGATATACAATGTAATACTGACATATAATCACACACATAGGTTGGACTTGATGGACTTGTGTCTTTTTTTCAACCTCACCTACTATGTAACTATGTGCAGGCTAATGCACGAATGCAAATATACGCGGAAAACAAAGGCCTGAAATTATGTCCAAGAAAGCAGATGCTCAAACATTAGTACACCGTGTGCAAGAGGCCTTATAGCTGCTGAGGTCAGAAAAAAGACAGTCTGTCTGTTCAGAACAGAGATAGAAAATAATATTTTTAATTTTGTAAATACTCGGTTTCACTCAAAGTAAAGAATGAGCTTGGATCTCTATAGGATGTCAGTAAAGCAAAACTATAGAGAAAACTTTATTTTCTTCATTTGGATAGATTAAACTGAGGGTTATAAAACTGTCAGATTCGTTTTTTTCCCACTGTGTCCCTCTGCAGAGATTTCCTTTCACTTCCTGTGCCATAGCCAAACAGGAAGTGAAAGGAAATACCAACAAATTAAGGGAATTCCTTGGGGACCCCCGGGTCACCAGAACTAGTGTCCACACTGGAAGATTTCCCCTCTATTACTGGGGACAACCCAAAATTTTTTTTTTTTTTTTTTTTTTACTTTCGCTTTTAATGTTAATGGTAAACAGGACAAATGGGGGCAACCCAAAATTTGGGATTCTTTTTTTTTTTAAATACCGTATATACTCGAGTAAGCCGACCCGAATATAAGCCGAGGCACCTAAATTTTACCACAAACAACTGTTAAACAGGACAAATAGAGAGGATGACTCACAGACAGCAAAATAAAAACTGACAGGGGTTCTAATCCTGCTCAACTCTATCCAAAACTAAATGTTTTTTTTTTTACACCTTGTAATCGATGACTTCCTGTCTTCTGTGTGGGCGGGGTCTGTGCGGGGATCCTCGTCACGCCACACTGTCTCCTGGGATCTGGTGTCATTGATCCCAGGAGTCAGTGCGGGCATCTTCCGAAATCTCGCGAGATTTCGGGCACATTTTCCGAAATCTCGCGAGATGTCGGCAGATGTGCCGACATCTCGCGAGATTTCGGAGAACGTGAGCTGCACTTTGCCGTTACTGCGCACGCGCGAGCTCGGCGCAGTAACGGCGGTGCATGCTGGGCCATCTAAAGTGCCTGTGGGGTTTCACATGCCCACAGGCAAGATGGCCCCCAGCAGACAAGAAGAATATCAAGAATGTTATTGGAGGAAAACCGGCTGCGATCAAGATGGAAGATGGAACAGGTAAGTCCCCCAATTTAGCTGTATGGCCTTGGCATATAGCCCAAAAAAAAAAAAAGCAGTGCAGAACCGCTTTAAGGGTTCCTAGATGCCCCCTAGCTGCAGCCAATTTGGGGTCTCTGGACCCAAAATGACATTGCTGCAGATGGACACAGTTGACCGACTTTGGGGCCCCGTATCTCGGGGTCACTTAGTGCTAGGAACCCCATCTTTGGATATGTTGTAGTGCTAGTTCTACTGTGTTTGAATACCAAATGGAATATCAAGTCAGGTCGGAAAATGTCAAGCACTTTTCTGCAGCAGAAAATTAAATTTTCCGACCCAACTTTGGGGCCCCGTATTTCGGGGCCACTTGGTGCTAGGAACCCCAACTGGTATGGTATGCCAACCCAGTGGACCTAGCACTACAACATATCCAAAGATGGGGTTCCTGGCACCAAGTGGCCCTGAGATACGGGGCCACAAAGTCGGGTCGGAAAATGTCCTTTTCTGCTGCAGAAAAGGGGGGCACTTTCAGCACAAAAAAAATGTGCTGAAAAACTCGGCTTATACTTGAATATATAAGGTAGTCCTGACCTCAACCCAATAGAAAACCTTTGGGATCAATTATGGCGGAGACTGCGAGCCAACATCAGTGCCTGACCTCACAAATGTGCTTCTAGAAGAAAGGTCAAACATTCCCATAGACACACTCCTAAACCTTGTGGACAGCCTTCCCAGAAGAGATGAAGCTGTTATAGCTGCAAAGGGTGGGCCAACTCAATATTAAACCCTATGGACTAAGACTGGGATGCCATTAAAGTTCGTGTGTGTGTGTGTGTGTGTGTGTGTGTGTGTGTGTGTGTAAAGGCGTCCCAATACTTTTGACGATTTAAAACGTTTTTTGATATTAATTGTTTATTTTTACTCTGCATTCCAAAGGCTGTTTTTTTTTGAACATGTGACCAGCAGCAGAGGACTAGAAGTTCCTCCTGCTTATGTATCCCTAAAGACAGTCTGGGAAACATCTGGTCATGTGACAGCTCGCAATCAGGAAAGAAGGTACTTGGATGTTTTTTTTAATTTAAAGAATTACAGTGCCATCATCCACACACAGAAAAAGAAGGGACAATTGTACTTAAACAGTGTGTTAATATTACTTTAACTATAGTGTAATTCTTATGGAAACTTTCGAGTTTCATATATCGTTGCGCTAATATTGTGTGACATAAAAAAATTTTGTTTTGAACTACCACTTGTTTATTCTCTAGGGTGTCTGCTTTCAGAAAATATATAAGAATTGGGGGGTTTGGATAATCTTCAGACCTAAAATGATTTTTTAAACGTGTGCAAAAAAAAATAAAAAATAAAAAAATGCAAAAATGTCTCTGGCTGTGAAAGGGTTAATAAATAAGGGTTGGTGACCTTCAGACAGTCAATATGGTGAAAATATGTGCCAAGCAAAAATGCTCCTCAGTGACGTGTGACAAATACATACAAATAGGTGCAGAAGTGTCCTAGCACTCACCTTACTGTCAAACAGAGATAAAGGTTTAACGGACTTGAGTGAGAACTTCATGATGGCGTACATGATGGCGGAGAGCACATACTGATGTTCTACCAGCGGATAGTGAATGTGTTTCTGCTCCAGAGCCAATTCCACAATAGAGTTGGGACCTTCCATCGC
>CM053028.1:66561474-66602451 GCA_028564925.1 Lithobates sylvaticus
TTGCCCCCCAGGTAACCCTTTCACCCCCTTTTGCCAGTGTCACTAAGCGATCGTTTTTCTGATCGCTGCATTAGTGTCGCTAGGTAACCATTTTTTTTTTTTAGGTAACCGCCATGTTTATATAGGTTCATAAATAGGTTTATAGGTCAGGTACCCCCATATTACAACCTAAATAAAGGTTTTAACCCCCTGATTGCCCCTAGAGTTAACCCTTTCACCAGTGATCACTGTATAACTGTCACTGGTGACGCTGGTTAGCCAGTTAGTTATTTCGTTATTTAGGTTCCCCGTCAGGTTTTTATATAGCGTCAGGTACCCCCATATATTACCTAATAAAGGTTTTAACCCCCTGATTGCCCCTAGTTAACCCTTTCACCCCCCCTTTTGCCAGTGTCACTAAGCGATCGTTTTTCTGATCGCTGCATTAGTGTCGCTAGGTAACCAGTTTTTTTTTTGTATTACTGTTACGGGTGACGCTGGTTAGTTAGCTTTATTTTTTATACTGTCAGGGCACCCGCCATTTATTACCCAATAACGGTTTAACCCCCTGATCGCCCGGCGGGTGATATCAATTAGGTTTTAGGGTCAAATAAGGTCTGCGTCGCCCCAGGTTAGTGCCAGTACCGCAAACACCCACGCGCAAAGCATACACCTCCCTTAGTGGTACAGTATCTGAACAGATCAATATCTGATCTGATCAGATCTATACTAGCGTCCCAGCAGTTTAGGGTTCCAAAAAAAAACGCATTGTTAGCGGGATCAGCCCAGATACCTGCTAGCACCTGCGTTTTCCCCCTCCGCCCAGCCCAGCCCACCCAAGTGCAGTATCGATCGATCACTGTCACTTACAAAACACTAAGCACACATAACTGCAGCGTTCGCAGAGTCAGGCCTGATCCCTGCGATCGCTAACATTTTTTTTGTGGTAGCGTTTTGATTCAGTCGCTTCAGTCAGGAGCTTTTTTACCTGTGAATCTCAAAAAAATAAAAAAAATAAAAATAGTTGTCGTTTTATTGTTCTCTCTCTCACTCTATTCTCTCTCTATTGTTGCTCTTTTTTTACTCCATTCTATTCTGCAATGTTTTATTATGTTTTATCATGTTTTATCATGCTTGCTTTTCAGGTATGTAATTTTGTTTACTGTGTTTTAGTGTTAAGCATTTTTTTGTTTTCAGGTGCGCCATTCAGTTGCAACGCGGATTTATTTATCTTGACAGCAACAGCGTTTGCTCCCACGATACATAAAGCCGCGACTCCAACGCTGTAGGAGGTGATTTCACCACCACAGTTAAAAAAAAGAGCATATATGCCGAAGCATGGGGGCAGCAGGGGGGGGGAGGAGCGATTGGCTCCTAATGCCACGTACATAAGGTCGAAATTCCGACCGTGTGTACACGGCATAACTTTTGCGGGAGGATGCCCCCATGCATCGGCATATATAAATGGTGCATGTATGCCCATCATTAGAAGTGGGTGGATGAAGGGAGGTATTCTAATGGTGGGCATACCCACCAATCAATCTCTTTTTTTTCGTTCAGCCAAGAGGCTGCATGAAAAAAAAAAGATTACAATATATGTCCAGTATGTTGCTGGACTTTGAATGGTTATACCAGAATGATGCCTGCAGGTTTAGGTATCATCTTGGTATCATTCTTTTCAGCCAGTGATCGGCTTTCATGTAAAAGCAATTCTAGCGGGTAATTAGCCTCTAGACTGCTTTTACAAGCAGTGGGAGGGAATGTCCCCCCTCCCGGATATAAACCGCGCCATTGGGAAATTGGGAAAGCATTTTATCACACCAATCTTGGTGTGGTCAGATGCTTTGAGGGCAGAGGAAAGATCTAGGGTCTAATAGACCCCAATTTTTTCAAAAAAAGAGTACCTGTCACTGCCTATTGCTATCATAGGGGATATTTACATTCCCTGAGATAACAATAAAAATCATAACAAAGAAAAAAAATGGAAGGAACAGTTTAAAAATAAAATAAAAAAGCTAAATAAATAAAAAAAAAACCAAAAAAAAAAAAAAAAGCACCCCTGCCCCCCCTTCTCTTGCGCAAAGGCGTACACAAGCGTTGGTCTGGCGTCATATGTAAACAGCAATTGCACCATGCATGTGAGGTATCACCGCGAAGGTCAGATCGAGGGCAGTAATTTTAGCAGTAGACCTCCTCCGTGAATCTAATGTGGTATCATGTAAAGGCTTTTAAAGGCTTTTAAAAATGTATGTAGTTTGTCGCCACTGCGTGTTTGTGCGCAATTTTAAAGCATGTCGTGTTTGGTATCCATGTACTCGGCCTAAGATCATATTTTTTATTTCATCAAAAATTTGAGCAATATAGTGTGTTTTAGTGCATTAAAATAAAAAAAAAGTGTATTTTTTCCACAAAAAATGCGTTTGAAAAATCGCTGCGCAAATACTGTGTGGAAAAAAAAAATGCAACACCCACCATTTTAATCTGTAGGGCCTTTGCTTTAACATTATATATAGTGTTTGGGGGTTCAACGTAATTTTCTTGCAAAAAAAAAAATATGTTTTAATGTAAACAAAAAGTGTTAGAAAGGGCTTTGTCTACAAGTGGTTAGAAGAGTGGGTGACGTGTGACATAGGCTTCTAAATGTTGTGCATAAAATGCCAGGACAGTTCAAACCCCCCCCAAATGACCCCATTTTGGAAAGTAGACACCCCAAGCTATTTGATGAGAGCAATGTTGAGCCCATTAAATGTTTTTTTTTTTTGTCCCAAGAGATTGAATAATGAAAAAAAAAAAATATATATATATTTTTTTTACAAAAAGTTGTCACTAAATGATATATTGCTCAAACATGTCATGGGCATATGTGGAAATACACCCCAAAATACATTCTGTTGCTTCTCCTGAGTACGGGGATACCACATGTGTGGGACTTTTTGGGAGCCTAGCTGCGTACGGAACCCCAAAAACCAATCACCGCCTTCAGGCTTTCTAAGGGTGTAATTTTTTTATTTCACTTCTCACTGCCAATCACAGTTTCGGAGGCCATGGAATGCCCAGATGGCATAAAACCCCCCCAAAATGACCCCATTTTGGAAAGTAGACACCCCAAGCTATTTGCTGAGAGGTATGGTGAGTATTTTGCAGATCTCGCTTTTTGTCACAAAGTTTTGAAAATTGAAAAAAAGAAAAAAAAAAAAAAATTTTTTTTCTTTACTTTCTTCATTTTCAAAAACAAATGAGAGCTGTAAAATACTCACCATGCCTCTCAACAAATAGCTTGGGGTGTCTACTTTCCAAAATGGGGTCATTTGGGGGGGTTTTGTGCTATTTTGGCATTTTATGGCCTTCGAAACGGTGATAGGTAGTGAGGAGTGAAATCAAAAATTTGCACCCTTAGAAATCCTGAAGGCGGTGCTTGGGTTTCGGGGCCCCGTATGCGGCTAGGCTCCCAAAAAGTCCCACACATGTGGTATCCCCATACTCAGGAGAAGCAGCAAAATGTATTTTGGGGTGCAATTCCACATATAACTATGGCATGTGTGAGCAATATATCATTTAGTGACAACTTTTTGAAAAAAAAAAAAATCTTTTTTATTTTTGTCTTTATTCAATCACTTGGGACTAAAAAAAAAAATATTCAATGGGCTCAACATGCCTCTCAGCAAATAGCTTGGGGTGTCTACTTTCCAAAATGGGGTCATTTGGGGGGGTTTTGTACTTCTCTGCCATTTTAGCACCTCAAGAAATGAAATAGGCAGTCATAAATTAAAAGCGGTGTAAATTCCAGAAAATGTACTCTAGTTTGTAGACGCTATAACTTTTGCGCAAACCAATAAATATACGCTTATTGGCATTTTTTTTACTAAAGACATGTGGCTGAATACATTTTGGCCCAAATGTTTGACTAAAATTGAGTTTATTAGATTTTTTTTATAACAAAAAGTAGAAAATCTCTTTTTTTTTTTTCAAAATTTTTTTTTTTTTTTCAAAATTTTCGCTCTTTTTCCGTTTATATCGCAAAAAATAAAAATCACAGAGGCAATCAAATACCATCAAAAGAAAGCTCTATTTGTGGGAAGAAAAGGACGCAAATTTCGTTTGGTTACAAAATTGCATGACCGCGCAATTACCAGTTAAAGTAGTGCAGTGCGAAATTGAAAAAAGACCTCTGGTCCTTTGGCTGCCAAATGGTCCGGGGCTGAAGTGGTTAAGGACGGCATATAGCCCTACAGCACTGAGGTCTTACACATTCGTTTTATACAGAAAACACCTTTATGCAGTTTTATGTTTATCTAATGCCCCGTACACACAGTCGGAAATTCCGACCACAAAATCTGTCGGATTTTGTCCGACACAGGTGTTGCACACACGGTCGGACAAAGTTGTCGGAAAATCCAATCATTCTGAACGTGGTGACGTTCGTTGCATACGACGGAACTACGTAGAGGCTAGTAGCCAATAGCTTTGATCTCATAATTTGATTTGAGCATGCGTGGCACTTTGTCCGTCGGAATTCTCTACACCCGATCGGAATAAGTCTGATCAGATTTTGTTGTCGGAAAATTTGAGAGCTGGATCTCAAATTTTTTCCGTCGGAATTCCCGACCGCGTGTACGGGGCATAAGTCTGTGTTGGTTTTCTTCAGGTTTCCCAGTTTCCGCAAACAAACCCAAAAACACTTAGGACCTGAAGTTTAATCTGCTTATATTTGGCCTTCCCTGGTTCTTCCCTTCCCCTTGTATCAACATGCTAATGACATTTTTTAATAAAACCTTTCCAATTTCATACCTAGACTCAGGAACATCATCACTGAGTCTCTATGTGTTTTTATGCAGTGCACACAGATCATGACTGGCGGGAGGGCTCCACAGAGTTTTGTACCAAGCTTCCTGAAAACATCACAGCACCCAGTACTCTTTGCAAGAGCCCCCAATTCTGATGCAAGCAGTAGACTGGCTCATAAAGGCCAAATGTCGGGGCGACATTGGCCGGTTAAATATAAACCGTCCAACATTTGGCCCATGTGTCGGCAGTTCGGCTGGCTTCTGTCAGATGAGCAAGCTGGAAAACCAGTAGTTGACGAGCTCCCGATCAGCGCTCTCAGCCAATGGCAGAGAGCGCTGAGCAGAGTGTTCTGGCAGGGGGCTGTCTGCCTGTCAGAACACACTAGCACAGCAGGAGAGATCGTTGAACTAACATCGGGTTGTTAGTACAGCGGCTCCGACTGGAGCTATCAGTTCATTTTCATTCAACTCGCTGCAATGAACTAAAAAAAAAAAAAAAAACCTAGTGGTGTGTACGAGGCTTTAGAAGAGGTTATGCAATTATCAAAATGCTTTGATGGGTGGATGTCGGTGAGTCTGGAGGGGTGGGAGCTTCTAGGCAGGTTGAATTTTCATGCAGACCATTCTAGGCAACACCCGCTTGTGATGCTGAGCCTCCATTATTGAAAGGACTGAATTCCAATGAATAGAAAGGGCCAGCCAGGGACAGTAAGGCTGGAGAGGAAAGAGCTCAATGTTGCCTCCATCTTCTATTGCACACTGTAAAAAAAAACTCACGGTGTGCAGTAAAATCTGAATGAGCAATTTCAGTACAAGAGGAGTCTATTGCCGATCGTGTGTAGAGAATTCCGACGGACAAAGTGCCACGCATGCTCAGATTAAATTACGAGACCAAAGCTATTGGCTACTAGCCTCTACTTAGTTCCGTCGTACGCAACGAACGTCACCACGTTCAGAATGATCGGATTTTCCGACAACTTTGTCCGACCGTGTGTATGCAACACCAGTGTCGGACAAAATCCGTCTGAAAAAATCCCACGGATTTTGTGGTCGGAATTTCCGACCGTGTGTACAGGGCATATAACTGTGCAAGGCTGAAGATAAGACTGGAACCCAGCTTTAGGTAAATCTGAAAATAATGATACTATATAAATTCTTATAATATACGTACAAATACAAGTAACATTAATGAAGTCTTCACAAGTAAAGGAACAACGTTTCTTACCAATGTCACCAACGTTAACATCCTCAGGGACCATTTGGAGTAATATAGTGCCTGTTTCTTTGATGAGGGGGAAAGCGGAATATAATATGATGGCCACCATGATTACAGTAAGGCTGGGATCGATGTAACACTGCCAGTTGCAGGGTTCCTCAGGTTTTAAAGGTTTGACATAAAATATGATTGCTGCCACCACAACTACCACTGACCCCAATGCATCTCCCATAACATGAAGCAGGACACCTGCAGGCAGAGAAAGAAAGAAGTATTGTCAAAAATCTAATTATATATTTTTTTATTTCTCTACGTTCAATCAAAACTGGAATTTATATTTTTGATAGATATTGGAACAGTGTCTTACGATATATTGAACTTGAGTCTCTATGTCTGCATTGAATTGAATCTTTTTATGTGCCTAAATCTGTCTCGACAGTTGCCTCCTGTAAACCCTAACCATCAGTATCATGTCTTGCCAGTCTAACTCATGGACCTCCTGCAGTCTTTTTTTTAAACCTTTAAAAAGGTTGTACCCTGTGTTATCTATAACTCATGATACATTAATGTGATAGTCACTGGGAAGAATGCTCTTTACAATTGTGGTCATTGGGAAGAATCTCAACCTTATGGATAGCTTAAAAGCTCATTGTTTTTCAGTGGTTTCCCAGCTGCAGCCTGAAGGCCAGATGTGGCCCTTTGCTTGCCCTTATCTGGCCCTTGGGACACTATTCCTCTTGTTGATACAAGGCATTATTCATCTGACATACACCACTGATGGGGCACTATTCCTTCCACCAACACCAATGATTGGGCACTATTCTATCCCAATGACACCAATGATGGGACACTATTCATCTATCTCCCACTGAAACCAGGGATGGGGCACTATTCCTCCCACTGATACCAATGATGGGGCACTATTCCTCCCAATTATACCAATGATGGGACACTATTCCTCCCAATAACACCAATGATGGGGCACTATTCCTCCCACTGAAACCAATGATGGGGCACTATTTCTCCCACTGATACCGAAGATGAGGCACTATTCCTCTACCTGACACCAATGATGGGACACTATTCCTCCCCCTGACACCAATAATGAGGCACCATTCCTCCCACTGACACCAAGAATGGGGCATTATTCCTCTCACTGATACCGATAATGGGACACTATTCCTCCCACTGAGACCAATGATGGGGGACTTATTCCTCCCACTGAAACAAATTATGAGACACTATTCTTTCTACTGCTTTCAGTGAATGGGGAACTATTCCTCCAACTGCTACCAATTATGGGGTAATATTACTCCTACAGATAGCAATGATTGAACACTACAACTCACACTTGATGGGGCACTATTCCTCTAATGACACCAATTATTGGTGGGGCACTATTCCTCTCACTGATTTCAATGGTCGGGAACTATGATGTGGCACTCATACTGACCATAAGCAGTATGTATTTTTTTTTACATAAACTCACCACCAAGCCCAGGGCATTTCCTACTCCCACTGGCCACAATCTGCCCCTCCTGAAGTCAAAAGGACAGTAAACTGGCCCTTTGTCTGGAAAGTTTGGAGATCCCTGATCTAATTCATTGAACGTATGTTGTGCTTTTAATCAAACGCATGGACATCTCAGAATAGAGGAGGGAGTGCAGGGATAACAACATTAATGATCTTTTCTCCAATTGCAATCCTGGACCAAGATCTATTGAATGTTCTCAACCTTTTTAACATGGTGGAACCATTGAAATAACTTTCTGGGCTAAGGGAACACCTAATAATTACTATATCTATAATTCAAGGCATATTAGCCTGATGGTCACTAGAAAGGATGCTCCTTACATCTCGAAAGAATCCCAACCTTACAGATAGCTAAAAACAAATCACTGCTGTCAATGGTTGCTCATCTGAAAAATAGAAGCTGATCATTACACAAGGAACCCCTAGCAACCTCTGGAGAAACTCAAAGGTTTCGTGGAAGGCTATTCTACTGCTTTGATTTTAGCGCAAAAAAAGTGAGATCAGGGACCTGGCTATGCTGCCTGGTAGGACAGTTCCCCTATAAGTACATTCTGTATATTTTGCTCCATTTTTATCTGCACATCAGCTTTTAGGATCTTTACCTCTCATATTTAGGGCTGCCGCATTGTTATTCTTGGACTTCTCATCCTCCAGATCAGAATCCTGGTCTTCTAGAGAGTCACCTGTAGCCAAAGAAGAAACGCTGTGTTGTGTATAAATTCTACAAACAGAAGAAACACCAGTTTTTCAAAGATCAGCTTTGCCATTGACAATACAAATAGAATGTTTTGTCTGGAGACACACTTTAAAAGCAAATAGGGTCATACAACTTTAGAAAATGGCACATACAAAGGAAAAATCCCATAATGTGATGGCAAGATCCTAAACTAGGATCGTAAACTAGGAGCCCCCAACATGATGAGTCAACTTGTTACACATGGGCCTATGAGTATGGGGCTTAAACTAACCTACCGTAAATGTAAACCTTTTGGTAGTTACTATATACCTTAATCCATAAAGCTGGTACATACTCCTCAAGAAATGGTAAGCAACATCTTTCTAATATTGTTTCAGCTGGTTACATAATGGTGACAGATACACTTTACAGATGAAAACACAGAAATATTTTGGCAGAGCAAAAAGAAAACATGTAAAATGTAGTATCCAACTGCAACCAATCAGTAATCTGTTTCTATTGATCAGGCTGTTCTAAATACGTAATTTTGTATTCTTTAAAGCGGAGTTCCACCCAAAAATGGAACTTCAGCTTTAAGGGAAGGTGACCCCCTGACATGCCACATTTGGCATGTCATTTTTTTTTTGGGTGGGGGGCCCTCTTTTTAGAGGGTTCCAGCTCCCACTTCCTCCTGGTGCACCCGCGGCAATGGAAGTAAGATCACCTCTCCCCCTCCCTCTCGGGAATCATCTGGGACACGTCACAGGTCCCAGATGATTGCCCGGCCAGTCACAGCGCGCAGCGCGGCTCGCGCATGCGCAATGCGTGCCCGGCTGTGAAGCCACAGCCAGGCGCCCACAGTGACAATGCTGGCACCGCAGAGAGTAGGGTGGAGATGAGTGAGGCCTGGTTCCCAAGCATCGCTGGACCCTGGGAAAGGTAAGTGTCCGATTATTAAAAGTCAGCAGCTGCAGTATTTGTAGCTGCTGACTTTTAATTATTAAATTTTTTTGGAACTCCGCTTTAAAAGTATATACACTATACACACACACACACACACACACACAAACACACAATTTCTGCTTGTGCCTCTGTTTTACGTGGTTGCATATCAGCCACTACATGTGCCGTCTTCAAGTTGAGGTAAGATAAGCATATCTAACCATTCATGAAGTCATTAACCCTTAGACCTCAGATATGACTCATGAAACTGCTCATACGCCAAGGTCACGGCAAGCTTCAAAGTACATGTTATCTGAGTTGAGTCTTATTACAGTCCATAGTACATCAAACAAAAAAAATGTTCGTCCCTCTATGGGATATTTAACTGTTCTGTCTTCCCCCCCTTTTTCTTTTCTGCAAGGCTTTTCGGAATCATACCAGAATAGACTTGACTTGTTATAAATGTTAATAATACTATCGTTATGCCTCGTACACACGATCGGACTTTCCGGCGGGATTGTCCGCCGGACCTAGTCCAGCGGACAAACCGCCGGACTTCCAGCGGGGCTTCGCCGGACTTTAAAGCAAACGGACTTGACCACACACGATCACTCTAAAAGTCCGGCGGTTCACGCAATGACGTACAGCACGTACGACGGGACTAGAAAAAGGAAGCTCATGATCCAAAACGACACCCTTTCTACTCCGTCTGCTAATCTCGTGTTTATCTCGTGTTAGTAGACGTTTGGTTAGAGACGATTTGTGCTTTTCAGACTTCAGCTTAATTCGCTTGTTTTCTGCGGTTCAGTCTGTGCTTATATATATATATATATATATATATATATAATATTATATATATATATATATAATTTCACAAATTAATGAAGAAAAACGTTCGTGATGACTCTGCGTGAATATAAGCAGCAAGGCAACCTCATTCTTCAAGCACGATAAAAAAAGATCAAAGATTTAGCAGCGTGACGAATGTGCTAGCTTCAATACGAACGCTAGTTTTACCAGACCGAGCGATTCCGTGACATACTTGCTACTGAGCATGCGTCCTTTTTGGTCCGCCGGACCATCATACAGACGGCCGTATTGTCCGCCGGACTGCCGAGTCCAGCGGACAATTTTAAAACAAAACTTAAAACTTAGTCCGCCGGACTTTTGGGAAAAAAAGTCAGTCGGAGCCCCACACATGGTCGGACTATCCGGCGTACTCTAGTCCGGCAGACAATCCTGCCGGAAAGTCCGCTCGTGTGTACGAGGCATTAGGTATACAGTGAACAGTTTTATCGATCAGTGAGTTCTAGGCATCTCATGACCCATCACTTTGTTTATGGGACAGGAATAGTCAGGGTTAGTACCTTTGATTTAGTATAGTTATATAATGATCCATTCGCACTGATCTGAGACCCACTATTGTAACACAGTTGTTGACAAGAAACTTGTATCATTGAGAACCCTTGTTGTCTGTCAAAACTTAATTTCAATAAAAAAACACTGGAAAAAGAAAAAAAGAAATGTACTTGTAGAAGCACAAGTCCCAGCAGAACCAGGTGCGAGGCCATCATGCTGGAACTTGTTATTTTCAAGGTGGAACATGCCATGGTTCACCCAATGACCAACATGGCCAACAAAATCAGAGGGGTAAGTAGAAGAGGCAAAAAGAGACAGCTGCCCGGGGCTGTGATGATTGGGGGTCAGTATTGCATTAGAAAAAAGATTATTGATATTTAAACCTTATCCTTACAAATATTATTATTATTATTATTAGTAGTAGTAGTATTATATATTTTGTATTTTTAAAAAGTAACTTGACTGATGTAACATAATCTGTAACTATCATTATTTGCTGTTGTATTGTTTGTTTTAGCGGGGACGGCTTAAATTAACAGTCACAAGGCTGAAAATAATCATCAGGAAAAACAAAAAATATTTGGCTTAATAAATTACACCTGAATTTTAATTTGAGAAGATGGTTTGACATAATAAAATGTTTGGCATTTGTCTATAATGGGGAACACTTTTACAAACACTGTACCCATAAATCAAAAGTACCTAAAATTAAACCTCTGATCCATAGTAATGGCCAAATCTGTCTGAGATCGACGTATATTAGTCTGTCCTAAACAAATAGATTGTGTAGAGGACACATATGAAGGCCACAACTCCAATTGGATGACCACATCTTAGCAGCTTGGAAAGATATGGATGAGCCATATGGCCTAATTATCAGCACATTAGGTCTAAAACAGCCTCATCATCCAATTATATGTGTGTATGGGCACATTTTATACAACTCAAGGCCTCAGTTGCTCATTGGTTTCTCTTTAAAAACCCACTAACCAACACCCCTGATGAAATAACCGAAAGGCACCTGCTCTGTCGTGGTCCTCGCTCTCCGTCCCTTGGATATCCGCCCTATAGGGGGTGACATTCAGGTGGTCATTGGATGATCTCTGAGGGTTCTCTGGATCCTTTGTTTTTCTCAATCTCCGCATGCACGCTCCATAGTCCTGGAAGACCAGCAGACCCACAATGTTCACCCCCAGACCCAGGGCGCCCACGATCAGCACCAGCTCTGGGCCATCGATCTTCTCTGGCTTGGCTATCCGCAGCACCGAGTCCACCAGGATGGTAAAACAAAGGGCAGTCAAGAAGACGGCGTTGCTCAGGGCGCCCACCACCTCGGCCCGGGCATAGCCATAGGAAAACCGAGGACCCCAGTTTGTGCGGCGGGAGATGCGGCTGGCAGTAAGGCCCACACAAAGTGAGATGAGGTCAGACAGCATATTGAAAGAGTCTGAAATGAGGGCAATAGAGTTGCCCAAGTAGCCAGACACCAGCTCTGCCACAAAGAAGATGACTGTGATGACCAGCATGAAGATCAGCCGGCAGGTCTTCCCTGTGTACCGCCCCATGACAGCAAGTAGAGGTAATGGACAGTGCCAGGAAAGAGGAAAGTCTCAGAGGATCAACAGGGCAACAGACTGGGTCACTGTCAGCTCTGTACCTGATTACTGGTTCTGATTGATCTGCAGGGTCTGCAGCTACTGAGCATATGGCACCAGGTGCACAAGCCAGCGTGAGCTGATTACTGAGCAGTGAACTCAGATCTTATATGTGCAATTTAAAGGAGCCAAAAATGTCACATATATCTGTACTGTTTCTAATCAATAAGTAATATCAAACAACACTGCCTACTAAAGCAGTGAGATCCTGCAGCACTGCCTGATACAGGATAACTACAATGATGTTCAGTAGCACAGTGCAATCTTACAGTGCTAGGCCAGCAGAACAGAGGAGGGTTACAGAACTGGCTATTTATTGCTGAATATCTTTACTGCAGCAGTGGGATCTTGCAGAGCAGGAAGGCAGATCAGCAGTGGGATCTTGCAGTGTGGGGAAGTGGATTACAATGGGATCTGGCAGTGCTGGAAGGTAGATCAGCAGTGGGATCTTACAGTATGGAAAGATTAGAAGTAGGATCTGGTAGGTATGCAAGTAGTGGTACCTTGCAGTGCAGGAAGGTAGGTCAGCAATGGGATCTTGCAGTGTGGGGCAGTAGATCAGCAGTGGAATCTTGCAGTGTGGGAAAGTGGATTAGCAATGGGATCTGGCAGTGCTAGAAGGTAGATCAGCAGTGGGATCTTGCAGTATAATAAGGTAAGATCAACAGTGGTAACTTGCAGTGCTGAAAGGTAGGTCGGCAGTGGGATCTTGCAATGCAGAAAGGCAGGTTGGCAACTGGATTATGCAGTGCAGAAAGGTAGGCCAGCAGAGCGATCTTGCAGTGCAGGAAGGTAGGTCAGCAGTGTGATCTGACAGTGAAGGGAGGCAGGTCAGTAGCTGGATCTTGCAGTGAAGGAAGGTAGGTCAGCAGAGCGATCTTGCAGTGCAGGAAGGTAGGTCAGCAGTGTGATCTGACAGTGCAGGAAGGTAGGTCAGCAGCTCCTCCAGTAATTTCTTCCAGTGGTGTCTCCAGGCGGTGCGTTGCAGTTTATATAGACGGAGCCGAGTGATATAATCGGTGGAGAGTGATGTCACCGCCCAGCCCGGCCGCTCCTATTTTCCAATACAGCGGCACGTACTCAGCACGGTGTGATCTCCATGTGACAGACGGACTCCTCCGATTATGCCTGTATGTACCGAGCATTCATCACCCGAGTCACCGGGGACCGGGCTCTCTGAAACCGGAGGATGGGAGATCCGTAATCATCAACCCAATCCATTCACCGACCAGTCTGTACACTGGATAGAAACATTTCTGCCCAACGTGTGTGTGCTGTATATAGCTATATATATATATATAGATATATATATATATATATATATATATATATATATATATATATATATATATATATAATATATTTATATATATATATATATATATATATATATATATATATATATATATAGAGAGAGAGAATATATATAGATATATTTATATATCTACATACACTTATTTATATATATATTTATATATATATATATATATATATATATATATATATTTGTATTCTAATCACTCATGTCGATACATTGTAACAATGAGTTCATAAAATGTATATACATTTGGAAAACTATAGCCATTCATAATTCTACAACTCATTAAAATAATCATCATAATGGTCATCATGTAGATTGTAGATTTTTAAGGCTCCCCTCATACCGAAGCATTTTGCGCTTGTAGTTCCATTAGTTGGAAGCGACACCCCAAACGCAGAAAGCAGACGCACATTTTTCCAGAAGGACATCCAAAAGCTACATAAGCTACTTTGATGTGTTTGTTGTGCATAGGGCAGCCCGTTGAAATTAATAGGGGGGCTCATGTGATGTGCGTAGCGCAAAAGTGCACACAAAACCCGCATAAGCATGGTGAGATTTTGCACCTATTCTCCAAATTCTTGCTGTGAGTGCAGTTCTATGACAAGTCGTTTCCCATGATTTCCAATGATAACCATTCATATACGCGCGACTTAAAGTTGCAGCAACTTCAAAGTAGTTTATGCACTACTTTGGTCCAATTTTCATGGAACTTGAGGGCCATAGACTTCAATGTTAACCCTCAGAAGTTGCATGAAAGTTTTACCTGAATGTTATACTGTGCAACAGTTGTCCATTATCACTGGTCAAAGCCAAAACATATCCAAGTTGCACCCATCCAAAGTTGCTCTCCAAAGTCTGCGCAACTTTGGAGTCCTACAAGTGTGAGTGAAGCGTAAAGCCCCTTTGATCACACGATCGGGTCTGCCTGTCAGTTTTTCAGGTGGACCCAATTGGACCACCCATTGTCCTCTATGGAATGGTGGATGTCAGCGGACATGTGTCCACTGACACCTGCCGGGCATCCAATCTGACAAAATCCACTGGAATAGGGACGTATGACGATACGTTCGTCCAATCCATCCAGCGGATCGGATGACAGACAATTGGATGGAAACGGACATGCAGTTCATTTCCATCCAACCGCCCCATAGAGCAGAGCGGACTGTGTCCGTTTTGCAAAGCAGAGCGGACATGGACCTGTCACCCGCTGCTCAGCAGGGATCAGCAGAGAGATCCCAGCTGAGCAGACAAATTCTGCTTGGACGGATCCGCCACATGTGAAAGGGGCCTTAAGCTGGCCATACATTGATCAGTTGTGTTTTTTTTTTTTTTCAATCAACCAGCAGGCTGATTAAAAATAAATAAATAAATAGAGTCTCCCATCCAAATAAGAGAGGTTTATGGGGGGATCCTCCCCACTGCTCCAAACTTTCTAAACAAAGGGCCAGTTTGCTGCCCTTTAGACTTTAGTAGGGCCGGACTGTGGCCATTGGAAGTAGAAAAGGTCCTGACATCAGTAGGAAAAAACAGTACCCCATCTTTGGTGTCAGTTGGAGGAATTGTGCCCCATCATTCATGTTGGAGGAATTGCGCCCCTTCGTGGGTGTGATTGGGAGAAATTATGCCCCCATCATTGGTGTCATTGGGCCCCATTGCTGGTGTCATTGGGAGAAATTGGGCCCCATTATTAGTGTCATTGGGACAAATTGTGCCCCATCATTGATGTCATTGGGAGGAAATGTGCCTGTTCATTGGTGTCATTGGGGGGATTTGTGCCCTTTCATTGTTGTCAGTGGTTGGATTGGTGCCCCATGATTGGTATCAGTGGATGAAAGGCCAGATAAAAGCAATGCTGCAGCGCTGGTCAAATCTAAATTGTCAAACACTCCCATTTGTGAGAAGTTGATCATTAGATCGACTTCTAACGAAAAGGAATAGCCACACATGGATCAAAATGTGGTCATCCCTGCTTAACCAGACCGACTTCAATCCAGCATGAGAGGATTGGTATTGGATCTACACCTTTTAGATGGTAGTGTGCTATAGGTACACACTGTGGTCACAAATAATCTTTCACATATACAAAGCTGCACATTGTGACATGCTGAATTTGTGTGATTGGTCATCGATCTTCTGCAGCAGCATCGCATCCACCAAGATGGTAAAACAAAGGGTGTTGCACAGGCGCCCCCACCACCTTTCACACAAAGTATTTACAAAGCCCATTAGGAGTGAAACTGTTTGACTGGCCTATGGAGAAGGAAAGGGAGAGTGAAGATCAACAGCTTATCTCAAGAGAAAGTAATAACAATGGGCTGAAATAAACCTGGTCGAAAGATTTGACCCCTGAGATGGCCACAACTGCTATTGGATGACATCTTAGCAGCTGGGAAAGTTGTAGCCCATTGGTTAAGAAATAGAAACAAAAAAATTACTTTGCAATTAGTGTTAAGTGATCCCAAATAAGTAATGCCTAACACTTTTTACACTAAAGATCTACACATTGGGATTGGGCGAACCTGTGTGATTGCTCTTTAGAGAAGGAAAGGGAGCATGCACCGCGCTAACTTATTTCAAGGCAAAGCCATAGCAATGAACTGGAATAATTAATGAGAAAATAAAACCGCGCTTGCAACTAAAATAATAAAAAACAGGCTGCCACTCAAAGTGGGATACACACACTAATCAGTAAAACAAAAGAAAGAAGTAGCGCCAAAAAACAATAATTAAAAGTTTGTATCAACAGGGATAATGAATATTCCCGGTTATATGGTCAGATAAATCATATGGTAAATAAATCCAGACCACTAGGTACAGTTCATGAAATGGGCAAAGTTCAAATATTGTTGTAGATAATTAGTTAGGCTATACACCAGACCAAATAGCCACATCCAGGACAAGTAGAGATCGACACACCAGTGTGAATGATATGCAATAAGTGACAGGAAACACGGACCCTCCACCACTACAAGATGTGCCCTTACCGAATGGCAGAGCATATAAGGCTCTGTAATGGAATGATCGAATGTGAGTCTTCAGGGCTTGAGGTCTGTTTTCACCAGGACTACTAGGATCCGCTCTTTGCTGTCAATGGATACTTTTGATATGTCCCCAGCTTCTAAGTCTCCCAGTTCCTGGTATTGGGTATAGGCTCACCGATTCATTGGGGGAAGAAAAGGACCACCAATAGTGTAATTCCGTTGGGTAATTTATTTAAAAAACAATAGTAAAAACTTACATTTAATAAAAACTTAGACACAAATCCGCCGGCCGGTCGGAAGCTGTAGCCCGTTCTCTAGAGCGTGGTGACGTCACTGCGCGCCTTCCCAGACTAGTTTCGGCAGAATTGCCGTCTTCAATGGGGAACTATTGAAGACGGCAATTCTGCCGAAACTAGTCTGGGAAGGCGCGCAGTGACGTCACCACGCTCTAGAGAACGGGCTACAGCTTCCGACCGGCCGGCGGATTTGTGTCTAAGTTTTTATTAAATGTAAGTTTTTACAAATAATGGTGTCATGCTTGCTTAATAGATTTTCTACCAGGCCAAAACCAGACCAGTAAATCTGAGAGTTCAGCTACCCAAAAAATGGTGCCTTTGTTTTGGCCTTGTGGAAAAGGCAGAGACACAAACACAAACTAATCTTACCATGGAACCGTTATATAAAATATAAAAAAAAGAATATAAAAAACAGAAGGCGGTTTAAACTCTTCAGCCATGGTGAAATATCAATATATAAGTTTGGGTGAAACTGACCATTAAAACCAAGGTTATTTTTAAAATGATCAGTAGATCCAGAAAAATATATTTTTCTGCAAATATCTAGCTTGACCCCACCTTGCCTCCTCCTGATCATCCTTATTGGCTAAGTCAGGCTGCTTATTGCTTTTAAAACCATTATAAAAGTTTGGAAGGTTTGAGATAGGCTGTCAGTGTAAATCATTACTGATCACACAGTGCCTAGTGGGGCTTAACAATAATGCCCCGTACACGCGGTCGGATATTCCGATGGAAAAAATCCAATCGGATTATGTTGTCGGAAAATCCGATCGCATGTGGGCTCTAGCGGGCTTTTTTTCCGTCGGAATTTCTGACGGAAAAAATCCGATCGGACTTTTTCCAATCGTGTGTAGAGGATTCCGACGCACAAAGTGCCACGCATGCTCAGAAGAAATTTGGAGACAAAAGCTATTGGCTACTGGGCTCTACGTAGTCCCGTCGTACATTTTATACGTCACCTCGTTCGGAATGATCGGATTTTCCAACAACTTTGTCCGACCATGTGTGTGCAACACAAGTTTTGGACAAAATCCGTCTGAAAAAATCCGACGGATTTTGTGGTCGGAATGTCCGACCGTGTGTATGGGACATAAGGAGACAGCAGTCACACCAAGGGCATGATTACAGAACATAGAACCCTACAGCTAAATTTTGTTGGGCTCTTCATGACTGGAAGTATCATGTGGGGTACAGAGCGCAACAGCAGCCTTTGCAATCCCTAATGATACAGTGAGGGATATGTAATATCTTCACAGGCACTCAGATTTTCTATGTTTAAAGTTGAACTCCAGGAATTATTTTTATTGCATGCTTGGATAAGTCCAGCTTGGCATAATGTAAGTATGCATATCTCATACCCGATGGTCCACTGGGAAAGCTGAAAATCATTGGAGTAGTTGGTGCTATTTCAGCGATCACCACAAACTTCCAGGTAATGCACCACGTGGCTTCCCCCATGCACACTGACGACAGGAGGTTGCTAGCTCAACTCCACCTTGTGGAGGCATTCTATGACTGTCACTAAACCCAGAAGATTGCAGCTATCACTGTAGTAGTGCCAATTACTGCAGTGATTTCCAGCTTCCCCAGCTGTTCTTCAGTTATGAGTAATGCCGCGTACACACGAAGGGACAATCCCGCGGGATTATTCTCTGGACTCAAGTCCAGCGGACAATCCCCTCGTGTGTGGGCGTCGGCGGACTTTTTGGCGCCAAAGTCCGGCGGACCAAAGTTTTAAGTTTGGTTTTAAAATTATCCGCTGGACTTGGCAGTCCGGCGGACAATCCCGCCGTTAGTAGGCTAGTCCGCCGGACTTTTTAAATGAACGGACTTGCCGCTCATCGGCAAGTCCGTTCATTTAGCACGTGACTTCAGGTTACGTAGCTAGCGTAGGCAGTAAATGCCGGCGCGCTAGCTCCGTCACCTGGCATGGATTTAAAGGGAATCCCCACGCCGTTTTTCGGTCCCCCCCAAATCCATCTCAGACCCTTATCCGAGCACGCAGCCCGGCCGGCCAAGAAAGGGGTGGGGATGAACGAGCGCCCCCCCCTCCTGAGCCGTACCAGGCCGCGTGCCCTCAACATGGGGGGTGCCGTGGGGAAAGGGGGGCCGTGCGGCCCCCCCCACCCCAAAGCACCTTGTCCCCATGTTGATGAGGACAAGGGCCTCTTCCCGACAACCCTGGCCGTTGGTTGTCGGGGTCTGCGGGCGGGGGCTTATCGGAATCTGGGAGCCCCCTTTTATAAGGGGGCCCTCAGATCCCGGCCCCCCACCCTATGTGAATGAGTATGGGGTACGATGTACCCCTACCCATTCACCTAAGGTGTAAAATGTAAAATGTGAAGTAAAAAAAACACACACACTTTTGAAAAAATATTTTATTGCACTGCTCCGGGGGTCTTCTTCCATCTTGGGGGTCTTCTCGCCGGACTCCTCTGCCATTTACCGCCATTTACCAAGCTCTTTTACCGAGCGGGGAAGTCCGGCTACCTTCTTCGTCGTCGCCACCGTCATCTGAGGGTCTCGATCCGCCTTCGGGGGGTCTTCCGTGGTCTTACGGGGTCTCTTCTGTTCTTGCGGCGGTCGTCGCTTTCCGCGCCGCCGGCGCCTCTTATTCTTCTTCTTCTTCCGATGTTGACACGTCGCTCTCTCTGGCCGGAATGGCAGAGCCGCGCTGTGCTGGGACTTATATAGGGACATGGGGACAGGGTCACATGCTCATGTCACATGGTGACCCCGCCCCCTGTGATGTCACAGTCCCAGCATCCTCCGGAACAGAAGAGACCCCCGGAAGACCCCGGAAGGCGGATCGAGACCCCCAGACGACAGCGGCGACGACGAAGAAGGTAGCCGGACTTCTCCGCTCGGTAAAAGAGTTTGGTAAATGGCGGAGGAGTCCGGCGAGAAGACCCCCAAGACGGAAGAAGACCCCAGGAGCAGTGCAATAAAATATTTTTTCAAAAGTGTGTGTGTTTTTTTACTTTACATTTTACACCTTAGGTGAATGGGTAGGGGTACATCGTACCCCATACTCATTCACATAGGGTGGGGGGCCGGGATCTGAGGGCCCCCTTATAAAAGGGGGCTCCCAGATTCCGATAAGCCCCCGCCCGCAGACCCCGACAACCAACGGCCAGGGTTGTCGGGAAGAGGCCCTTGTCCTCATCAACATGGGGACAAGGTGCTTTGGGGTGGGGGGGGGCGCACGGCCCCCCTTTCCCCAGGGCACCCCCCATGTTGAGGGCACGCGGCCTGGTACGACTCAGGAGGGGGGGGGCGCTCGTTCGTCCCCACCCCTTTCCTGGCCGGCCGGGCTGCGTGCTCGGATAAGGGTCTGAGATGGATTTGGGGGGGACCCCCACGCCGTTTTTCGGCGTGGGGATTTCCTTTAAATCCATGCCAGGTGACGGAGCTAGCGCGCCGGCATTTACTGCCTACGCTAGCTACGTACCTGAAGTTACGTTCTAAATGAACGGACTGCTCCGTGTGTGGGCAAGTCCGTTCATTTTCAAAAGTCCAGCGGATTGTCCGCCGGAGAAGTCCGGGCGTGTGTGGGCAAGTCCACACGCTCGGAAAGTCCGGCGAAGCCAGCTGGAAAGTCCGGCGGATTGTCCGCTGGACTAGGTCCGCCGGGAAAAGTCCGCACGTGTGTACGCGGCATTAGGCATACTTATATTGTACCAAGCTGGAGTAACGTGAGTTTGCAATATAAAATAATTCTTGGAGTCCAGCTTTAACCACTTCAATACCGGCGTATAGTCATATGACGCCCACAAGGTGGATCTCCCATCCTGGGTGGGCGTCATATGACGTCCTCGCATTCCCGGCCGCCTGGGGGGCGCGCGCGCGCGCGCGCGTGCCCCGCGGCATCGCTCGGGACCCGGTGCGAGTGCCCGTTAAAACAACGGGACCGTGCGGGACCGTGGAGCTGTGTGTGTAAACACACAGCTCCACATCCTGTCAGTGGCGAGGAGACCGATCATGTGATCCCAGTACGGAGGATCACTGATCGGTCTCCTCCCCTTGTGAGTCCCCTCCCCCCACAGTTAGAATCACTTCTATAGGGAACACATTAACCCCTGCAGCGCCCCCCCTAGTGTTAACCCCTTCCCTGCCAGTCACATTTACACAGTAATCAATGCAATTTTATAGCAACGATCGCTGTGTAAATGTGAATGGTTCCAAAAATGTGTCAAAAGTGTCCGAAGTGTCCGCCGCAATGTCGCAGTCATGAAAAAAAAAAAAACGCAGATCGCCGCCATTACTAGTATAAAAAAAAAAGCAAATTCAATAAATCTATCCCCTATTTTGTAGACGCTATAACTTTTGCGCAAAACGATCAATATACGCTTATTGCGATTTTTTTTTTACCAAAAATATGTAGAAGAATACGTATCGGCCTAAACTGAGGAAAAAATTTTTTATTTTTTTTAAAAATGGGATATTTATTATAGCAAAAAGTAAAAAATATTGTGTTTTTTTTTCAAAATTGTCACTCTTCTTTTGTTTATAGCGCAAAAAATAAAAACCGCAGAGGTGATCAAATACCACCAAAAGAAAGCTCTATTTGTGGGAAAAAAAGGACATCAATTTTGTTTGGGTGTAACGTCGCACGACCGTGCAATTGTTAGTTAAAGCGACGCAGTGCCGAATCGCAAAAAGTGCTCTGGTAAGGAAGGGTGAAAAATGGCCCGGTGCTGAAGCGGTTAAGCTGCCTTAACAGTTCCCCTAATTGGACCCCCTTGTAACCCCAAGACCAGTAGCAGCTGTGTGGGCTAATATGGCTATAGTTATGCCATTGAGTCACACATAGTGGCCTTGGAACAAGGATAGCAGAGGCTGTGAGAGCAACTGAGCCACTTTTCAAGGAAGGCCTGTAGGACCACTTTAATCTTAAATAAGTACCCTCTCCATTGCCATAAGCAAGTTTGCCCCCAGTGGAAGGGAAGGGAATTACTAACCACAAGCAAGTGTGCCCCCAGTGGAAGGGAAGAGAATTACTATACCAGGCAGAATAGATTATAAGTGTTGGGGTGTTATATTTGATAGAGGGGATGTGAGAGTTGGGGATTTTAGAAACAGAAAGCAATGGGGTGATTATGTTACTCGCAGGGGGGATTAAGGGGTAGGGGATGTTAAATGTGGGGCAGTGGGTACAGTATTATAGCTTGGGGACGTGGATTATATCCTGTGCCAGGGCCCAGTTGTACCAAGATAAGCCTTCAGTCAAACAGTTTATTGTCTGTTCTTCCAAGTTCGTTGCAATTATATTGTGCAATGTTCCTATCTAAAGCAAACCAGTTATTAAGATCATCTTTAGCTCACACCCTTTTATTAAAATGGCATTGATCCACATATCAACATACACATCATATTCATGGACTAAAACTGTGCTTATTATTGGCTACTATAGTGCACTGTGCAGTTTCATCCAGAGGTCAGTTTGATTTTGTGTTATTTCTCTGTAGCATTCCATTTGTATATTCTTTCCTTTTTCTACAACTGTATATATGGCACATTTTTAAAACTAAAGGGTTTAGTGTGTGAATGTTGCCCTTAAAGAGACACTAAATGATATTCCTATCCTCTGAAATTAATACATTTGTATCCACTTCTTAAAGTGTTAATAAACCAGGACCCTGCATTCATTATATCTGGTCTCCCACAGAACATGGAAATGCAATTATTTTTGTAAATATAAACTGCTAAATGCCCTTTCTCATCAGCAGTATATGGTAGTCTTATAACTTCTATCAGTACCTGGCTAAAGCTTGTAGGAGGAGTTTTCATACTGCACTTGCTGTCCTATCAGGATGCAGGACCCCTGACCCTCTGTCTGAACAGTGCTGATTAACCCTGTGCTGATCACATGCACCCCCCCCCCCCCAGGAGCAATAAACTCCAAACTGAGCATGTGCAGAGTGACTCCAAAGGCTCTGTCTTATCAGGAGATGGATTGGTGACTGTGGAAGAAGAGGAGGATCAGAAAAGATTGGATCAAACAGCCTTTTTATACAATGCGTAGGATTAACCCCTTAGGTTCCACAGTGAGTATAACAAGCATGGTTTACTGCATATACAGACTGATTTTACTGTTGTGGGTTTAGTAACACTTTAATAGCCCTATAATCAATTTTTTATGAAATCATTTATTTCTGCCACCTTATAATGCCCTCTGTGGGCTCCTAGACCTTCAATTTAGTTTCCCATAGTCCATAGTCTATCTCTGTAGCGAGCAAAAGATGGTTCTGCGTTCCTACATACAGTGGGACCATAGAGAATGAACAAAACCAGGAACCAGGAAGTTGCGCCACAGCAGCAAAAAAAAAAAGGCATTCCAAAATTTGGAGGAGGCCAAGAGGAAAAGAAAGGACTTTTTTTTAGGTTAAGAATACATACTTGAATAGAATTATTTTTTGTAGTCAGAGTTTAGTGTCACACAAATTCGCCATTGATGAATTGTTTATATCCCGCACCACAAGTCTCCCTCTACTTGCCACGCTTGTCCAAGTAAGTCTCCTGATCTAGTTGACGGCCCCATAGAAGTATATGGGAGTGTAATGCAGAGGTGGGACCAGCACAAGGAGTCTTGTGGTGCGGGATGTAGACAATCCTGAAAGCTGTGGGCAACAGATCTTGGTAAGTATGGATCTGTGGAGGGGGAGAGTGGGACGGTTTAGGTTGGGTAACAGAGGCAGCCTCCATAATCTCTCATGAAAGTGGATAAGCTTAGATTTGGTCTGAACTTTACTTCGGACCAAACTCAAAAGAAAACTGTCACTCCTGCCTACTACCACCCAATTAACTGCAGCTGGTACGTTTCACTCCCCGCACCTGCACATACACAAAGGGGAAGAGATGGTCATGACATGAGAGACCTAATAGAGCCTTCTGGGTTCGGTCTGAACCCAAGTTCGGACCAGACCTGAGCTCATCTCTACTCCAAACAAACTATCTTGAACAACATGCTCTTGCTTTTTTTCAGTCATGCCCTCAGACTGATTTTAGTCCTTGTAGGCCATAGGTTGTCAACCCATGGTTAGCGTACCCCTGGGGGTATGCGCACCAAGGACAGGGGGTATGCTGCCCCGAGCCAGCGCCACCAGCGGCGTCGGGAGAGAGGGGCTGACTACCCGGTGTGTTCTGCCGAGAACTCCAACTCGCCCTCGGCAGAACCCCGGCGTGGCCCAGTGAAATAGAAGTCCCGCCTCTGGCTCTTATGGTGGAAGTCACACTGGTCCAATACTGGGATGATCCCCGCTCAGTGTAAACCGCTGATAGGCACTGGCAAGGCTGCATTAATAGGCACTGGAGACTGGCAGGGCTGCACTGATGGGCACTGCCAAGGCTGCGTTGATGGGCACTGATAACTGGCAAGGCTGCATTGATGGGCACTGGCAAGGCTGAATTAATGGGCACTGGTGACTGGCCAGGCTGCACTGATGGGCACTGCCAAGGCTGAGTTGATGGGCACTGGTGACTGGCAATGCTGCATTGATGGGCACTGGCCAGGCTAAGCTGATAGGCACAGGTAAAGCTGCACCAATGGGCACTGGTGACTGGCAAGGCTGCACTAATGGGCACTGCTGAGGCTGCGTTGATGGGCACTGGTGACTGGCAAGGCCTGCGCTGATGGGCACTGGCAAGGCTGCGCTAATGGGAATTTGACTGGCAAGGTTGCACTGATGGGCACTGCCGAGGCTGCATTGATGGGCACTAGTGACTGGCAAGGCTGCATTGATGGGCACTGGTGAGGCTGCGCTGATGGGCACAGGTAAGGCTGAGCTGATGGGCACTGATCAGGCTGAGCTGCAGGGCACAGGTAAGGCTGCATTTATGGGCACTGATCAGGCTGCATTGATGGGCATTGATCAGTCTGCATTGATGGGCACTGATCAGGCTGCATTGATGGGCTAGGCGGCGCTGATGGGCACTTGTGACTGGCAAGGCTGCTGATGGGCACTGCTGAGGCTGCAATGATGGGCAATGGTGAGGCTGAGCTGATGGGCACTGATCAGGCTGCATTGATGGGCACTGATCAGGCTGCATTGATAGGCACTGGTGATGCTCAGCTGATGGGCACAGGCAAGGCTGTATTTATGGGCACTGATCAGGCTGCATTAATGGGCACTGATCAGGCTGCTCTGGTGGGCACTGATTAGGCTGCATTGATGGGCATTGGTGAGACTGAGCTGATGGGCACAGGTAAGGCTGCATTGATGGGCACTGGTGAGGCTGCATTGATGAGCACTGGTGAGGCTGCATTGATGAGCACTGGTGAGGCTGCATTGGTGAGGCTGAGCTGCTGAGCTGATGGGCACTGGTGTGTGTGTGTGTGTGTGTGTGTGTGTGTGTGTGTGTGTGTGTGTGTGTGTGTGTGTGTGTGTGTGTGTGTGTGTGTGTGTGTGTGTGTGTGTGTGTGTGTGTGTGTGTGTGTGTGTGTCATTGCAGCATGCACACATACAATGATATTGCAAACAAACAAAAACCATCACAAACACATACTGACATTACACACACACAGAAACTATGACACCCAAACAATAGAGATTACTTTCTCGAGACAGGGGAACTTTGGGATTTTTTTTTTAGACCTGCAGGGGTACTTCACCGTAAAAGGTTGAGAAACACTGTTGTAGGCCCTAGGTATCAGGCCGAATGTAGGGCTATCATGGTCCTGAGCACCACAGTGCTTGGTAAGGGACAGTGTGGCAATTATGTGATCATTGGCAACAATGTAGGCATCTGGCCCTAGCCATGTTTTTATCCAGAATCCTATATATTATGCTCCAGCATATCATGGGCTAACAATTAAAATGTATGCAAAGCCAAAACATTTTTTTACAGTTTTGGATCGAGTAGGGTAGGGTCAACACCCCTATCAGATTTTATTTAAAAATTTTTTTGCTTCCTTCATCCAGCTGTGGAGCTTTCATATCACTTCCTATCCAGGAGATGTAAAAGGAAATTAAAAATATTTTTTTTCAAAGTAAAAGGAATTTCTATCTTAGAAAGCTGTCATATGAACAGGCTTCATTGGAGGACTTGTGCTAATGCCAGCTCTAGAATGTTGTGTAGCGCCAGCACTTTTTCAAAGTACGCAATATGCCTGTAAATTCAGTTTTTGCCCAGAACTGTAATTGAGTTTTGGGGTTACTTGTTCTAGGTTATGCTTTGGCATCAGTTTGGCTGGGCTGTATTAAGGTTCTGCCTGGTCATAGGTGAGGTGAGCACCTGTGACGGGTCTTAGAACGCAGTCTGGTTGGACGCATTGGAGGCCAATCTACCTCCGGAGCCAATCAGTGGGCGCGTTTGCCACGCTGTGTATTCCGGGGGGGGTACTTTAGGTGCCGAAGTCACGTGGTTTGGGGCTCTGGTCCTGACCTGCCCCTTGAGGGGTTCCGGTCCAGGAGTGTCTGCTGGCTCCATGGTCCTGGTTCTCCTGACCAGCCCCAGAGGCCCTCATGGTCTGGGGTGGGGATCCATCCGTTTCTGAACCTCGGAACTGGCTAGTTCGAGGCACAGTAACTGAAGGAGGATTCTTTTTTAACAGAGATGTTTTATTGAAAACAAAACAGGTTTACAGATATATCACATCAGAAAAAGAAACAGTAACGTACATTAACAAGCACTAAAAGCGTGAGGATTGTACACATTACAGCATAACAAAGCAGGTTTCCAGCTCACATATAAATCACCTTTACTATTTCCAATCGTCGTATTCAGTATTTAGTTCAAGCTCAACACCTCAACACCTCAACACCCCATTGGATCTGTACCCGAATGTCTTGGTGGGTCGTTGGTCCTGGGGGGGGGGGGGGGGGGGTATGGATCAGGATCCAATAGTTCAGGTAAGGGGGGTGACTGACCACATCTCCAGGGGAGGTGATAGGGAGCAAGTATAATTCACTCAGCCATGAGCATCAATCCACCTAGCCCATATTTTGTCCTGAAGGAGGATTCTTAATTGTTCCGGTGCCGCCACAGGATTGGAGAGGCCCAGCAACTCTACATGCGACCAGGGGAGGACTCTTCGGAGGAGAGCCACGCACGAGGCTGGCTGCTCGGTAAGAGCCTGGTAGCTGAGCTGCATGAACATTAATTGAATCCGCATTTCTTACGGTATAGCCGGAACGGCTGAGAGATACTGGTACTGTAAGAAAAGTTCCTAACCTATCATTCAGTTGCAACTAAGATCCTGTGAGAGACTTTTGTATGTTCATCTAAAGTTTCCCAACCAAATCTGTGGCAGAGACTTTGCTGAGTTGAGATCACTTGTTGTCCGCTAGATCTACAAACAAGGGTTTATCCAACAGTGAGTTATCCAGTTGCGAGTGGCTACTCCCTGGATCATCTAGAGAGAGACATTCATTTAAGTGTCAACAAGTTCCAAGTGCCTGAGCTTCTATACCCATGCCCTCTATTCCCAACTGAGAGACTGTGTTTTGTTCAACGTTTCATGCAAATAAAAATCCTCAAAAGGAGTTTAAGTGTCAGTCTCCACAGTTACTGGGTACTAACCCTGGGAACCCCTAGACAAGAACGACGAGCTAGAAGGTGGAGGAGGTAATTGGTAAGCCCAGAAAAACATAGCCCCCCCTAGGGGTTATGGCGCTACAGTTGGATTTCCTATCACTTTCTACCTTAGTCACCAGGACAAACCAGGGTTTGAATCTTCACAAAAACTTTACATAAGTCTAACCCCTTACCCCACCCCCACTGCAAGGGCCAGTTTTGTTTTTTTAGCCACATTCAACTTACCTATCTCCCACTCTCACAATCACCCCATTATGCACTAACCAGTAACCCAATATTATTTTAAAGGATTAAATGTATTTTTAACTTGCCAGAAACCACCCAAAAAATGTAATCAGATCTTGGGTGGAGTTCTATGGAGAAATTGCAAAAGGTTATGCAGTGTTTCCATGTGTCCTATTATATCAAGCCATCATAAATACCACTTCCCTATAAATTAACTTTACATATGTAATGAGACTTCCTGGTACAACTAGGTCACCTAGGTGATAGCCTGATGCTGCCTGTGATATGGAGATCACTTACTGCCCCCTGGAGGTAAGGAATGACACAGCAGGTAATTACAATGTCACATTGCTGGTAGTAATGAAATGGCTATCTTAAACTAGTAGGGGCTCTGTTTCATTTAAAAATGAAATGAACTCACAAAACCCTCCCCACCACCCTAGTCCCAGTTGCACTGAGCTCCTTTATTCTTTTATGATGCCTGTGCCAGCCAAGTGTGGCAGTCTGGGCATTTGAAAAATGTCCTTCACAGACCTGAGGTTATGTAGCATCATAATGCTTGCAATGGCAAGCGGTCATTGGTCAGCGGCAGCATGTAACCGCACTTGTGAATAAGAATTTAGTTGAGCCCACTTTTTTCTGGTGTCAGTACTTTCTGAATCAATGACCTATAGCAAGCATGCAGCTCGTGTAATCAGAACTCCTAATCTCATAATACTGGTTCCAGAGCAATGGGTCAAAACGCCAGTGGGTGAGCATGAGAGCCAGAGAGCTAAGGAGGACATTAACTCCTTCCCCCTGGCCATATGCATATACTGTATGTGACAGCACGGCGGTGGGCTTTCATGCCATCCACCACGTGTATGTGTAGTTGATATCGCTGTTCTGTCCTGGGAGGGTGCACACTCCCCTCCCCCAGCACTGTGACTGCACTGTTACCAACAGCTTCTGGTCACTGTTTATGACATGAAGCTGGAAGGCAAGCAACCCCCAGCCAATCACAGTGATCACATGACACGGAAGCCCATGTAACACTTCCAGCATGATAAAGGGTCAGACTCCTGCCAGCTGGAAAGGGGTTTGGATAGAGAGGAGGAAAAATACAACTAAAAATATGTTTTTTTGCACTGTCTCTGGAAAGATTTGCACTCTGTTCTTCCTGGGGATTATTGTCACTGGATCAGAAATTGATGGGAAATGTAAAATTTTACAGTTGTCATCAGAACAGGAAGTGGGGGGAAATCTCCCTTTTTAGGGACAACTGGCTACTTTGCAGAGATTTCCTCTCCCTTCCCGTTGTGTCTCTGGGATATGCAGTGAAGTGATATCTTCCCAGTGGCATCTATAAAGATAGAAAATGAATAGATTCACTTTAAAACTATAATGGACACTTTTGCTTAGCTCCCAACTGTCCCTGATATTGAGGGACTGTCCCTGATTTGGAGCAATGTCCCTCTTACATAGTTACATAATTAATCAGGTTGAAAAAAGACACAAGTCCATCCAGTTCTACCATAAATAAATAAATAAAATAAAAAAATATTATACAATCCAATATACCCAATTCTATAACCACAGTTGATCCAGAGGAAGGCAAAAAAAAAAACCCCCCCCCCCAGCAGAGCATGCTCCAATTTCATAGCTCCCTGATTTAGAGGGACTGTCCCTGATTTGGAACAATGTCCCTCTGTCCCTCTTTCCTCCTCATCTGTCCCTCATTTTGGTCTGATCTATATAGTTGTATATAAAATGCACTTTTTAACTTTCAAAAAGTGTTTCGCAGTGCTAAACGTTTCATCCAATTTCTAAATTGCTGCACATGTAAATTGTAAAAGTCAATATAAAGGAATAGTAGTGGTAAAAAAAGCCCTTGTGAATTTAATTAACCTTTTTTTTTTGGTTAATTCTCCTTTAGGAGGGTGTGGCAGGGGGCGTGTCCTATGCCTACATACTTATTATTTACTAGTAGGTGTCCCTCGTTCCCATCTCAAAATGTTGGGAGGTATGCAATTTGCTACAGCAAGGGGAAAAAATTCCTCAGAGGCAATTGGATTTTCCCTGGATCAACCTTACCTATAAATGTCAGTACCCAGTTATATTATGTACATTTAGAAAGTATCCAGGCCTTTCTTAAAGCAATCTACTGAGCTGACCAGAACCACCTCTGGAGGGAGTCTATTCCACATTATCACATCTCTTAGGCCCCTTTCACACGGAAGGCCCGTTCAGATCCGCCTGTCAGTTTTGACGGCGGATCTGAACGGGCGCTCCATGTTACTCTATGGAGCGTCGGATGTCAGCGGAGACATGTCCGCTGACATCCGATCCGGTCCTATCCGCCAAAAGCAGACGTATGGACCACACGTCCAGATCCGTCGGATCGGGTGAGATCGGGTGAAAACGGACACACTGTCCGTTTTCATCCGATCTCTCCATAGAGATCAGCGGCGCTCGCAAGCCCCTCCCCGCTCAGTGAGCGGAGAGAGGCTTGTCATCCGCCGGCTCAGCGGAGATCAACGGACAGAGGCGGGCTCCGTGCAAGCGGAGTCCGCCTCGTCTGAAAGGGGCCTTACTGTGAAGAAAAGAATTCCCTCCTTCCCCCTCATTTGTCCCTCATTTTGGTCTGATCTATAAAGTTGTATATAAAATGCACTTTTACATTTTTTTATCTTTCAAAAAGTGTTTCCCAGTGCTAAACCTTTCATCCAAATTCTAAATTTGCTGCATTTGTAAATTTTAAAAGCAAAATAAAGGAATAATAGTGGTTAAAAAAAAGCCCTTGTGGATTTAATTAGCTTTTTTGGGTTAATTCTCCTTTAAGGGGGTGTGGCAGTGGGCGTGTCCTGTGCCTACATACATTTGCTAGTAGGTGTCCCTCGTTCCCATCTCAAAATGTTGGGAGGTATGCTTTTGTGGTGATATAATTGTGTCAAACTGCACAACCTGAAACAGAATTATGTGCACATATAAAACCTAACCATTTATGAAGAACTCCAGTTTGGGTTTTTTTGTTCTTGTCTTTACTGCAGAGGGGTCTGGAATCCACTTCTTTTTTCCTTTGCATTCAGGATGCCCTTGTGTTCTCTCCTCTGGCAATAGCTTTGTGGGAACTCCTGCCTGTGTGAAGGGGAGCCTCAGTTGCCATTTCCTGTGGTGGGCCAGCTTTTGTATAACACCCCACCCCCCCCCCCACCCCGCAGTGCCACCTTAACAGCATCATGGGCCCCTGATGCACTGATGGTGACCTGCGGCACACATAGTGGGCAGCGGCAAACAGTGGGTGGGGCTAAATTATGTTACATATTGGGTGTGGCTTTTTAGTCTGATTAGAAATTACTAAAAAATATTTTTAGAATTTTTTGATATTTTTTACATTTTAATTGTTAATCAAATTGAATTTAATAATTTCTTTTATCTTTTTTTTTACAACGCTTTTGGGGGGTGTTTGGTGAGATATCAGGGGCCTAAACAGACCCCCCCAAAGTCTAACTTTTGAGACAGAGAAAAGGAAGTGAGGAAACACCCCATTTCTGCAGCCTCAGCTGCACCGCAGATGAATGAACAGGAGACAGAGGCTGCTGTTCATTCATAAACTGAAGCATCGTAAATACAGTTTACCCCCAAGGAGCACTGGCAAGGGGCCCCAGAAGAGGAGGATTGGGGCCACTCTGTGCAATACATTGCAGAGAGCAGGTAAGTATGACATGTTTGTTATTTAAAAATAAATAAAAAGTACCTTTAGAATCACTTTAAAGTGGTTGTAAAGGCAGTTTTTTTTTTTAATGCATTCTTTGCATTAAGATAGAAAACCTTCTGTGTGCGGCAGCCCCCCTAATACTTACCTGAGCCCCATCTCTATCCAGCGATGTTGCACAAAAGACTCGGCTGTTCGGGGCTCTCCCTCCTGATTGGCTGAGAGAGCAGCGGGGCGCCATTGGCTCGTGCTGCTGTTAACCAAACTCAGTGATCCAATGAGGAGAGAGAGGGGGCTGGGCCAGGCTACAGTACAAGCTGCTTGCTGTGGGGGACACTCAGCAGGGGGGAGGGGCCATGAGCACTAAAGCGGGACCCGTGAAGAGGAGGATCAGGGCTGCTCTGTGCAAAACCACTGCACAGAGCAGGTAAGTAGAACATGTTTGTTATTTTAAAAAATATATAAAAATTAGACTTTACAATCATTTTAAAGATCAACTGCCTATACCATGATATAAATATTTCTTTTTCTTTTAATGAGTTGACTTTATTTCGCAATTTTTTGTGATTGCTATCATTCATATCTACAGATTTTGCGGTATTCAATATTTTAATTTATTGAATTTTTATTTATTTAATTAATATTTGTTTAAATATTCCATATAGAAAATGGTCATGTGACACAAATCATCCATTAACTGTTAGTGAATTGACCCCGGTGTCTCTCAACAATAATCTCTCGGTTTGCAGCAGCTGGAAGATGTATTGAAATGAGGAGAGGGTTATGCGATCATAGAGCGAGGATGGAGGTATCTAGACAACCCACCCACTTCTTTGTCCTATTCCCCCTAATTTATTTTCTTCATCCTCTCCCTATAATATCCTAATTGGTCTCCAGTTTTCTTCTTTACCTTATTAGTTTTTACGCCAACTCTTTCCTTCTCTATCCCTGCTTTACATTCAATCCCTAATGCGGCGTACACACGGTCGGAATTTCAGATGGAAACAGTCCGATGGGAGCTTTTCAACGGATTTTCTGACCGTGTGTATGCCCATCGGTCTTTTTCTGTCGGAATTTCCAACGGACTTTGGATTGAGAACCTGTTCTCAATTTTTCCGACGGAAAACCTTTCTGTCGGATTTTCCAATCGTGTGTATGCAATTCCGACACTCAAAATTCCGACGCATGCTCGGAAGCATTAAACTTCCCTTTTATAGTGCTGTCGAACGTGTTTTAAGCCGCTGTGTTACAGACCGTCGGAATTTGGTGTGACCGTGTGTAGGCAAGACAGTTTGAGCGAAATTCCGTCGGATATACGTCGGCAGAATGGTGCGGACAGGCAGGAGGGCGTATATATAAGTCCCTCCTTAATGCCGTCCGTGCCATCGGGAGCGCACCGGGAGCAGCGCGCTCCCGCGCCGGTCGGGACCCCCGCAAGGCCGGTCGCGGGTCCCGCGGACTCGATCGCCGCGGGGACACCCGCGATCGTCTCACGGGAAGGCTGAACGGGAAGATGTGGAAATACACAGCATCTCCCCGTTCTGCCTAGCAACTAGTGACGCCGATCTCTGCTCCCTGTGATTGGAGCAAAGATCAGCATTCACTAGCTGACAGCCACGCCCCCCCCCCCAGTAAGAAACACACCCCTAGGCATACTTAACCCCTACACTGCCCCCTTGTGGTTAACCCCTTCAGTGCCAGTGTCATTTATACAGGAATCAATGCATTTAAATAGCATTGATTGCTGTATAAATGACAATGGTCCCAAAAATGTGTCAAAAATGTCCGATGTGCCCGCCATAATGTCGCAGTCACAATAAAAATCGCTGATCGCCGCCATTATTAAAAAAAATTATTAATTAAAAAATGCTATAAAACTATCCCCTATCTTGTAAACGCTATAACTTCTGCGCAAACTAATCAATAATCGCTTATTGCGATTTTTTTTTTACCAAAAATATGTAGAAGAATACGTATCGGCCTAAACTGAGGAAAAAAAAATGTTTTTTTATATATTTTTGGGGGATATTTATTATAGCAAAAAATAAAAAACAATGCATTTTTTTTTTCAAAATTGTCGCTCTTTTTTGTTTATAGCGCAAAAAATAAAAACCGCAGGGGGTGATCAAATACCACCAAAAGAAAGCTCTATTTGTGGGAAAAAAAGGACGTCAATTTTGTTTGGGAGCCACGTCGCACGACCGTGCAATTGTCAGTTAAAGCTACGCAGTGCCGAATCGCAAAAAGGGGCCTGGTCCTTTGGCTGCAAATTGGTCCGGTCTGAAAGTGGTTAAATGATTTAAAACACAATAAAGTATAAATACTTGCTCTAGGCTTTGCATTTCCATATTAGTTAAAGCATAGGTCCAGCTGAATTTTTTTTTTTTTTTAAGACCCCTTTCACACTGGGGCGCTTTTCAGGCGCTTTAGCGTTAAAAAAAAGCACCTGTAAAGCGCCTGAAAGAAGCCTCAATTGCAATCCCAATGTGAAAGCCTGAGTTTTCAAAAAAAGTCCTGCAAGCAGCTTCTTTGCAGCTCTTTTAGGAATAGCCTTCCTATTGAAATCAATGGGAAGCGCCTGCAAAGCGCTTTTGGCAGCAGCGCTTTGTGGGCACTTTTAACCCTTTATTTGGCCACTAGAAGGGGTAAAAAGCGCCCCACTAGCACTCGAAAAACGTTGGTAAAGCCCTGCTAGTTTAACCGCTTCAATACAGGGCTTTTAAACACCCTTCCTTACCAGAGCACTTTTTGCGATTCGGCACTGCGTCGCTTTAACTAACAATTGCGCGGTCGTGCGACGTTACACCCAAACAAAATTGACGTCCTTTTTTTCCCACAAATAGAGCTTTCTTTTGGTGGTATTTGATCGCCCCTGCGGTTTTTATTTTTTGCGCTATAAACAAAAGAAGAGCGACAATTTTGAAAAAAAACACAATATTTTTTACTTTTTGCTATAATAAATATCCCATTTTTTTTAAAAAAAAACAATTTTTTTCCTCAGTTTAGGCCGATACGTATTCTTCTACATATTTTTGGTAAAAAAAATCGCAATAAGCGTATATTGATCGGTTTGCGCAAAAGTTATAGCGTCTACAAAATAGGGGATAGATTTATTGAATTTTTTTTTTTTTTTTTTTTTTACTAGTAATGGCGGCGAATTGCGATTTTTTTTTTCGTGACTGCGACATTGCGGCGGACACTTCGGACACTTTTGACACATTTTTGGAACCATTCACATTTACACAGCGATCGTTGCTATAAAATTGCAATGATTACTGTGTAAATGTGACTGTCAGGGAAGGGGTTAACACTAGAGGGCGCTGGAGGGGTTAATGTGTGTCCCTAATAGGAGTGATTCTAACTGTAGGGGGAGGGGACTTAAGGGGAGGAGACCGATCATGTGATCCTCTGTACTGGGATCACATGATCGGTCTCCTCCCCGCTGACAGGAGGTGGTGCTGTGTGTTTACACACACAGCTCCACGGTCCCGCCCGGTCCCGTTGTTTTAACGGGCAATCGCGGGTGCCCGGCGGACATCGCGGCCGCCGGGCACTCGCACCGGGTCCCGAGCGATGCCGCGGGCGCGCGCGCGCGCGCCGCCGGCGCGCGCGCGCGCCCCCCAGGCGGCCGGGAATCCGAGGACGTCATATGACGCCCACCCAGGATGGTAAATCCACCTTGTGGGCGTCATATGACAATGGGCGGGTATTGAAGTGGTTAAGCAAGCGTTTTTCGGGCGCTGGCAGTGTGAAAGGGCTCTTAAAGCACTTGGGCTTTCACATTGGGATTGCAGATAAGGCTTCTTTCAAGCGCTTTACAGGCCTTTTTTTTAACGCTAAAGCGCTTAAAAAACGCTTGAAAAACTTCCCAGTGTGAAAGGGGTCTTAAAGTCAGCAGCTACAAACACTGTAGCTGCTGACTTTTAATAAGCACACTTACCTGTCCAGGGTGCCTGCGATGTTGGCCGCCCGAGCCCGATAAATCGCTGATCGCCGCCATTATTAAAAAAAATTATTAATAAAAATGCTATAAAACTATCCCCTATCTTGTAAACGCTATAACTTCTGCGCAAACCAATCAATAATCGCTTATTGCGATTTTTTTTTACCAAAAATATGTAGAAGAATACGTATCGGCCTAAACTGAGGAAAAAAAATGTTTTTTTATATATTTTTGGGGGATATTTATTATAGCAAAAAATAAAAAACAATGCATTTTTTTTTTTCAAAATTGTCGCTCTTTTTTGTTTATAGCGCAAAAAATAAAAACCGCAGGGGGTGATCAAATACCACCAAAAGAAAGCTCTATTTGTGGGAAAAAAAGGACGTCAATTTTGTTTGGGAGCCACGTCGCACGACCGTGCAATTGTCAGTTAACAATTCTAACTAAGGGAAACAGGCAGTGGTGCCTTGCAGCTTCACTGCCCGTTTTCTGCTGCGCATGCGCGAGTCACGAGGCGCTTTGTGAATGGCCGGCTGTGTTCTGGGACACACAGTTCCCAGAACACAGCGCGCCCCATTCCCCAGAAGACAACGTGAGGAGGAGAAGAATGAAGATCACGCGGAGTAGGAAGTGGCAGATTAGGACGATCTGCCTAGCAACAGCCATTTCTGGTAAGTAAAAAATATTTATTTATTTTTCAGATTTTTAGGAGCATTTTTATGTCATTTTTTTTTTTTTTTCTTAGGGTGGACCTCCACTTTAACCACATGCCGACCGCGCTATAGTCGAAAGACGTCTACAGCGCGGTCGGGTTTCCCTGAGTGGACGTCCTACGGACGTCCTCCCAGAAACTTGCTCCCGCGCGCCCCCTGGGGCGCGCACTCGGGAACATCCGTGACCGCCGGGTCCCGAGGACCCGGCGCATCACGGATCACGGTAAACAGCCGCTGATAGCGGCCTTTACCACGTGATCGCTCCGTCAAATGACGGAGCGATCGCATGTACACAAACCGGCGTCACGTCATGACGCCGGTTCCTCCCTCCCCTCTCTGTACCGATCGGTACAGAGAGGAGAGAAGCGGAGAGGGGGAGAGACGGGACCAGCGCTGTGGGCTGGATGTGTAGTGCCCACAGCGCTGGTCAATACACTGCCACCGCTGTGCAATGCTCTGCCATGCTCTGCCACCACTGTGCAATGCTCTGCAATGCTCTGCCACCACTGTGCAATGCTCTGCAACCAACCACTGTGCAATGCTCTGCAACCAACCACTGTGCAATGCTCTGCAACCAACCACTGTGCAATGCTCTGCCACCACTGTGCAATGCTCTGCCACCAACCACTGTGCAATGCTCTGCCACCACTGTGCAATGCTCTGCAACCACTGTGCAATGCTCTGCAACCAACCACTGTGCAATGCTCTGCCACCACTGTGCAATGCTCTGCCACCACTGTGCAATGCTCTGCAACCACTGTGCAATGCTCTGCCACCACTGTGCAATGCTCTGCCACCACTGCAATGCTCTGCAACCACTGTGCAATACTCTACCAACACTGTGCAACACTGTAATACTCTGCCAATACTTGCCAATACTCTGCCAATACTCTGCCAATACTCGCCAATACTCGCCAATAATCGCCAATACTCTGCAATAATTTTTTTTAGAAACAAAGAATTTTTTTTACCGAACTTTCAGTATTTTTTGATTTATAGCACAAAAAATAAAAAACCCAGCGGTGATTAAATACCACCAAAAGAAAGCTCTATTTGTGTGAAAAAAAAGGACACAAAATTCATTTGGGTACAGTGTTGCATGACGAGTAATTGTCATTCAAAGTGTGAGAGCACCGAAAGCTGAAAATTGGTCTGGTTAGGAAGGGGGTTTAACTGCCCAGTGGTCAAGTGGTTAATAGGAATGCAAAACCCACACGCCATAAAGAATTACAACCACAGACTAAATGTATCAGTCAGTGAATTCTGAAAGATATCAGGAATGCCCCAAACTGACACTATTGACGCAATCTATTTTGCCTATGCATTCTGTATACCATAAGCTCCTATACAAAATCATTCTGCATAGGTGGCAGGTATGCGCTCAGAATGTAACTAGGAAACTAGTCATTTCCAGGCACATTTTCCATGATTAGTGTGTTATAATTACTGGGAATAAGCTCAGCACAGCTGTCACTATGCCTCCCAGGGAATTCAATCAAATGATCCTATTTTTAAGTGAATGCTCTGGAGTGCACGTCCCCATTCAAACTGAAAGTGTAACGCAAGCGATGGAACAGGTCATGTGACATCTCATGTAAGCGGAAGTAAAGACTACATGTAAATATGCTTAAAGTGTTACTAAACCCAGGACCCTGCATTCAATATATCTGGTCTCCCACAGTACACAGAACATGGAAATGCAATTATTTTAGTAAATATAACCAGTAGCTGCCCACCCACTGTCATATTACTGCGGGACGAGGCAGCTCTCGTTCATATGACGTGATCGCTTCTCGGGCCACTAGGAGGCGCGCACGCACACGCCGCGTCACTGGGGTCCCGATGCACGATCCCGGCGGCCGCGATGTCACCTTCCCCAGTCAGTCCCCTCCCCCCACAGTTAGAATCACTCCTTAGGGCACACATTTAACCCCTGCAGCGCCCCCTAGTGTGAACCCCTTCCCTGACAGTCACATTTATACAGTAATCAATGCATTTTTATAGCATGGATCGCTGTATAAATGTGAATGGTCCCAAAAATGTGTCAATATACGCTTATTGAGATTTTTTTTACCAAAAATATGCAGAAGAATACATATCGGCCTAAACTGAGGGGAAAAAAATAAAATAAAAAATTGGATATTTATTATAGCAAAAAGTAAAAAATATTGTGTTTTTTCAAACTTGTCCCTCTTCTTTTGTTTATAGCGCAAGGAATAAAAAACGCAGAGGTGATCGAATACCACCAAAAGAAAGCTCTATTTATGGGGACAGCGCTGAAAGCTGAAAAAAAGCTTGGGCAGGAAGGGGGGTGAAAGTGCCCGGTATTGAGGTGGTTAAACTGCTAAATACCTTTTTTCATCAGCAGTATATAGCAGTCTTGTGACTTCTATCAGTGTCTGGTTAAAGCTTGTAGGAGGAGTTTGCATTCTCCTCCGACTGCCTGCATGACCCCTGACCCTCTATCTGGAAAGTGCTGATTGGCCCTGTGCCGATCACACGCACCCCCCCCAAGAAAAACTCTAGAAATACACACCAACTCAGCATGTGCGGAGTGCCTGCAAGGCTCTGTCCTATTAGCAGATTGGGGACAGTAAAATAAGGGGAGGATCAGAGAAGACAGGATCAAACAGCCTTTTTACACAATGCATAGGATTAACCCCTTAGGTTCCAAAGTGAGTATAACAAGCATGCTTTACTGCATATACAGACTGGTTTTACTGTTGTGGGTTTCGTAAAACTTTAAAACCACTGCTCCCCTACCTCCTTACTACCTATGCTGTAGAGTGCTGATAAACAGAACTGTGTAAATGCCTTATTTCAATCCATTAATAGTGTATTATACTAGTCAATGCCTTAAAAAGAAATCATAAGAGGGGAGATACCTCGTCCCAATTGTAATCATATCCAAAAACCAAAAAAATAGAAAGTTGGACTTTCTTGGTACCCCATGAACAAGACCATACACATATAGTATGAAAAGACAATTTTGTCACAGCATTAAAAACATGTCCAAGTGGACTAAAATATACCTAATAACCCTTCAAAACATACTGGAGATCGTTGTTCTATAATCCAAACCCATCTCAGTCACTCCAGATATGGAGTTTCCCTCTTATTTCAATCCACTCTGGTCTGGTTATTGACGAGCTGTTGCAAAAGGAGGGGGCACCAATAATGAATGGGCAGTGGAAGCTGGCTGGTGACGTCATGGCTCCCTGAATTCAGCCCCATACCAGAGCAAATTGAAGTTATGTGTTTACACAGATTTTTTTACCAGGACCCTACAGCATAGTTGGGAATGGGGGGGGGGGGGGGGGGGGGGGCAATGGTTTTGCAAGACATTCATATCAAATCACTCCACCGCCTCAACACAGGCTTAGAAATAGGTCCAGAAGCCTACTTTCAATACTTGCAAATGGCCCACTGCCTTAAAAATAACCAACAACTTTGGGTCTCCATTCCCATTAAGGCATTGTCCTATTATTCACCCAGTTCCCTAGGGAAGAAAGGAATTTCTACATTATATAATATACTCCAAGAAAAAACACACTTCCAACATTCCCTAGAATGAGAACTCAACTTGGGTAAAACATACACAGATATATGACTTAGAGCCCTACAATCTACATATCAAGCTACAAAGTGCATTGCTATGTGGCAACTCACGTAAAATATTGTCCAAAGAGGATACCTCACCCCATACAGAATAGAAAAATTTGACAAACACACCTCTCCCAAATGTTGGAGAAACTGTGGGGGCACATTATTACACATCTTATGGGAATGCCCGCAACTAAAGCAATACTGGCATGAGGTCTTTTCACTCCTTTCACGTTACCGAGTTGAACATATTACCTTCTCATGAACTTGCCCTACTAAACTTAACCATGGAAACCCTACCAAATAGCCATAGAAGAGTAATAACACACATCCTACTAGCGGCTAGACTCAATATAACCAAACTTTCGAAAAATACCAAATCTCCTGAGGTGCTTGAGGTCTTTATATGACCCAGACCCACCACACATACAAAATATTACTGACAAAAGACAATATATCCTATATCAAAATGGGAAAAGTGTGGAATCCGTGGTCTAACTGGTATAAATCTTATATAGTAAAGTAAATATATGCTTCTCTCAAGCATACCCCCTCTGCCTTCCTTGCTACCCTTCCTATCCCCATACATTAATCCCCCCCCCCTATTACCCACCTTCCCTCCCCTCATCTGAAACAATATTTGTGCACCTGCTTCAAGGCGCACCTATTCGCCAGAGAAACAATGTTACTGAACCTATCCCATTACTGTTAACTATATGTATGTTTACGCATATTTTGCATTTATATCAAGAATTGTGCCTTTCATAATACTGTTTGTACTTTATCATTGCACAATAAAAACATTGAAATTAAAAAATGTTTCCTCCCCCTCCTCCCCTCCTACCTATCCTGGCCAACCTGTATAAAAAAAAGATACCTATTCTTTTAATCTTTCTCATCACGTGATCGCAAAGCTCCGGCTCCCCTGTGTCAGTGAGTGGCTGCTGCAGGGGAGAGGAGGGAGCGCCAACAACAGCGGGGCTATTGGAGCCTATGGGTGATGTCACGTCTTCTGGAATTCAGAGCTGTTGCTGACTGCTCCCTTACACAGAGCTGCAGGAACATGTCACAAACCCAGGGGCGGACTGACAACTCATGGGGCCCCCGGGGAATAAGAGATTATGGGGCCCCCAGGCAATCAGAGATTATGGGGCCAAACAGTATACACACACAGTATACAATCACACAGTATACACATACATGTACACACAGTATACACAGACATGTTTCTATTGGCTGAGAAGGTACTGGAGAGGTGGGGCAGCTATAATCTCTGGATTTTTAGACCAAAAGGATGTCGGTAAGGGACATTTCAGAAACAGATGTAAAAAAAAACACAGATTTTTACATACTGTCCCTGGTTTTACTGAGGCTGGCAACCCTGATGGGGCCCCCTAGTGGCCCGGGCCCTCGGGAAGTGCCCGAGTGGCTGAATGGTCAGTCCACCCCTGCACGATACGGCAGGTATATATTTCCTTTTTATAGAAGTTAGGCAGTATAGGTAAGAGGAGGGGGAGGGAA
>CM053028.1:66602925-66630732 GCA_028564925.1 Lithobates sylvaticus
AAAAAAAAAAGGGGGGGGGGGGAGTAGATACGGAGGCCGTGAACGCACTCTCACCCAGCTACCCCCACCCTTATTATTTCCTGTTCAAGTTGCCCGTGTTCCGTCAGCTACATCGCCCTCAAACAGGATCCGTCCCTCATCAGAGAAGATATATATATTCCAGGGTGTCCATGTTTTGATATATTGTTCCTGTTGGTGTCGTTTTGTGAGGATTAATTCCTCCATTTTCTTAATTTCCTCCACTTTTTTAAACCACATCCCTATAGTGGGTGCCTGTGAAGATTTCCAGCATATGGGGATGCATGATTTGGCAGCATTGAGAAGGTGACATAGAACAAGCCTTTTATACGTTTTTCTAGGTATATTTGACATATGAAGCAAAAAGAGCGCAGGGTCATATGGAATTGGAGTTTCCATGAGATTTTGGGCGATTTGATGTATCGTCTTCCAGTAATATTCTAATTTTGGACATGTCCAAAATACGTGTAAGATTGTTCCCTGGTCTTCTTGACATCTCCAGCACCATAGCTGGTTTCTAAGCAACCACAGTGTAAAAAATAAAACGCAGTAAAATCGCGGTAAAAACGTGGCAAGCACCACAAAAAGCACTGCAAAAACGTTCAAAAGCAAAATGCATAGATGTGAATCGAGCCTAAGGGGGGATATGATCAACATGTTCAAATATATAAGGGGTCCATATAGTGAACTTGGTGTTGAGTTATTCACTTTACGATCTTATATCTACTATAACCTCTCAGTTCCTGCAATTTACCAGATTGCCTGTCGTTGGAAAATTAGGATATTTTCAGCCTTATCTCGGAAATTAGCCTAAATTTGTTTATGGCTCCAGATTCAATATTTGTTCAATAGTCCTGGAGTTCACTTATAACATTTGGCTATGGCTTAGTGAGAAAACCTTGAGTACATTTGGCAGCCCATCAAGAGGCATAAAAGAGACAATCAAAGATAATCCCTGTGAAACCAATAACCCTTAGGAGTGGGATTTTCATACTGGACAACTTTCTTTTTATGTTTTACTGGAAAACATATTTCAGTTTTGATCTCTTAATGTGGTAGGGGTTGTAATAAAGCCACAAAATAAATCATCAGTTTATATGAAGAATTTTTAATAACATCTTTATATACAGGAGATAACTTATAGTGCAAAGCAATCTTTTCCAGGTCAGCTATGCACATTTATAAAGATTATAGCACAATTTATTGCAGAGCTATACCTGTTTCTGTTCTGTAAATACCGAGATAAGCTATACCAAGGCATTGCTTAAATCTTATCAAAATCAGGCTAAGTGGGAGGTTCTGCCTGCCTATGGTCAAGGCAGAAAATACTGTACCCCTGCCTTTTTAACATGTACAAGTACCCCATCAAAAATAAAATTTCCAGTAGAGTGCTAAGGCAAGACTGGGATGTCTTATTTCATATAACACGATTAATTTCACATCATTTACTTTCTGATTTCTGAGGCTTTTAGAGGGGCATTTTAATCTTCACCCCTTCTGTGTGGCTTTTGCTTTTCTAGGTCTTATGCCCCGTACACACGGTCGGAAATTCTGATGGAAATGTTGTCAGAAAATCCGACCATATGGGGGCTCCATCGGACTTTTTCCGTCGGAGGACATAAAAAAAAGTTACATAAGCTAGTACTTTGATGTGTTTGTTGCATAGGGCAGCCCGTTGAAATGAATAGGGGGGCTCATGTGCGTAGCGCAAAAGTGCACACAAAACCCGCATAAGCATGGTGAGATTTTGCACATATTCTCAAAAGTCTTGCTGTGAGTGCAGTTCCATGACAAGTCGTATCCCATGTTTTCCAATGATAACCATTCATATACACAGCAACTTCAAAGTAGTTTATGCACTCCTTTGGTCCAATTTTCATGGAACTTGAGGGCCATAGACTTCAATGTTAACCCTCAGAAGTTGCATGAAAGTCTTACCTGAATGTTATACTGTGCAACAGTTGTCCATTATCACTGGTCAAAGCCAAAGACGTATCCAAGTTGCACCCATCCAAAGTTGCTCTCCAAAGTCAGCGCAACTTTGGAGTCCTACAAGTGTGAATGGAGCCTAATGCCCCGTACATACAGTCATAAATTCCGTTTGGACCACGTTGTCGGAGAATCCGCCCGTGTGTGGGCTCCATCTGAATTTTTTCGTCGGATTCTCCGACAGAAAAAATTTGAGATCCTGCTCTCAAATTTTCCGACAACAAAATCCGATCAGACTTTTTCCAATAGTGTGTAGAGAATTCTGACGGACAAAGTGCCACGCATGCTCAGATCAAATTAGGAGACCAAACATATTGGCTAATAGCCTCTACGTAGTTCCGTCGTACACAACGAACGTCACCACGTTCGGAATGATCGGATTTTCCGACAACTTTGTCCAACCGTGTGTATGCAACACCAGTGTCGGACAAAATCCGTCTGAAAAAATCTGACGGATTTTGTGGTCGGAATTACCGACCGTGTGTACGGGGCATTAGGGGGTTCTAGGAAGACTGCTAATGTCATGGTGAACACATAATCATAGCTCCCAACTGTCCCTAATTTTGAGGGACTGTCCCTGATTTGGAACAATATTCCTCTTTCCTCCTCATTTGTCCCTCATTTTGGTCTGATCTGTATAGTTATATATAAAATGCGCTTTTTTATCTTTCAAAAAGTGTTTTCCAGTGCTAAACCTTTCATTCAAATTCATAGGCATGTGCAGCGAGTGTGCCAGGTGTGCCTGGGCACACCCTAATCACTACGTGCGGTCCCGATTCCCCCTACTGTCCAGCCCCCCCCCCCCCGTGTTGCACCCCCAATCTGCAGTGCTGCTGGATTCCGTCCTTTCCTCTTCCCTTGGCTGCTGTGTGGGATGTTTCAGGATGGAGAGCGGGGCAAGGGGCTAGTCAATATGTAATTTACCAGCCCCTTTTTTTTCTAAATGAACACAGTGAACACACTCGCTCACTGTGTTCATTCATAAATGAACCATAATAAACTGTGTTTACTATTATTATTATTATTATTATTATTATTATTATTGTTATGCAGTATTTATATAGCGCCAACAGTTTGTGCAGCGCTTTACAACATGAGGGCAGACAGTACATTTACAATACAAATCAATACAGGAGGGATTAGAGGGCCCTGCTCGTTAGAGCTTACAATGCTTCAACTTGTAAATGTATAGGAAGCCGCTCAGCACAGAGCACTTCCCATTCATTCACTGTCCAATGCGGCTGAGGCTGCAGAGAAAGACGTGTGTGTTTTTGAGCTTTGGGGTACACATCCTAATGCAATAGGCTGCCCACACCTATGTCCAAATTCTAAATCGCTGCATTTGTCAATTTCAAAAGACAGTATAAAGGAATATTAATGGTAAAAAAAAAAAAAAAAAACACTTGTGGGTTTAACTAATAATTTTTTGTAGAATTCCCTTTTAATGGGGTCGTGGCAGGGGGCGTGTCCTATGCCTACATATGTTTGCGGATAGGTGTCCCTCCTTCCCATCTCAAAAAGTTGGAAGGTATGCTCACAAGTGTCAACAAAATGGTGAAAATGACTTTACAATGATCAGTTAAAGTGTAAGAAAAGGCAATAATATTTATTTCTCGTTTTGGATAGAGTAATGCCGCGTACACACGATTGGAATTCTCGTCGGAAAAAGCTCTGATGGTTTTCCCAAAGGAATTCCGCTCAAACTGTCTTGCCTATACACAGTCACACCAAATTCCGACCTTCAAGAACGCGGTGACGTAAAACACTACGACGAGCCGAAAAAAAAATGAAGTTCAATGCTTCCAAGCATGCGCCAAATTGTTTCCAAGCATGTGTAGGAATTTTGCGCATCGGAATTACTACAGACGATAGAAATTTACCTTTTTCCATCGTAAAAAACATGGTCTCAAATTTTTGCTGGCAGAATTCGGCCAGTAAAATTCCGATGGAGCCTACACACGGTCTTCCGAAGATCATCGGTCTTTTGCCAGCCGAAATTCCGATCGTGTGTACGCGGCATAAGGGGGAGTTATAACACCTGTCAATTTTTTCTTTGTTTGCCATCTGTTTGCTATAGAGGAGATTTCCCTTCATCTCCTGTCCCATAGCCAAAACAGGAGGTGAGGGTATTCTAATCCTTCTCCACTCAATAGAAAACTAAATAAAGAAAAATAATAATAAAAATTTTTTGCCTTTAGTTACACTTTAATAAGAAATTATAAAAGTTCTCTCAACCACGGTTGTTAATGTAAGGTCTCAAAACTAATCCATATTAGTATTGCTTTTTCCTTTTCAAACTGCAGATGGCGATAAAGTATCTTCTATCCTTTACGTTCTGCAGATGGAGTGCTCAGTTTAGATCCATGATCTAGTGTTAATAAAACAGTAAACTGTGTTTGAGCATGTGTCTTTAATATGTATTGCTGCAAAATACTGCTACCGTTTTCTATTCGTTGCTGTTTGTTTGAGACCTACTTTGATGTATAAAGGACAGATTAAAATCTGATTAAAATGACCAGCATTTTAGATCATTTTAATAGATTCAAACAGATTTGTAAAGAATATTTGTAATCAAATCGAAGCTTTCATAGTAATTCAAATCGGATGCAATCAGATGTTCAACTCGATTATCCAACGGTCGATCAAAAAATATGTAATTATTAATTACATTTTTTTTTTTTAATTACTGGACAACTAAACTGAAAATGAGAACGGTCATATTTCAATGTTTCTGGCCAGCTGAAAGGAGAAGACTGGAGGTGATCCATCACATAGGTTAGCTCCGCTATGCCAGGCTGATTGGGCAAGCAACTTGCCATGTTACCTAGAAGTGGAACAAAAGGCATTTTTGTCAGTGACATTAGTGTTGTAATCTGTTCATTATGTAGCCTGGTGCTGGGTTATAGCAATTTGGAGGAGACATTGCCTTTTATTCGACTCTCCATCTACTGAGATACTGACATTATGCTGCATCGTTCTACTCCGGCAGTAGGGGGAGAGCTAAAGTCAAGCAAACCCATAGACTCCTTGCAGAGTGTTGAGAATCCTGGGAGTTGTAGTTTGAGACAGCAGACATATAATGGAACAAATAGAGGGATGGAGAGATGATTTTTTTTTTAAATGCCCAGGAAAGTTCTTCCTCTTGGCACCAAGAGAGTTAGAGTGAGAGCACCTCTGCCAGTGGGAGAGCATACCAGGGGAGATCCAAGCCTGATACGGAGAGTGAGGACACCCGGGGGTAGCGCAGCACCACTCAAATCACAGCACATGCATTGCTGCCGCAGGGGAACTGGAGTATCCACTCACCCTTTGCTTCCCACCGCTGATCACCGGAGGAAGGAGAGGTGACTGTGGGGAACCTGATGTAAGGTGGGATGACTCTGGGGACCCTTATGTAAGGGGAGAGACTCTAGGGATCCTGATTTTGGGGGGGCAATGGTATGGCTAATAAAAGAGGGGAAGTGGGAACTATGGTAATCCTGATGAAAGTGCCGGACTTTGGGGACATCTATGTAAGTGTTGGACTTTGAGGACCCTGATGTAGAGGGGGGTTCTTCAGACCCTTATGTAAGTAGAAGGGGCACCCTGATGTAACTAGGGAAACTCTGGGGACCCTCCTTTAAGGGAGTGACTCTAAGGATCTTGATGAAAGGGGGGTTCTGGAGACCTCAGATATGAAGGGTCTCCGAATTGGCACCCCTTTCCTGTAAGGAGCCGTATTTGATTTTGGACCATGATAAAGTGGTGCTACGACCTGTTCCGTCCTTTTTGCCTAAGGTAGTTTCTGAATTTCATTTAAATCAGGACATTGTTCTACCTTCTTTTTTTCTCTCAGCCTGGCTCGCCAGAAGAGAAGCAGTTGCACCTTTTGGATGTGGTGCGGGCGGTCAGAGTCTACCTGGAAAGGTCTGTAAGCATCAGAAGTTCTGATGCATTTTTTGTTTTGCCAGAAGGCCGCAAGAAGGGTCAAGCGGCTTCTAAGGCGTCCATTTCACTTTGGATTTGCCAGTTAATCACTCAGGCCTATGGCTCAAAGGTAAAGCTCCTCCATTTTCGGTTTAGAGCTCATTCTACCAGGTGTGTTGTAACCTCAAGGGGTTTTTGCCATCAGGCATCAGTGGAGCAGATTTGCAAGGCTGCTACTTGGTCTTCGGTACATACGTTCACAAGATTTTATCAGGTGGATGTTAAGGCAGCAGAGGACTCGGCTTTTGGCCGTAGTGTCTTGCGGGCTGCTGTATAAATCCGATGGTGTTTTCATACAGTGTGTCTCCCTCCCCTCAAGGCTATTGCTCTGGGACGTCCCAGGTAGTAAGTAATGTATATGGCTGCTAGGTGTCCTGTGATGTACGAGAAAGAAAATTTGATTTTTTTCTTCTTACTTACTTGTAAAATCCATTTCTTTGAGTACATTATGGGACACAGAGGTCCCTCCCCTCTCTTTTTGGGAGTTCATTGATACAAAACTGTGAGGGGTTATATAGGGGATCACTTCCTGTTTTTGGTTATTCTACCAGTGTCCATTCACCTATAGGTGGCGCATAACCCAGGTAGTAATGTTAATGGCTGCTCTGTGTCCCGTGATGTACTCAAAGAAATGGATTTTACAGGTAAGTATGAAGAAAAAATCAAATTTTTACACAGTGTTGCTCAGTTTTATTGAGTTGATGATATCTTAAACCTGCATGGAAAATATCAGCTCTGCTACAATGTTTACCTTTCACTCATCAAGGCACAACATAAAATGTGAATAACATTTTATGAAACTATTCAAAAAATATCTGGTTTAAATTGGCTTTCAAAAAATGTAACATTCTTTCTTTGCTTTAGCCCACAGCAGAAAATATTTTTCACACTTTAATATCACTTGCCTTGTGTGAAACTGTAAGAAATTGGTGCAATTCAAAAGCATCTGTATAAGATTAATATAAACTATACTGTGCTGCTAAACTGCGTCAATTTAATGATACTGGGGAGTTGATTTACTAAAGGCAAATAGACTGTGCAGTTGCACTCTGCAGTTGCTCCAGAGCTTAGTAAATGAGGTAAAAGTTCTCTTTGCAAAGAGTACTCAATCACATGCAAGGAAAATTTAAAAAAAACAGCATTTTTGCTTGCACATGATTGGATGATGGAAGTCAGCAGAGCGTCTGCTCATTTACTAATCTCTGGTGCAACTGCACTTTGCAAAGTCCACAGTCTCTTTGCCTTTAGTAAATAACCCATATGTGTCTGTGTCGAACTGCTGCATCCACAAAGTGCACTCTCTCACTTTAAAAGTAACAAATTAATTATTGTATTTATTGGCGTATAACACTCACTTTTTCGCCCTGAAAATCGGGTGCAAATAGCGTGTGCGTGTTATATGCCGACACTTCAATTTTAGCTGCCTCTGAGGGGACAGGGATGGGGGCGGGAAGAGCGCCGCCAGATTACATGCAGTGAGAATCTCCTGTTTACTTGGCGGCCTCTGTAATAGGAAGTCCCATCTCATGGGCTCCATTGGACCACTGTTCTGTGTCTCATAGGAGATTCTCACTGTATGCAATCTGTCGGCGCTCGTCCCGCCCCCTTCCCTGTCCCTGTCCCCTCTAGGCTGCAGATGGGCATCGATCAGGCTGCACTGATGGCAATGTTCAGGCTGCTGCCTTGAAGGCAATGGTGAGGCTGCTGCATTGATGGCACTTGTGAGGCTGCAGATAGGCATTGATCAGGCTGCATTGATGGGAATGGTGAGACTGCAGATAGGTAGTGACCCTTATTTTGCTTCAAAGTTCTTTTATTTACATTTTTTTCCAGAAACCTCCCTCTTAAAATGAATGTGCGTGTTATACGCCTGTGCGTGTTATACACCGATAAATACGGTAAACGGTGGTGCTCTGTTCATATCCTACAATTAATTAAAGATATGCTGAGCATAAATCATAAAATCCTATGTGATCATAAATGATAACTTATATCAAAAACAATAACAATTGATATATAGACACGAATATATGTGGACCGCCTGATTACAGTGATAAAAAGTGCCAAGAAAAGGTGTCCATAATCCAAATGTAACAAATTCCAGGAAACAGTCCACACTTCCAAAATGAGTAAGAAACAGTGAATACCCCAACTTGCTTGCAACCACCACATCACCTCTGGGTGCAAGGTACACTCACCTTAATGTTTTGACCATATGAGCAATAATCGCAGTTTGGGTAATCAGTAGAAGTTGCTTCACTTTTGGTCCATTTAGTCCTCCTCCACATACAATTGCCCCTATATAGGGGATGATTCCTTTCCACGATTTCCAGCTCAAGATAAAAAAAGATCCGCTCGTAATGCAGTATATCAATAAAAACTGTGTTTTATAAAAATCCATATCTTATACACTCACAATGTTCAGTACTTGTTTACAGCCTAATCACATAATAATTTCAGCAGAGATCTTCCCATAGAATGCTCACCAACTTGGAGAGACCGGAAATGACGTCACAGGCTCCTCCCGTCGCGTTGCATCACGTGACTTCCTCAGGTTACCTATTTAGAGGCAATTGTATGTGGAGGAGGACTAAAGGGACCAAAAGGTGAAGCAGATTCTACTAATTATCCAAACCGCGATTATTGACCATATGGTCAAAACATTAAGGTGAGCATGCCCTGCACCCAGAGGTGATAAGGTGGTTGCAAGAAAGTTGGGATATTCTCTGTTTCTCATGCATTTGGAAGTGTGGAATGTTTCCTGGAATATTCTACAATTGGATTATGGACACCTTTTCTTGGCACTTTTTGTCACTGTAATTTTATCAGTTTGCACTATCAGGGGGTCCACATATATTTGTGTATATATGTCAATTGTTATTGTTTTTGATATAAGTTATCATTTATGATCACATAGGATTTTATGATTTATGCTCAACATTCATTTATTGATTATTTGGGGATATGAACAGTGCACCGCTGTTTAACTAATTTGTCATCTGTATAAGATGCAGAGGTTATATTTAGTGAAAACTGTATGAGAAAAACATTCAGTAGATTTATATAGAGATATATAGACATATGCTGTATACCAGTGTTTCTTAACCTACTTTCAGTTAAGGCACCCTTTAAAGCGGGACGGTACCTGAATTTTTTTTTTTAAAAGCCAGCAGCTACAAATACTGCAGCTGCTGACTTTTAAAAAATGGACACTTACCTGTCACAGGTTCCAGCGATGTCGGCAGTAGAGGCCGATCAATCGATCGGCTCTCTGCTGCTGCCGGCGCCATTCTCGGTGAGGGAATCAGGAAGTGTCACCTTCGCGGCTTCACTTCCCGGTTCCCTACTGCGCATGCGCGAGTCGCGCAGCGCAATAAGAATCGTCAGCGCTGTCTGCCGGGACACATGTGTGTCCTGGCAGACAGCGCGCCGGCACAGGAAGTTGCGTAAACACCCGTGGGTTTATGCCCGGAAGTGGGTGCAGATACCTGTCTTAGACAGGTATCTGCACCCCCCTCCCCCCTGAAAGGTGCCAAATGTGACACCGGAGGGGGGAGGGTCCCGAAAAGCGGAAGTTCCACTTTAGGGTGGAATCCTGCTTTAAAATTATGCACAATCTTGAGGCACCCAATTCTAAAATGTAAAAAACTAAACTAATAGTTTTGCATAATGCAGCAACATTAATGCACATAACATAATGCAGCAAAATTGAGATGGAACAGCCATATTTCCACATTTCTGGCTAGCTGAAGAGAGAATGCATTGGCTAGAGGCGCTCCTTTATCTAGGTTATCTCTGCTGTGCCATGCTGAATAGGCAAGCAACTTGCCACCTTATCTAGAAGTGACAAGGCCTTTTTGGCAGTGATATCAGTCATGTAATCTGTTCCTTATCAGATCAGGGTGTGTTTGTACCCTCCAAACCCATTGTAGCTATATCACAGTTTTGTACAGTTGACAGCGTTATCTCTGAATACGTTTATGACTGCGAATCCGCTATTTGTTGATCAGTACTGGGGTGAACAGGTTCACCAATAACACTGGTCCTGGCTCAGTGTTGAAACCATCACCATCAAGACGTATATAAAGATTATTCCACTGAACCCAATAAACCAGAGGATTGGGCATTTGCCAGCATGTAAGCCGGTGTTTTATGTTGTGTTAAACTGTTGAATTGTTTCTAAGTTAATGTATGTGGGTCCGTGTCTTTATGGACCTTGATTTGTGAACTGGTCCAAATCATTTAGTGGAGGGCGGATTATGGTGTGGGGTTGTTTTTGAGGGGTTGAGCTTGGCCCCTTAGTTCCAGTTAAAGGAACTCTTAAAGCGTCAGCATACCAAGACATTTTAGACAATTTCATGTTCCCAACTTTGTGGGAACAGTTGGATAGCCCCTTCTTGTTCCAACATGACTGCGCACCAGTTCACAAAGCAAGGTCCATAAAGACATGGATTAGCGAGTTTGGGGGTGGAGGAACTTGACTGGCCTGCACAGAGTCCTGACCGCAACCTGATAGAACACCTTTGGGATGTATTAGAGCGGAGACTGCGAGCCAGGCCTTCTCATCCAACATCAGTGCCTGACCTCACAAATGCGCTTCTGGAAGAATGGTCAAATATTCCCATAGACACACTCCTAAACCTTGTGGACAGCCTTCTCAGAAGAGTTGAAGCTGTTATAGCTGCAAAGGGTGGGTCAACTCAATATTGAACCCTACGGACTAAGACTGGGATGCCACTAAAGTTCATGTGCGTGTAAAGGCAGGTGTCTCAATACTTTTGCCAATTTAGTGTATATCCATTATGATAACGTGTCAAAACTACATAATAGAAAGAAAAGGTTGACATCACATATGTTGTTACATTGTCGCAACAGAAGTTTCAACATAACTAATACCTAAATCCTTATAGTGGTAGTAAACAAAACCAAGTAGAAAAAAAAATCCCCTGCAAAGCAATAGCATAATGTGCTAGTATGCATCACATACTGGCACATTATGAAATACTTACCTTGGAACAAAGCCCTCCAACTGCGCACTGTCACCACTGACAGGGCTTCCATCTTCCCTCGGTCTTCCTTTCGAAGTTTGCGGCTGTGTGGCTGGGACCGTAACAACGTTACTCCCATGCTTGTGCACGGGACTTCTCACCTCCAGCATAAAGCTCTGAAGATCCGGCATGGTGTGCCGGACCTTCAGAGCACATGGGCCGGTGATGTCACCGGCTGCATCCAGTGTAAATATCTACTAAACACCCCGAGTTTAGGAGATATTCACTGTACCTACCTTATTATAGGCTTACCTGTAGGTACAATTTAAAAAAAGAGTTTACTACCACTTTAACATTTCAAGGTACGTATCATCAATAATAAAACCACAACTAAAGAATGTGTAATGCCCCGTACACACGGTCGGAAATTCCGACGGAAAATGTCTGATCGGACCATGTTGTCAGAAAATCCGACCGTGTGTGGGCTCCATCTGACTTTTTCCATCGGAATTTCCGACGAAAAAAATTTGAGATCCTGCTCTAAAATTTTCCGACAACAAAATCTGATCAGACTTTTTCCGATCGTGTGTAGAGAATTGCCACACATGCTCAGATCAAATTACGAGACCAAAGCTATTGGCTACTAGCCTCTACGTAGTTCCGTAGTATGCAACGAACGTCACCACGTTTAGAATGATCGGATTTTCCGACAACTTTGTCCAACCGTGTGTATGCATCACCAGTGTCGGACAAAATCCGTCGGAAAAAATCTGACGGATTTTGTGGTCGGAATTTCCGACCGTGTGTACGGGGCATTAGTGACCTCATAGCCATATGAGTGACTCTCTTAGATCAATTTTCGTTTCCAGCGGAAGTAAACCCATCGATTTAACAGTTTAAAAAAAAAAGGCATGCCGGAAATGCTAACTGCACATTGGCTGTGCTCTCAACCAAACAGTCAAACCATCCAATGGCTGGTGTCATAACGGATCACATGTGCAGCACTGTGGCAGTTGAAGATTAAACAGAGGCAAAGATGGCAGCTTCCTTGGCTGAAAACGATAGGGGGGTTTACTTCCACTTTAATATCAATCAAATTAAAACTATACACAGATATATGATTAAATACAGTTATAGTAGGAGAAGAGATAGAGAAAGGTAAAGTAAAAGCAAAAGGGGAAAAAGGAAAAGGGGAATGAGGTGGACCGCATTCCCATTCTCACCATGCCAATAAGAAGCAGTTAAGAGGAAACCACATTTTCTAATTCTGGTGAGTGACAAAACCATCCAGGAGACCCAAGTAGAGGTATGTTTGTGAAGCAGGTTGCACGCAAAGATGTTCCATATCACTAGAAGAAGCCATTTCCAATAGCTCAGAAATTCCATTTGTCTGTAGCAATTCCGATGCGCACAATTCCTACGCATGCTCGGAAACAATTTGACGCATGCTCGGAAGCATTGAACTTCATTTTATGTAGTGTTGTACGTCAACGCGTTCTTGATGGTCAAAAGTTCAGAGAACTTTTGTGTGACCGTGTGTATGCAAGCCAAGCTTGAGCGGAATTCCGTCGGACGAAAAAAATCCAAGATTTTTCCAACGGAAAATCCGCTCGTGTGTACGGGGCATTACAGTTTGTTTTCCTTCTATAAATCAGCCACAGCCCGACTAGAAAGCCCTGTTCCATGCAAGCATGCTGCAGAAGGGGACTGTTGCTCACACTCAGAAAACAGTTTTCTCTGCCCCCTACATGCTCCCTACTAAGTGAAACGTGTAGCCTCAGTGTTTGAGAGCTCTGGCTCTTACTCAGAAGGGGCATATCAGACCTGTGCAGAGAGACCACTACTTCCACTCAGAGTGCAAGGGTTCTTCATTGCAGCATGCTGGAGGGGCACAGACTTTTCTACTCAGACTATGGCTGCTTTTTTAACCACCTGAGATCCGCGCTATAGCCGAATGACGGATACAGCACAGATCTAATTTGCCGGGACTACGTCTATTGATGTCGCCCCGTTCACGAGCGGCCTGCGCGCCCCCTGAAGGGCGCATGCGGCGCGCTCTGTGATCAGCGAGTCTGTGAGAGTTGCTGGATCACAGATCCGAGTAAGGGGTCGATCCCGATCCCTTACCACGTGATCAGCTGTCAGCCAAAAAAAAAAGCCGATCACCGGCGGCAGTGAGAGGGACATTCGTCCCGATTACTGCAATGTGCCCCGGCTCCACGGTGCCCACCTGTGCAGCCTACCAGTGCCCAGCAGCTCCCCCTGTCAGTGCCCACAGTGCCATCTGTCAGTGCCCACAATAAGTGCCTTTACAGTTCTGCCCATCACCTACCAGTGCCCATCAGTGTCACCTACCAGTGCCCATCAGTGCCAACTATCAGTGCCCTCCAGTGCCACCTATCAGTGCCCACCAGTGCCATCTATCAGGGCCCATCTGTGCCACCCATCCATGCCACCCATCCGTGCCCATCAGTGCCATCTTATCTGTGCCCATCAGTACCGACTTTTCTGTCCCCATCAGTACCGACTTATCTGTGCCCACCAGTGCAGCCTATCAGTGCCCACCAGTGCCGCCTCATCAGCCCATATCAATGAAGCAGAAAAATTACCTGTTTGCAAAATTTTATAACAAACTATTAAACATGATTTTTTTTTTTTTTTTCCATCTTTTTTTGTTTGTTTAGCAAAAAATAAAAATCCCAGCTGTGATCAAATACCACCACAAAGAAAGCTCTATTTGTGGGGAAAAAATGTTAAAAATGTAATTTGGGTACAGTGTTGTATGACCGCGCAATTGTTATTCAAAGTGCGTCAGCGCTGAAAGCGGAAAATTGGTCTGGGCAGGAGGGGGGTTTAAGTGCCCAGTAAGCAAGTGGTTAAAGAAAATAAACTGTAAGACATTGAATACATTTTGTTTTGATGCACCTGGAATGTGTCTACCCGATATAAACTCAGAGTTTAGTTAGGCCTGATGATATCGCAAACCTGTATGGAAAATATCAGCTCAGCTGTTCTGTTCACCTTTGACTCATCGAGGCACAACATAAAATATGGATAACATTTAATGCAACTGTTCACAAAATAACTAGTTTAAGCTGGCTTAGAAGTTTGTAAACTGTTCACTTTTGCTTTAGTCCACACCTGAAAGTTTCCACACTTTATCCCGCGCACTCTTTTATCTGCAGAGATACTTGTTTCCAGTGAACCTACCAAATACTGGGGCAATTCAAGAGCATGTAATGAAAAAATATATAAAATGTATAAACAAAGGCAATCCTCGATGGAAATGCAATGTCTCTTCTGCAATGGAATACTGTACAACTACCTGCCTGCTTCGAGCATTCTCTGGCATATAAACTGAGCTGTGAAAGCGCAGCTCAGCTTACATCACCAGCACGGTCTCTGTATGCCTGCTCGACTGACTCCAGTACATGGGCAAGAGTCAGGGCAGCCATCATAAATTGTGGGGCCTCTTACACAGCTTTAGGCCTGGGCCCCCTCCAAGCTTGACCACCAACATTCCCCCAGGGTCCCGCCCACTGGCCGTCCCACCGAATCTGCCCACTAGCCCTCCCACCAAGTCCTTCAGTGCCTCAGCCCCCCTCACACCTGTACGCTCTCAGCCCCCCCTCACACCTGTAAGCTCTGAGCCCCCTCACACTTGTACGCTCTGAGCCCCCTCACATCTGTACGCTCTCAGCCCCCTCACACCTGTACGCTCTCAGCCCCCCTCACACCTGTATGCTCTCAGCCCCCCCCCCCTCACACCTGTACGCTCTCAGCCCCCCTCACACCTGTATGCTCTCAGCCCCCCCTCACACCTGTATGCTTTCAGCCTCCCTCACACCTGTATGCTCTCAGCCCCCCCCCCTCACACCTGTACGCTCTCAGCCCCCATCACACCTGTACGCTCTCAGCCCCCATCACACCTGTACGCTCTCAGCCCCCATCACACCTGTACGCTCTCAGCCCCCATCACACCTGTACGCTCTCAGCCCCCCTCACACCTGTACACTCTCAGCCCCATCACTCCTGTACGCTCTCAGCCCCCCTCACACCTGTACATTCTCAGCCCCCCTCACACCTGTACGCTCTCAGCCCCCCCTCACTCCTGTAAGCTCTCAGCCCCCCTCACACCTGTACGCTCTCAGCCCCCCTCACTCCTGTAAGCTCTCTGCCCCCTCACACCTGTACGCTCTCAGCCCCCCCTCACACCTGTACGCTCTCAGCCCCCCCTCACACCTGTACGCTCTCAGCCCCCCTCACACCTGTACGCTCTCAGCCCCCCCTCACACCTGTACGCTCTCAGCCCCCCCTCACACCTGTATGCTTTCAGCCTCCCTCACACCTGTACGCTCTCAGCTCCCCCTCACACCTGTACGCTCTCAGCCCCCCTCACTCCTGTACGCTCTCAGCCCCCCTCACACCTGTACGCTCCCAGCCCCCCTCACACCTGTACGCTCTCAGCCCCCCTCACTCCTGTACGCTCTCAGCCCCCCCTCACTCCTGTACACTCTCAGCCCGCTCACACCTGTACACTCTCAGCCCCCCCCCCCCCCACACCTGTATGCTCCTAGCACCACTTACATGTGTGTATATGACAGGCATGTACACACACAGAGACATGTACACACACAGGAATGTACACACACAAGACATGTACACACACAAGACATGTACACACAAGGAGACATGTACACACAAGGAGACATGTACACACAGGGAGACATGTACACACAGAGACATGTACACACACACAGGCATGTACACACAGAGACATGTACACACACACAGAGACATGTACACACAGGCATGCACACACACACAAAGACATGTAGACACACAGGCATGTACACACTCACACACACAGCCACCCTTACTTGTAAGGTGGTCCTAGTCCCAGCTCTTGTTTCCATATGCATAGGGGTGCACATGCAGGAAATGGCCAGAGGTGGCAGCAAAGAGCCCAATGTCAGCTCATGACAGAGCAGCAGCCTTCTGACTCACACAACACATACAGGAGCATCCACGGAGCTCCTCTGCACCTGACCATGCCTTCTCATATCCCTGCCAATCGGCCAGTGTTCTGTCAAAAAGTGTCCAGCCATCGGATAGTGTCCGCCCCGTACTGCGCAGGCGCAGCGCTTGCGCAGTACGGAGGACAAGGAGACTCCGAAAGTCTGCGAAGAAGAATGGCGCCTGCGCACTGAGTCCAGGTGCAAGTCCCACCATCCAAGTGGACATACGGTAGCACATAGTAACATATTTTGATCTTTAGGAAAACGGTAGCACATAGTAACATATTTTGATCTTTAGGAAAACAGCCTATACTGTATAGGTTGTCTTCATCAAGATCAAAATATGGCCACAACAGATGTATTGCAATACATTACAATATAGAAAGTTGTACATTCTCTAGGCTATATTTATATGGGCATCATGGACTGGTCGTGAGAGACTTCCATACAAAGCGAAGAAGATATTATAACACACACAAATATATTTTTCCAGCAATAGCTCAGCTGTCCAACTTTCCAAGCAATATATATATATATATATATTCTCCTCCTAACTGGCACAGTGGCACTGCAGTGCTGTTACCTGTGGTTCTTCAGTGATGCGATAGCGATGGCAGCGTATTCTCTCTCGGCCACTGCACACACTATTGGGAGGAGCCAGCGTTGCGCCTGCCGAATCGGCATAGCGACATTACACATGCATGTTGAGGCAGCCAATCACGTTCCAGAACAGCCAAGATGTCCAGCAGAGGCCCAAGCGGCAGTCAGAGACAATCCAATAATCGGGCCGGGGGTGAGAGAGGGAGGGACGGATGTCTCTATCAATGAGTTATAAGTCGGAACAGACTGAGAGCAGCCCCAGGCCAGCAGACGTAGAAAAAAAAGTCAACAGCTGCCACGGAGGCAGCCGCGGTGGCCATTGCGTTACATAGGGCAACTGTCTTCACTCTTCAACACCATCTTACGATTCTGGGGGGGGGGGAATTGCCCCCCTTGCCCTATGCTGCGGACTCCCATGGTTGCAGGTGCTATAGATTTGAGTTTACAATATTGGAATCTTTGGGATGAGTTCATGTTTCTGACCATGTTTTATGTTACACCCATGTAGCGCTACCCCCGCAGGAGCCACTGGTTACTGGTTCCTCCTATTCCTGCACAGAAAGGCAACACACATTTCCAACTTACATTCAGACACAAAAAAAATTAGTCAATGGGCTTGGGTTTGTTGGTTTATTGGGGAAAACAACTTGGATAGGGTATAGGGATTATGGGATGCCCAACTTGAAGAACAACAGATGAGGACAACTTTCTTCCTATGTACAGAGGAAAGATTCTGGACTGCTCTTCTTGCTAAAAACACCCAGTCTCTTGGATCAGTGGAAAAGTCCCTTACGAACCAGGAGCTCTCAGCCCCCTTTGGAAAATAGCACAATATGTTGCAAAGCTGCATGAAATAATATCTCCTCTCCTCTTGTAGAACTGCTCCCAGCTCCACCACCAGCAGATAATACCAGCCCTCCTGGCTGTTTGTTTACCAGCCCACCCCAGCTGCTCCAAAGATCTCCTAGGACAAGGGATAAAGGGTTAAGCACAACGCTGTCCTTTGAAAGCTTGCTACATATGGAAGTCTCTCCCCTTGTGAATCCCTGGGTGTGATGATGTACTCACTCTGTCCTCCTTGCTCCCTGCTGCTCTTAGGCAAGATTCCTTTTCAAACCGGACACTGAAAGGATTCTTCTAAGCCAGCCCAAGTCCCAGCCTGGAGGCAGAGCCCCCCCCCCCCCCCCCCAGACGCAGGATTCCCCTCCTAGGCCACTGACACCCTCCTCAGCACTCCATCTTCCACCCGGCTCCTCTGTTGGCTAGGCTCCACCATATTTAAGGGCTTATCCAGCCACTCTGCCAGGTCCTCTGCCCGGGGAGTGGCCAGATTCCCTCTAGTATGCAGATCAGGACCTCCTGCTGGCCTCCGCCCACTAACTTCCAGAAGCTTCTTCAAACAGCTAGATCCAGGGGGCGTTACCAGAGACCTGCACTGTAGAGCCACCCAGCCTGATCTGGAGTAACCCAACCTAATTACAGACTCGCACAGTTATCATGAGTCATACAAACACATTTACCTACACCAGTAGCACACTAGAGGGTGCTCTGGTTATTTCTGTGCATCCAAGACCATTTTTTATGCCATTGTGATAATCTTACATACAGTTCAAGTTTCTTTTTAAAATAATTCTTTCTAACTTTGTATACACTAATTTGTCCCCATTGATTTTAGGGGTTTTTAAATGTTGTTTAAATTAAATGTTTCCATTTTAGATTCATTTTGTATACTTTTGCATTTGGTGCTGGTAATGCAAAGTCCCAACTTCCCCCCTCTCCTTTTCCTCTTGGTAAGCTTATATTCCCATATTTAGGATGTAACATTGTCACAGCCACCAAATTCATTCACAGGAAATGTGTAAATTAAAAAACTACCAACGCAGCAGAGGGACTGTAGTTCTCAATGACGAGCAAGTGTAGCGATGTCTCCACAATTGCAGCCCACTGATACTTCCTTAAGACCTGTAACTGAAAGTCTGTTCTTTGCTACGGAGCTGTGGTTAGATTCTACATGAACCACAGCGTTGCTCCCGCAATCCACTGATCACGGTTGCCATGCCTTAGAGGCTCCAATGCAACAAAAAAAAAAAACTCCTGGCCGGCAGCTGAATGGGGTCAGGGATGAGTGAATGGTTGCTAGGACACTGGCAGTCACTGGCTTCATAGCAACCAAGGAACTATTTTTGTGACCTTAAAGTGGTAGACAGGAGAACTACTTGAATCTGGCTGACGTGTCAGTTCTCCCAAGTAAACTGATGCAAGGCTTTTCTTAATTGGGTACAGGCCATTTTAAGGCTGGGTTCACATATACAGTAATACCTTGGATTGCGAATAACGTGGTTAACGAGCATTTCGCTAAACAAGCTATTATTTTTTTTTTAATTTTGACTCAGTTTGCGAGCGTTGTCTCACAAAACGAGCAGCATTCAAGCCTCTGCAGTGTGCAGTACCGCATTTGGCCAAAGGGGCGGGGCGCCGGTGACATTTGGAGCCACTTGGATGCACTCGGATGCACTCTGAGCCACTCAGAAACCGCTCGGAAACACTTGGGAACGGAGTGTTTCCGAGCCTCTTCAAGTGTTTCCGAGTGAATCAGAGCGGCTCCAATCGGTTTCCGAGTGTTTCCGAGTGTCTCCGGAGCCCCCCCCACCTCTTGCCACATGCAAAACTGCATACCATAGAAGTCAATGTGGAAAAAATTATCTGAATTTCCATTGACTTATATGGGGAAACTCGCTTTGATATATGAGCGCTTTGGATTACAAGCATTCTTCTGGAACAAATTATGCTCGTAATCCAAGGTTCCACTTCATGTGAATTTGATGCATTTTATGGGCATTTGATGGGCACAGTGCATTTGATGGGCACAATGGCTTCATTTGACGGGCACAGTGGCTTTATTTGATGGGCACAGTGTCTGCATTTGATGGGGCACAGTGGCTGAATTTGATGGGGCACAGTGGCTGCATTTGATGGGGCATTTTTTTCTTTTTTTCTACGGAGCCTGCAGAGCAATGCACCCAGTTGTATTTTCCCTGAGTGGGGAAATACAACCATGTTTTACATTGTACGTCCCTATATACCATGTGCCCTATAAAAGGGTATTGTTAATATATTTTATATGTATTGTGACAGCAGGCCGGTAAAATCACCTGGTTGTATTCAGGATGGAAAATATGTATGCCCTAGATTCAGGCTTTATGAGGACTTATACCACTAGAGGGGAGTGCTGGGAGTCCTATAGTGGAAGAGTTAATGAGCCCAGCTGAAGTAAGTGGGCTCATTAAGACCTCTACAAAAAAAAACCAGCATGCTTAGGGAGATGCTCCATCCTGGAACCAGTTTTTGTGTTTGTATAGACTGGGGACTGACTGCTGTTCTGTGCGGTGAGTTAATGCCTGTGTGGCAAACCTCTACGACAGGGATAGGGACTGGTGCAGCACAAGGCTTCACTCAGTTGATAGACAGGGGATCTACATGTGTAGTTAGAGGTCAAGCTGACCAGGATTTCTTTTCATGTTTCTTTTTGTTTGGCTGCTATATTTTTCACTGCATGTAGCATAAATAAACCGCACCTTTTGTTTTTTTCATCTACAACGCTGTCTGCTGTGACTGATTTTGTGTTGTGAACCCATCCAGGGGGTCACACACACCCGCTGCCGAGCTAACCCCTCACAGTATCATCATAATCTCTTGACTGGGGTGTACAACATATGCAAATGTAGAAGACCATTGTTTACATATGTTTATTCATAGATCTCTTTCCTTAAGTATTATGTTGGCAATTTTATTAAAAAAAATAAAAATAAACTGAAGCAAATGACTCTTGCTTTATTTTCTACCTGCATATTAAATGTATATATGGTAAAGGTGACCAACAGTTGGGTTTCTATATTCCTCAGTCACATATGTGGGTACAGATCCCATTAGTAGAAATTAAAAAATACGAAGTCAGATATATTGTGTAAAAATTGTTTAATTTTTTTATATATATATATATATATATATATATATATACACACACGTACATACACACACTATCACAGACGTACTTACCGAGACCGAGATGCTGAGAGCGGTTCACCCTTGCGACCCGGCGCAATCTGCCCCCTGGTGATGAGACAGGGAACAAACGGCACCAGGAGGCACAGGTCAACTCCGGCAGGTGGGCGGAACTGGTGGGACGCCTGGAGGAGATGAGGACCTGGCCTGGGCAGACCGGCAGATGGCAGGAAGGAGAGGCCGGGGCCCAAACACCTGGCTGAGAGACTAACACCGGTCACTGAGCAGTCAGCAGCTACGTAAGTCCGGAGAGCAGGCCGGGGGTCAAACACAGGTTCAATAGCAAAGTCCGTGGAAGTAAGCCAGAGGTCAAACACAGGATAGAGTAGCAAGTCCGTGGATGCAGGCTGAGTGTCAAACACAGGATCAGGCGGCAAAGTCCGTGGAGGCAGGCAGAGGGTCAAACACAGGATCAGGCAGCAAAGTCCGTGGAGGCAAGCAGAGGGTCAAACACAGGATCAGGCAGCAAGTCCGTGGAGGCAAGCAGAGGGTCAAACACAGGAGGAAGCAGCGGAGTCCGTTAACAAGCCAGGGGGTCAAACACAGGAGAAAGCAGCAGCAGTCCGTTAAACAAGCCAGGGGGTCAGGACACAGGATCAGATCTGGTTTTACACAGGGACGCACAGGCACTAAGCTGGAAAGACAGACCAGCAAAGTGCCTGTGCGTCAGGCAGCTTTTATAGGCGCCCAGTGGACGCTAATTGTGCGCCATAGCGCACAAACGTGCGCTAGTGCGCATGCGCGAGCGCCGGACTGCCGATCCGCGAGTGCGCATGCGCCGGAGTGCCGGGCCGCCGTGCATGCGCACTGGAGAGCGGGCCGTTCGTCCGGCGCTGGAGCCCTGACAGTGCCCCCCCCCCCCCCGAGGGGTGGCCTCTGGACACCCAAACTGGCCATTAGTTTAGGGTGAGCCTGGTGGAATGCCTGGATCAAACGTGGGGTGTGTAGGTTCCTTGAGGGTTCCCATGAATTGTCCTCGGGAGGGTAACCCTTCCACCTAATCAGGTATTGGAGCTGCCTGCCCTTTTTCCTGCAACTCAGGATTTCCTCCACCTCAAACTCCTTCTCGCCCTCGACTAAAACAGGAGGAGGAGGTGGTTTTTCCCTGCCAGGGAAAGGGCTGGGGGTGGTGGGTTTCAAAAGGGAGGCATGAAAAACAGGATGAATCCTATAACTTGGTGGTAGATCAAGTTTGAAGGCCACAGGGTTTACTATCCTTTTGACCTTGAATGGACCGATGAACCTTGGCCCCAATTTTCGGGAAGGGACAGGTAATTTCAGGTTGGTGGAGGACAGCCAGACCTCTTCGTTGACCCAAAACGCCGGATTCTCTTTCCTCCCCTTGTTAAAGTGCTTGCTGTACCCCTCTTGGGCTTCTTGCATACACTTTTGCAATTTTTGGAAATTGACCTGTAGAGACTCCACACGATCTTGAGCTGCAGGGACAGAGTTTTCCGGGGGAGATTCGGGAAGAAATGAGGGGTGGAAGCCAAAGTTGGCCCAGAAAGGTGTTTGCTTGGTGGCGGAATGGATAGAGTTGTTATACGCAAACTCGGCGTAGGGTAAGAGGGTAGACCAGTCATTTTGGGAATCAGAGCAGAAGCAACGGAGGTACTGCTCCAGTGTCTGGTTGGTCCTTTCTGTTTGACCGTTGCTCTGGGGATGGTAGGCGGAAGACAAGCGGATTTTTATTTCAAGGGACTTGCATAATTCTTTCCAAAATTTTGAAGTAAACTGGGTACCCCTGTCTGAAGTGATGCTCTTGGGTACCCCATGAAGTCTTACGATTTCCCTGAAGAATACGTCAGCCGTGGTGGAGGCGGACGGAGTACCCACCAGGGGAATAAAATGTGCCATCTTAGAGAGCCGGTCCACGATGAGAAGAATAGTGGTGTATTCCCTGGAAGGGGGTAACTCCATGATAAAGTCCATGGAGACTTCTGCCCAAGGGCGATCCGGGATAGGTAGTGGTATTAGTAGCCCCCAGGATTTGGTCTTAGGTCCCTTGCTGCGCTGGCAAGGAACGCAGGAGGCGACATAGTCCTTACAGTCCTGCCTCCAGCCTGGCCACCAAAAGGAACGAGAGATAAGCTCTGTGGTTTTCCTGGAACCAAAATGGCCTGCCAACTTGTGGTCATGAAAGGTTTCGAGTACGAGAGGCCTTACTCCAAGGGGGACGAAGATCTTTTCCCCAGACCACAGGAGATCGTCGTGCTTGGCCAGAGAGAGGTTGGTAGGGGCCTGGTCATGTTCAGTAGCAGTTTTGATCGTAGTCATAAGATCCACCTGAGTAAGCAGGCCAAAGTTTTGTGGGGATAAGATAGTGCTAGGTTTGGTTTCTTGGGTAGACTCTAGGAACATGCGGGAGAGCGCATCGGCCTTTCCGTTCTTGGAGCCTGGTCTATAGGCGATGAGGAAATTAAATCTCGAAAAAAAGAGGGCCCATCTAGCCTGCCTGGGTCTCAGTCGTTTGGCTGTCCTGAGATACTCGAGATTTTTATGGTCGGTCCAAACCATAACAGGGTGAGATGCCCCCTCCAAGAGGTAACGCCACTCTTCAAGGGCAAATTTAATGGCTAGCAGTTCCCTATCCCCCACATCATAATTCCTCTCTGGCGGGCTCAGCTTTCGGGAGGCAAAGGCCACCGGGTGAAGGAGGGCCTTGGCGCCCTGGCGCTGGGAGAGGATGGCACCGAGAGCAGTTTCGGAAGCATCCACCTCCAGTACAAAGGGCAATGCGGGGTCTGGGTGCCGTAGGATCGGGGCGGAGGAGAACAGGGACTTCAACTGGGCGAAGGCCGCCTGGGCTTCTGGGGACCAACTGAACCGACTGTGTTGGTGGGTGAGTAGGGTGATTGGTGCCACAATGGAGGAGAAGCCCACGATAAATCTCCGATAAAAGTTGGCAAACCCGATAAACCTCTGAACTCCCTTTTTATCTTTGGGGGCCGGCCAATCTTGGATGGCTTGGACTTTTTGTGGGTCCATGGCGACCCCATTGGTAGAGATGATAAACCCCAGGAACTGCACAGTGGACCTTTCGAATTTGCATTTCTCTGCCTTGAGGTAGAGTTTGTGTTGCCAACTCGGCTTCGGACAGGGGAAAAAGTCATAGGGTCGTTGAGGTGGTAGGCGGTCGGCCTGTTGTTTGTCGAAGACGTCCCTAAATTCCAGGTAGACAGGTGGGACGTGTTTCAGGCTGCCGGGTACTGGTACTAGAGTCGAGCAGGAAGCCGGGGTTGAGGAGGAGCAGTTTTGGGAACAGTATTGGGAGGGGAAGGAGACCTCCTTCGTCCACCAGTTAATCAGGGGTTCATGTGCCTGCAGCCAAGGGAGCCCCAAGATGATGGGGAACATGGGAGACGGAATGATATCCAAGCGGAGGAGCTCCTTATGGCCAGAATCGGTGGTGACAAGAATGGGGCTGGTTTCAAAAGTGATCAAGCCGGAGCGCGGAAGGGATCCATCGGCTAGATGAACCTGGAGGCACTGCTTCTTGGGGACAAGGGGAAGCTGGAGCCGGGCAGCGAGGGAGGAATCCAAGAAGCAGCTGCAGGCCCCGGAATCAATTATGGCTGGGAGGCGGACCTCCTTTCCCGTCAACTGCAAAGAGATAAAGAGGATAATGTAAGTTTGGGACACACCGGAAACCTGGTAGTTAAAGTTAAGCTTGGAAAGGGACTTACTAGGCCTAATGGGGCAGGTGCGAAGGAAGTGCCCGGAACCTCCGCAATAAAGGTACAGGTTGGCCTGTCGCCTGCGTAAGCGCTCTTCTGGGGTTAGAGGGGCACGGACCAGGCCTAACTGCATGGGTTAAATTCCGGGAGAGGCCACAGGTGGCGCATGGAACGAAGGCTGGGCAGGACTCGGCTTGGGCAACATCCAACTGGGACGAGGCTTCTGAAAACGTATTGTGACAGCAGGCAGGTAAAATCACCTGGTTGTATTCAGGATGGAAAATAAGCTGGAAAGACAGACCAGCAAAGTGCCTGTGCGTCAGGCAGCTTTTATAGGCGCCCAGTGGACGCTAATTGTGCGCCGGACTGCCGAGCCGCGAGTGCGCACGCGCATGCGCCGGAGTGCCGGGCCGCCGCGCATGCGCACTGGAGAGCGGGCCGTTCGTCCGGCGCTGGAGCCCTGACACACACACACACACACACATATATGTATATTATATACATGTGTATGCCAGCCCAAGCGTATGACTTTCTTTACTTCGCTGCTATGGGTTCTAGCCCCAGATCTTTTGTAGACCTAGCAACACCCCTGAACTCCGGTATTTACACCAAATGTACTACACTTAACTTAAGCCCCATACACACGGTTGGAAAATCCGACCACCAAATCCATCGGCTTTGGTCCGACGGATTTTGTCCGACACTGGTGTTGCATACACACGGTCGGAGAAAGTTGTCGAAAAATCCGATCATTCTGAACGTGGTGACGTTTGTTGCCTACGACGGGACTACGTAGAGGCTAGTAGCCAATAGCTTTGGTCTTGTAATGTGATCTGAGCATGCGTGGCACTTTGTCCATCGGAATTCGCTACCCACGATCGGAATTGGTGTGATCGGACTTTGTTGTCGGAAAATTTTTAGAGCAGGAGATACAACTTTGTCCGTCGGACAATCCGATGGAAAATGTCCGATGGTGCCTACACACGGTCGGAATTTCCGACAACATTGTCCGATAGGACAGAATCCATCGGAAAATCCGACCGTGTGTATGGGGCTTTAGACTGTATAAAATGGGAAGGAGAGACAACCCCACATGTCATAAATGTTTAGCAGCAGAAGGATCCTTTATCCATATGGTATGGGACTGTAATAGGATAGGGCCCTTATGGTCGCAGGTGGCTCAGTTATTGCTGATACATTTGATCTTCTGAATATTTGTAGCCCACTACTGGGACTTCTAGGTATTATTGAGGATGAAGTTATGAGTAACAATATGAGAACATTATTACGATTACTAAGCTGTTCTCAACTGGATTAAGAGGGACTATCTCAAGTTAGCTACTGGAAGGGCCTGGTCAATGCCAATGTAACATTCTATAAAATTACTTATGAAGCAAGGGGATGTGCGAAGAAATTCAATAAAGTTTGGGGTAAATGGATAAAATATAGTGAAACCGTACAAACTGACATTTAAGATGGTTCTTTTACAATAAATATGTTATGAGATCTGTACACAATGTGAGATGTGAATATGATAGCTTGGTTCTATACGAATAACAGCACACAGCACGAGAGTTTATGGAGGAGTTCGCCTCCGACTTTGTTTAATTTTTGTTTTTTGATTAGTGATGTTTTGGGTATTCTTTTCTTCTCTTTAGGAGAATAAGATATGACTTGCATATCACAATTATCAATACAAAATAGAAAAAAATATATTTGTACTGAAGAATATACTGTATTCAGTTATAGAGATCATCAAGACTTGTTTAAGAAAATTATATGCTGTTTTACACACTTATGACTGTACCCTGCTTTCAGTTTTTCCTGACGTGTATGTACACTTAAATAAAAACCTTTTAAAAAAAGAAAAAAAAAACTGGCCTCTGAATTACACCTGAATCGATAAACAGGAACACACCAGACCCCGGGTGCAAACCTCAGCCACACATATGTGAACGCGGCCTAACAGGGCCATACCACCAGTGTCATAACTGCTTCATTGTAAATGCCCCCCTAATCTTTTTATATATTTGATATTGTTGCTGTTACTGTTGCTTTGTTGTCCTAAAAATGCAGGGGGAAAAGAATGACAACACGTGTGATAAACTCCTGATTGTCAGACATCACAAGACTCAGCCTTAAGTGTTTCCACCAAAAAAAAAAAAAAAATAGTTTAAAAATCATTAAAAAAAAGAAAAAACAATAATTGGAAAAATATTTTTTTTACTCGCCTGTTGCTAGGGGGTCCCCTCGTAGTCTGCCACCTTCAGTGCCTGGGCACTGACATCACTTCCCCTCAACGCCGCACAGTCATCTGAGACCTGTCACGTGTCCCAGATGACTGAGCGTCGTATCACGGCGCATGGCTCTGCTCGCGCATGCGCAAGCCGGGTGCCCACAGTAAGGATGCCGGCGCCGCGAGCGGAGCGGGGAACGAGGGGGGCTTCGTTCCCCCGCATCGCTGGACCCTGGGACAGGTAAGTGTCCGATTCTTAAAAGTCAGCAGCTGCAGTATTTGTAGCTGCTGACTTTTAAAAAAAATATTTTAATGGGCACACCTCTTTAACCTGATCTGCTTAAAGTGGTTGTTAAGTCACTCTAACCTGTATACACCATCAGCACTGCCTCCTATTGCAGTGTCCCCCTCTGTGTGTGATTTATAAAAAATAAATGCTGCAAATACCTAATTTCACTGCCCAGATTGCGATCACATGACTGCCTAGCTTTCTCCTTTTCTTAGAGATGGGGGGGGGGGGGGGGGGGGGGGGGGGGGCTGAGATTCCTCTGCTGATGTCAGTCTGGAGGAGGAGAAGAGGAGAGAGCTGGCTGGTCATGTGATCGCATTCTCGGCTTGAGGTATTTATAGCATTTATATTTATAAATCATTCACAGAGGGGGACACTGCAATGGGAGGCAGTACTGATGGTGTATTCAGGTTAGTGTTATGAGAGCAGCAGGAGGGGAGGGGCGGCTCACACACAGACAGATAGGGGAGGGTGGGGAGAAACTGGCAGGATCAGTCAGGTTTTTTAGGTGTTACAGGGGGGCAAATGACACAGGACAAGCATAGTATCATACAGGGCCGATCCTAGGGTCACAGACGCCTGGGTGCAGAAATATTTCTGGCGCCCCCACGTGGGCGTGGTCATCTTACCAACTCCTCCCCTTTACAAATGTTTCTATGACAACGACTTCAACACAGAGATGTTCCCGTAAGAAGTCTTCGTTACCCTGGGATCCTCCCATGATCTTTTACCAATAAATAAAATACAGGAAGAGCGTACACTAATGAGACCTGGAGGGGAGTCTCTCTGATGCACACAGAGGGGGCTTCTGTTAGAGAGTCTATTAGAAAAAACCCCCAGACATAGTACAGGAGATGGTCAGAGACTGTAGACATGATACTAGAGACGGTCAGAGACTGCAATCATAGTACAGGAGATGGTCAGGCTGCACACAATACAGGAGATGGTCAGAGACTGCAGACAT
>CM053028.1:66631171-66666171 GCA_028564925.1 Lithobates sylvaticus
ATCTCTGCTCTTTCTATGGCAGGCGGATTGTATGCCGGTGCATTGCCATAGAATGAGATTTGCCGTGGAATGAGATGCTCCGCCTCCATCACATCCTATTGGCTTACACTGGTCACGTGACCTATTTAACCGTGTGATGGAGGCGGAGCATCTCATCCGACGGCAAATCTCATCCTGCTGTTAATCTCTCTAGCAGCTCAGCAGCACATGATGTGTTCAGGGAAACACTGTGATGCAAGATCTGTGTGTGTAAATAAAGAAAGCACTTTAGAAGGGGAGGGGAGTATGTTATAGTAAAACAAAATCAGTGTGCATATGACATAACAGGGGCGCAGCCGACCCTTGCGGCCCCAAGCTCCTGGTGTCCTGTCAAATAATGTCCCAGACAGCTGTGACAGAGACTGATGTGAGACTGATGTTTGCTCCGTGCAGCTCCAGCTATCACAGGGAGGAGATCCTCTCCCTGTGATAGCCAAAGTGAGACTGATGTTCGCGTCGAACACTCCGTTCGCGTCGAGATACACTTCGCTCCCCTCTCCTGGACTGACATGGAGACGAGTGAGGGAAAGATGGCCCCCACCCAACTCCATGACACTGCAGGGCGGAAGCGACCTCAAAACGTCACTTACGCCCATAGCTCTTAAAGGGCCATTTTATTTTTTTAAATGACAACATTTTTTTTTTTTTTTATATTGCATTTTAGTGTAAATATGAGATCTGAGGTCTTTTTGACCCCCAGATCTCATATGAGGTCCTGTCATGCTTTTTTTCTATTACAAGGGATATTTACCTTCCTTGTAATAGGAATAAAAGTGACAATTTTTTTTTTTTTTTAAAACAGTGTAAAAATAAAAGGTAAAATAAAAAAAAAAAAAAAAATACAAATTTTAAACGCGCCCCGTCCCGCCAAGCTTGCATGCAGAAGCGAACGCATACGCAAGTAGCGCCCGCATATGAAAACAGTGTTCAAACCACACATGTGAGGTATCGCCGCGATCGGTAGAGCGAGAGCAATAATTCTAGCCCTAGAACTCCTCTCTAACGTAAAACATGCAACCGGTAGAATTTTGCCTATGGAGATTTTTAAGGGTAAAAGTTTGTCGCCATTCCACGAGCGGGTGCAATTTTGAAGTGCGACATGTTGGGTATCAATTTACTTGGCGTAACATTATCTTTCACAATATAAAAACAATTGGGCTAACTTTACTGTTGCCTTATTTTTTAATTCAAAAAAGTGTATTTTTTTTAAAAAAAAGTGTGCTTGTAAGACCGCTGCGCAAAGACGGTCCGACAGAAAGTATTGCAACGACCGCCATTTTATTCTCTAGGATGTTAGAAAAAAAATGTATAATGTTTGGGGGTTAAGTAAGTAATTTTTTAGCAAAAAATAAATGTTTTAACTTGTAAACAACACATCTAAACACAACACATCTAAAAAAGAGGCCTGGTCCTTAAGTGGTTAACACTTACCTCCTAGATTACCAGTAGCTGATATTCATGGTAAGTCACTATAATATATAACAGCAACTCCTCTGCCAAAGGCAAACAAATAACTGGTGTGGTTTTCCTTTCAGCCTGGGTACTTACTGCACCTCTCCCGACATGGGGTCTCCTCGCACAGTGGATAGCCCCTCCCCCTTCACTCTACTGGCCCACGCCCATCATCTGACTTTTTCCTCCAGACAATTTCAGCCTCCCGACATGACATCTGTCTCTCTGTAGCTGAGAACTCAGGTGAGAGGTCTGCTGTGATGATAGGACAGTCAAAACTAGAAGCGGCGGGCCTCCCCATAAGTTGGGGAACTTATACAACAACTCATTGGTTGGGGTCCGCCACCCGGGGCCCCCTACATATGTATGGGCTGTTCCCTTCCCTGATGTCGGACACTTAATGGGGGCACCAGACCGATTTGCCTCCCGGCCCAGTCTGCTCCATAAGACTGGCGCTACAATAAAAGTGTAGCGCAAGCTGGCGGGGACTCTTTTCGTGCTGCCCTTCTTGCAAAGTGCCGCCCTAGGCCTGGGCCTTGTTGGCCTAGGCTAAGATACAGCGTTGCCTCTACTATCACAGGAGTGAGCTCTTTCTCTGATTCAAACCCCCCTCACATGCTCTTACTCTCCCCGTTTGAGAACTCTCCTGTGATTTAGGATGTGAACAGTAACAGCTGGGAGTATCAGTCTTAGCAACTCCCTAGCAACAAGGCAGAATGGGATAATGCCATCTCTGTAATTTTTTCAGTCAGGCTTCAGAAGGTATGTAAATGGCCTACTACACCTAAAACAAGGGCATTATTCAACATTAGAGCTGCACCGTTTGTATTTATCTACCGACACCACCTAAATGCATAGGCAGATTTTTTGTAAAGGTGAACCAGACCTTTAAGTCAGCCAATAAAGGGTGTCGCATTCTATCTTTATGGGCTCATTCAGGCTTCATTTTCGTTCAGATCGTGCTTCAGACAGCAATAGACAGGCAGTGATAGAGTGTTGTATTGCCTCCTCTCTGCATGATTATCCCCCCAATTGACCAGATAACTGAGCATGTTGTGTGCGGTTACGGGGTGGTTGCCCAGTGGCCCCATTCACTTGAGCGTGACTAGCGATATACTTCCTGCCATGACATGTGTACTCCCCCTGACTGCCACCTCAGCAAAAAAAGGAGGAGGAGCGGTTGAAGAGTGGTAAAAATGTGGCTCAACCGCGGGGGTTTTTACCGGAGCTCAGTCGCTAGTTTAAATGAGACCTTAGGCTCAATCCATCGTTGTTCTGGCAGCAGCTAGCTGCCATAACCCCGGTATTCTCTTGTTTGGCCGGCGGTCCGGTTTCCGATAATAGTGGTCTCTGTGGATTCGGCACGATATCACTTTCATCGGTGGCGGGAGAGGGCCCCCCCTCCCACCGCGCTATGGTGCCCTCCGCCGATTACCGGTGCCCTCCGCTGCTTACAGGAGCTGTCGGCAGCGGCGGAGGCGATCGGATCTTCACCCTTGCTGGGCATAGAGAAGAGTGGCCCCCATCCATCTCCATAACAAATGAAGGGCGGAAGCGTCATCAAAATGTCACTTCCGCCCATAGCTCTTAAAGGGCCATTTTATTATTACATTTTTTTAAATTACCAATTTTTTTTTTTTTTTTTTATTGCATTTTACTGTAAATATGAGATTTGAGGTCTTTTTGACCCCAGATCTCATATTTAAGAGGTCCTGTCATGCCTCTTTTATATTACAGGGGATGTTTACATTCCTTGTAATAGGAATAAAAGTGACACAATTTTTATTTATTTTTAAAACCGTGTAAAAATAAAAAATAAAAGGTTAAAATTAAAAAATTTGTAACCATGCCCCGTCCTGACAAGCTAGCGTGCAGAAGTGAACGCATATGTGAGTAGCGCCCGCATATGAAAACGGTGTTCAAACCACACATGTGAGGTATCGCCGCGATCAGTAGAGTGAGAGCAATATTTCCAGCCCTAGACCTCCTCTGTAACTCAAAACATGCAACCTGTAGAATTTTTAAATGTCGCCTATGGAGATTTTTAAGGGAAAAAGTTTGTCGCCATTTCACGAGCGGGCGCAATTTTGAAGCGTGGCATGTTGGGTATCAATTTACTTGGCGTAGCATTACCTTTCTTAATATAAATAAAATTGGGCTAACTTTACTTTTGTCTTATTTTTTAATTCAAAAAAGTGTATTTTTTCCAAAGAAAGTGGGTTTGTAAGACCGCTGCGCAAATACGGTGTGACAGAAAGCATTGCAACCTCTGCCATTTTATTCTCTAGGGTGTTAGAAAAAAATATATATAATGTTTGGGGGTTCTAAGTAATTTTCTAGCAAAAAAATTATGTTTTTAACTTGTAAACAACACATCTCAAAAAGAGGCTCGGCCCTTAAGTGGTTAAAAAAAATCCAAAAACGCAGAGGCCTAAAAATGCATTGATGTGAACGTGTTCCATAGGAACCCATGTTAAAAATAATGTCCTGCGTTTCTGCAAAAAGCATGAAAAAAACGCATAGGTGTTAACTGAGGCTGGGTTCCAACCAGGGCAAATTGGATGTGGGTTCGCCGCATCCAATTCGCAATAGCAGGAGATTTCGCACATCTCCAGAGCAGCTCCGGTGCGAATTTGCACAGGCGTCCTGTACGTCTTCTGGTCCGCTTCAGGTCTGAATTCAGCCAAAAATTCAGGCTAAAATTGGACCTGAAATGGTGAATGGGGATGCACCGGACCCCGGGTGTGAGCCGCATGGGGCAAGGTGAACCCCACCTCAGAAAACGCTTTCCCCACGTGTTGGTTTCCCATTGTATGGATTCTTGTACTCAGAGCCGATCCGCCCTATACACTCACTATGCAAGATGCATAGGGCCCCCGCCGCTGGGGGGGCCCCCCCCCAAGGGCGGATCGGCTTTGCTTCCCGAGCTCCAATCTCCTCCTCCCCCTCCTCCTCTTGTCACACAGCGGGAGTCAGAAGACCGCTGTGTCTCAGAGCTGACTGAAACCTTCGGCCAGCGCTATGACAAAGATCCCGCCCTCCTCCTAGACCAGCTCGTGTGATAGATACAGTGTTCTGTCTATCACACAAGCTGGTCTAGAAGGAGGGTGGGACTTTTGTCATAGTGCGGCATAACATTTCACATTGAGCTCCGTGACACAGCGGGAGGTGCCTGCTGTGCGTAATCCACTGACACTGACTGGTGAGGCTACATTGATTGCCACAGTAAGACTGCAATGATGGGCACCATTAGGCTGCAATAATGATGGGCACAGTAAGGCTGCAATGATTGGCATGGTGAGGCGGCAGTGATTGGCATGGTAAGGTGGCAATGATTGGCATGGTGAGGTGGCAATTAACATGGCGAGGCTGCAATGAAAAGCATGGTAAGGCTGCAATGATAAGCATGGTAAGGCTGCAATGATTGGCATGGTGAGATGGCAATGATGGGCACGGTGAGGTGGCAATTATTAACACGGTGAGGCTGCAATGATAAGCATGGTAAGGCTGCAATGATTGCCATGGTGAGGTGGCAGTGATGGGCACGGTGAGGCTGCAATGATTGGCATGGTAAGGCTTTAATGATTGGCACGGTGAGGTGGCAATGATGGACAAGGTGAGGCGGCAGTGATGGGCACACTAAGGCTGCAATGATGGGCACGGTGAGGTGGCAATTATTAATATGATGAGGCTGCAATAATGGGCACGGTGAGGCTGCAATGATTGTCGCGGTGAGGATTTAAGGAAGTCTCTCTGGGGATCCTGATGTAGGGGGAGGCTCTCTGGGGACCCTGATTTGAGGAGGGGCTCTCTGAGGACACTGATGTAAGGGGAGCCCTCTGGGGACCCTGACGTAAGGGGAGGCTTTCTAGGGGCCCTGACGTAAGGGGAGGCTCTCTGAGGACCCTAATGTAAGGAGGGAGGCTCTCTGGGGACCTATGCTCACGGCATCATGGGTCAGGTAGAGGGCCCCTTAGCAGAATTTTGCTTAGGGCCCCAGGGAGGTCAGGATCGGCACTGCCTGTGTCTATAGATAAACTTCAACCTTTTATCTCTGATCTGTTAGGAATTGTATGCATTTGGCAGAGCCGAGCGCTGGAGCCATAGCAACTGATCAGCCAATCACAGATCTTCCTAGAAATTTCAAACTGATGCAGGAGAAATGTTGTGGGAAATTTCTAGGAAGATCTGTGATTGGTTGATCGGTTGCTATGGCTCCAGCGCTCGGCTCTGCCAAATCTATACAATGCAAACAATGCATACAATTCCTAACAGATCAGAGATAAAATGTTTCCATTTCTGCTACCAGCCTGCTGCTTTTACATAAACAATCGAATACAGATATCATTCTTTTCTAGGTAAGTAACAGCTTCTTGCGGTGATATTGTCAGCAAAATAATTATTATTTAACAACTTCAGCCCCGGACCAATTGTCAGCTTAAAGCGGTGTTCCGGCCGAAATTATACTTTTTAAATAAAAATACCCCTATAATACACAAGTTTAATGTATTCTAGTAAAGTTAGTCTGTAAACTAAGGTCTGTTTTGTTAGTTTTTAGCAGTAGTTTGTTATTTTATAAACTTGCAGCAGGCTGTGGCTATCTTAACTGTGGGCATCTGAAGTCAGACTGTATTTCTTCCTGGATCTCATCCTTGCAGATCTCGTACATGCTCAGTGCAGCATAAGCAGTGTAATAGGTTTCAGGTCAGGTTTCCATAGCAACGGCAGTGTCAGAGGAAGTTGCTGCCCCTTCCCAGGAGGCATTGCAAACAGGAAATGATGCGATGGGCCACGGCCAGGGAGGAGGAAGTGAAAAATGAATACAGCATATATACAGTCTGTGCTGAAAAAAAAAAAAAAAAAAAAAATATCCAATTTGTTTACAGTGCACAGTTTAGTGAGGGATGCTGAAGAGTTGTAAAAGTGGGTGGAACTCCACTTTAAGGACCAGAGGTCTTTTTTCAATTTCGCACTGCACTGCTTTAACTGGTAATTGCGCGGTCATGCAATGTTGTAACCAAACGAAATTTGCGTCCCTTTTCTTCCCACAAATAGAGCTTTCTTTTGATGGTATTTGATTGCCTCTGTGATTTTTATTTGTTGCGCTATAAACGCAAAAAGACTGCAAATTTTGAAAAAAAAGATATTTTCTACTTTTTGTTATAAGAGAAATCGAATAAACTCAATTTTAGTCAAACATTTGGGCCAAAATGTATTCAGCCACATGTCTTTAGTAAAAAAAATGCCAATAAGCGTATATTTATTGGTTTGCGCAAAAGTTCTAGCGTCTACAAACTAGAGTACATTTTCTGGAATTTACACCGCTTTTAATTTATGACTGCCTATCTCATTTCTTGAGGTGCTAAAATGGCAGAGAAGTACAAAACCCCCCCAAATGACCCCATTTTGGAAAGTAGACACCCCAAGCTATTTGCTGAGAGGCATGTTGAGCCCATTGAATATTTTTTTTTTTTTAGTCCCAAGTGATTGAATAAAGAAAAAAAAAAAAAAAAAGTTGTCACTAAATGATATATTGCTCACACATGCCATGGTTATATGTGGAGATGCACCCCAAAATACATTTTGCTGCTTCTCCTGAGTATGGGGATACCACATGTGTGGAACTTTTTGGGAGCCTAGCTGTGTACGGGGCCCCGAAAACCAATCACCACCTTCAGGATTTCTAAGGGTGCAAATTTTTGATTTCACTCCTCACTACCTATCACAGTTTCGAAGGCTATAAAATGCCAAAATAGCACAAAACCCCCCCAAATGAACCCATTTTGGAAAGTAGACACCCCAAGCTATTTGCTGAGAGGCATGTTGAGTCCATGGAATATTTTATATTTTGCCACAAGTTGCGGGAATATTACAAACTTTTTTTTTTTTTTTTGCCCAAAGTTGTCACTAAATGATATATTGCCCACACATGTCATGGGCATATGTGGAATTACACCCCAAAATACATTCTGCTGCTTCTCCTGAGTACGGGGATACCACATGTGTAGGACTTTTTGGGAGCCTATCCGCATACGGGCCCCCGAAAACCAAGCACCGCCTTCAAGATTTCTAAGGGCATAAATTTTTGATTTCATTCCTCACTACCTATCACTACCTATCACAGTTTTGAAGGCCATAAAATGCCAAGATGGCACAAAACCCCCCCAAATGACCCCATTTTGGAAAGTAGACACCCCAAGCTATTTGCTGAGAGGCATGTTGAGCCCATTGAATATTTATTTTTTTAGTCCCAAGTGATTGAATAAAGACAGAAAAAAAAAAAAAATGTATTCAAAAAGTTGTCACTAAATGATATATTGCTCACACATGCCATGGTTATATTTGGAATTGCACCCCAAAATACATTTTTCTGCTTCTCCTGAGTACGGGGATACCACATGTGTGGGACTTTTTGGGAGCCTAGCCGCGTACGGTGCCCCGAAACCCAAGCACCGCCTTCTGGATTTCTAAGGGTGCAAATTTTTGATTTCACTCCTCACTACTATCACAGTTTCGAAGGCCATAAAATGCCAAAATAGCACAAGACCCCCCCAAATGGCCCCATTGTGGAAAGTAGACACCCCAAGCTATTTGCTGAGAGGCATGTTGAGTCCATGGAATATTTTATATTTTGCCACAAGTTGCGGGAATATTACAAACATTTTTTTTTTTTCCCAAAGTTGTCACTAAATTATATTTTGCCCACACATGCCATGGGCATATGTGGAATTACACCCCAAAATACATTCTGCTGCTTCTCCTGAGTACGGGATACCACATGTGTGGGACTTTTTGGGAGCCTATCCGCATACGGGACCCCGAAAACCAAGCACCGCTTTCAGGATTTCTAAGGGCATAAATTTTTGATTTCACTCCTCACTACCTATCACTACCTATCACAGTTTTGAAGGCCATAAAGTGTCCTGTCAGTGTCAGTGCTGAGTGCTGAGTGAAGGAAGAGGACGTGCGCCCAGCAGCTCCGGCCGTCAGAAGCCCACAGCCCCCAGCGAGCAGGACCCAGCCAGTGCATATCCCATCCCGGACCCCTGAGCAGTGAGGACAGGGAGCAGGAGTACAACGGGACCCCACTGCGGATCCCGCGGCCCCCCGCAATCAATCGGCCCCCTTTCTTTCTCCGCGCCGGCCCATCTGCCCATTGGGCATCAGAAACTAGGAGAGTCCCCGGCCTAGTCCCGGCCGAAGCCGGCCATCCGCCTCCCCAATCACCTCTCTAGCCCTCTTTTTCGGCTCAACAGGGCTGAGGCGAGCCTCCCCCCCCCTCCAAGCCCTTCAGCGCCCACCAAACACTCACGGAAGAACTGGGAGCCGTCAGGGCTAGGACAGGCCGCAGCTCGGGCCTAGTCCGGCGGCCATCTTGGTACACCCAAATCCACAGCACTTCACCTGCTTCTACATAGTACGGCGGCCATCTTGGTACACCCAGACCGGCCAAGTTATTTTAAAATGCAGGTTTTTAACCACAAGTGGTTAGACAACAGTCTAATTGCTTGTTTTAATTGTTTTTAACCAAAGTTTTTAACCAAGTTTTTGCAAGGCTTTTAATTACAGTATACACCCAGACCAGCCAGTTTTAACCACAAGTTTTTTAACAGCACACACCAGTATCATCAGCATCACCATATAGCCGCCTCTTCTTCCCCAGGTGATCAACATCAGGATTCACCCTATCCCCATCATTTGAGCAACCCGGTAAGGTAAATATTCTGGTAAGTATCGCAGGGGACCACCATTAGCAGTTGATCCAGGGACCAACGTCCGACCGCCCCTCGGGGGGTCAGGAAGGAATTTTTTCCTCTGCAATAGCAATTGGCCGCGCTAGTAGGGGTTTTTCGCCTTCCTCTGGATCAACGGGAGGGAGGGTGTAGGTCTACAGGGTTTCCCACAGTTCCGCAACATCTTCAACCAGCTTGCGCAAGACCGTTATCGCCTCAACAAAGGCATCCACTTTTTTCAACGCATCATCTCGCCCACAGCAGGGAAAAAATTTTTTGGAGCACCTCAACATGTGCAATTTCAAATACTCAGCAGAGTCACTCCGCAGACTAAGAAATTTGACTGCAACTCTACCGACCGACATTCAAAAAATATTACAAAAAGAACGACTACTAAGGATCAATCCACAAGCAACGATCAAACATAAGAAGACTACAACTCAACCGCAACAGTTAGCATGCGCCTTGATTAACACCAGATCGGCGGTCAAGCACAGGCACGAAATCCATGACTTCATCACACAAAACAACATAGATTGCCTCTTCATCACGGAAAGCTGGCTAACACCCGACTGCAACACCATCCTAACAGAATTAGTGCCAGAAAACTACAGGATCCTAACCGAGCATAGGAAAGGAAAAAAAGGAGGAGGCCTAGCTGTGATCTTCAAAGCTCATCTAGCGCTCGTCAAACCTACGGTACAGAACACAGCAACTTTTATGGAGACACTTACTCTACAGATGCAAACCACACCACAAGAAACCATCCACATGCTGCTAAGCTACAGACCACCAGGACCAAACACAAACCTACCGATACCACTCACGGAATTCATCTCGGCACACACCCTGAAAAACAACAAGGTTCTGGTACTCGGAGATTTCAACCTCTGGGCGAACTCCACCGAAGACCCCATCGCCACCACCTGCATCAATCAACTGGAAGATCTAGGGCTCCAACAACTAGTAAAGGCTCCCACACATGGGTCAGGTCACATCCTGGACCTCATCTTCAAGCAAAATACGGACATCAGCATTCGAGACAACATAGCGCTATCATGGTCAGACCACCACGCTATCAAATTTGAGATCGCCACCAACATCTTCCTGCAAAAACCAAACCCGGCGGCAACAACACACTGGATAGATCGCAGAAGAAACTACACTCGGAAATCTTCAAAACCACACTAACATACAAAATGGCTACACTGAATCAAAACCACTCAACAGAACGAACACTCAGCTTCATAAACAGGGCACTTCTACAAACAGCAGATGCAGTCGCCCCAAAACATCGAGCACCCATCCGCAAGAAAAATTCTGGATGGTTTAATGGCACGCTTACTCTACTGAAACGGGAACACAGAAGAGCAGAAAGAGCCTGGAGAAGAAACACCACAAAGGAAAATCACACAAAATACAGAATACTCACCAAGAGATATCATAAAGCAATTTTCACAGCAAAAAAAGAATATGTCTCAAACACCCTCTCAAAAGCCGTCAACCGACCACGGGAACTTTTCAAACTAGTCGCCCAGACTATGAACCCCACCTGCCTTGAGCCCCTAGGAAACGAAACTCAAGAATACTGCAACAAATTATCCGATTTTTTTTTCATCAACAAAATAGTCAACATTCATAAAATAATTCAACAAAAAAAAAAAACAACAACCAACTCTACTCAACTCAACCCAGGTAAGGAATTTTACATCCACAGCGCACAAGCACCACATTTTTCACTTACCCCGATCACCGTGGATGAAACCAAAAACGTCATCAAGAGCCTCCGAGACAGCACATCACTAAACGACATCATCCCCACAAAACTCTTGAAAGAATGCTCCGACATTCTGGCCCCCGCTATTACACACCTAGTAAATCAGTCGTTCAAAGAAGGATTGGTTCCGAATTCCCTCAAGCAAGGCATCGTTAAAGAAACCCAACCTCGACCCCAAAGATCCGAACAATCACAGACCGGTAACAAGCCTGAACACCATTTCCAAAATTATGGAGAAAGCAGTAGTACAACAGCTTCAACTTCATCTGGACACACACAAGCTCCTGGACCCACTACAATCGGGCTTCCGCCCAGGCCATGGCACAGAAACGGCACTTCTGAAAATATGGGATGATGCCCTAGAAGCAGCGGATGATGGAGAATCGTGTCTTCTGGTATTGCTGGATCTTAGTGCGGCGTTCGACACAGTGGACCACAACACGCTTCTCATCCGCCTCAAGGAAGGGGCAGGAGTTACAGATGTAGATCTTCCATGGTTCGCTTCCTTCTTAGGAAACCGGTCACAGACAGTGAAGTTAGGAGCCTTCACATCGGAAACCCGGGCAATCACTTATGGAGTCCCTCAAGGATCACCATTGTCACCAGTACTCTTCAACATTTACATCCGGCCACTCTTCAAAATTATTAGCAAATTTGATCTGTGCTTCCACTCATACGCGGACGACACTCAACTGTATTTCCGGATCACCGGACAAAAAGACCAATACCAGGAACTAGGAAAATGTCTCACATTGATAGATGACTGGATGACCACTAGCTCCCTCAAACTAAATGGATCAAAAACAGAACTACTGCTCCTCGACGCAAACTCAAGGAAAAAGACAAAGACCCCTTGGACACCACCAACCATCCTGGGACAGACCATCATCCCAAGCACAAAAGCCAAAAGCCTCGGAGTCATCTTTGATTCAGAGATGACCATGGAGGCACAAATAGGATCCATAATCAGTGGATCCCACCATCTCCTTCGCATGCTACGCAGACTCATCCCCTTCATCACGGAAAAGGAAAAAGCGGTAGTAGTAGGAACGATCATCAATTCGCGTCTCGACTATGCAAACTCCCTGTACATAGGATTACCGGATTACCAGATTGCGCGCCTTCAAAGTGTCCAAAACACAGCAGCAAGATTAGTCACCGGAAAGAAACCCTGGGAATCCATCTCCCCATCCCTAAGGATCCTCCATTGGCTCAAGGTAAAAGACAGGATCACATTCAAGACCCTCTGCCTCACCCACAAATGTACACAAGGAAATGCGCCTCAATACCTTTGTGAGAAAATAGAAAAATACATACCAAATCGCAGCCTTCGATCAACAAACCAAAATCTCCTTCTCATCCCCAAAGCCCGATACAAATCGAAGGGAGAACGAAGATTCGCAGTACAGGGACCTCGGCTATGGAACGCTCTACCAAACAACATCCGCTTGGAAGAAAACCCATCAGGCCTTCAGGAAAAAACTCAAGACTCACCCCTCTTCTAAACGTGGCATCCCAACAAGAGCAGACAAGTGCCTTGAGGCGATTCAGTTCGCAGTTGTAGCGCCATACAAATCATTCATTCATAAAATGCCAAGATGGCACAAAACCCCCCCAAATGACCCCATTTTGGAAAGTAGACACCCCAAGCTATTTGCTGAGAGGCATGTTGAGCCCATTAAATATATTTTTTTTTTTAGTCCCAAGTGATTGAATAAAGACAAAAAAAAAAAATGTATTCAAAAAGTTGTCACTAAATGATATATTGCTCACACATGCCATGGTTATATGTGGAATTGCACCCCAAAATACATTTTTCTGCTTCTCCTGAGTACGGGGTTACCACATGTGTGGGACTTTTTGGGAGTCTAGCCGCGTACGGGGCCCCGAAACCCAAGCACCGTCTTCAGGATTTCTAAGGGTGCAAATTTTTGATTTCACTCCTCACTACCTATCACAGTTTCGAAGGCCATAAAATGCCAAAATAGCACAAAACCCCCCCAAATGGCCCTATTTTGGAAAGTAGACACCCCAAGCTATTTGCTGAGAGGCATGTTGAGTCCATGGAATATTTTATATTTTGCCACAAGTTGCGGAATATTACAAACATTTTATTTTTTTGCCCAAAGTTGTCACTAAATTATATATTGCCCACACATGCCATGGGCATATGTGGAATTACACCCCAAAATACATTCTGCTGCTTCTCCTGAGTACGGGGATACCACATGTGTGGGACTTTTTGGGAGCCTATCCGCATACGGGACCCCGAAAACCAAGCACCGCCTTCAGGATTTCTAAGGGCATAAATTTTTGATTTCACTCCTCACTACCTATCACTACCTATCACAGTTTTGAAGGCCATAAAATGCCAAGATGGCACAAAACCCCCCCAAATGACCCCATTTTGGAAAGTAGACAACCCAAGCTATTTGCTGAGAGGCATGTTGAGCCCATTGAATATTTTTTTTTTTGTCCCAAGTGATTGAATAAAGACAAAAAAAAAAAGAAAAATGTTTTACAAAAAGTTGTCGCTAAATGATATATTGCTCACACATGCCATGGTTATATGTGGAATTGCACCCCAAAATACATTTTCCTGCTTCTCCTGAGTACGGGAATACCACATGTGTGGGACTTTTAGGCAGCCTAGCCGTGTACGGGGCCCCGAAACCCAAGCACCGCCTTCAGGATTTCTAAGGGTGCAAATTTTTGATTTCACTCCTCACTACCTATCACAGTTTCGAAGGCCATAAAATGCCAAAATAGCACAAACCCCCCCCCCCCCCAAATGACTCCATTTTGGAAAGTAGACACCCCAAGCTATTTGTTGAGAGGCATGGTGAGTATTTTACAGCTCTCATGTGTTTTTGAAAATGAAGAAAGTAAAGAAAGAAAAAAATTTTTTTTTTTTTTTTCAAAACTTTGTGACAAAAAGCGAGATCTGCAAAATAATCACCGTACCTCTCAGCAAATAGCTTGGGGTGTCTACTTTCCAAAATGGGGTCATTTGGGGGTGGTTTGTGCCATCTGGGCATTCCATGGCCTCCGAAACTGTGATTGGCAGTGAGGAGTGAAATAAAAAAATTACACCCTTAGAAAGCCTGAAGCCTGAAGGCAGTGCTTGGTTTTTGGGGTCCCGTACGCAGCTAGGCTCCCAAAAAATTCCACACATGTGGTATCCCCGTACTCAGGAGAAGCAACAGAATGTATTTTGGGGTGTATTTCCACATATGCCCATGACATGTGTGAGCAATATATCATTTAGTGACAACTTTTTGTAAAAAACAAAAATTTTTTTTTTTCTTCATTATTCAATCTCTTGGGAAAAAAAAAAAAAATATTTAATGGGCTCAACATGGCTCTCAGCAAATAGCTTGGGGTGTCTACTTTCCAAAATGGGGTCATTGGGGGGGGGGGGGGGGGGGGGGGTTTGAACTGTCCTGGCATTTTATGCACAACGTTTAGAAGCTTATGTCACACATCACCCACTCTTCTAACCACTTGAAGACAAAGCCCTTTCTGACACTTTTTGTTTACATGAAAACATATTTTTTTTTTTTTGCAAGAAAATTACGTTGAACCCCCAAACACTATATATATTGTTAAAGCAAAGGCCATACAGATTAAAATGGTGGGTGTTGGTGGGTGTTGCATTTTTTTTTTTTCCACACAGTATTTGCGCAGCGATTTTTCAAACGCATTTTTTGTGGAAAAAATACACTTTTTTTTATTTTAATGCACTAAAACACACTATATTGCTCAAATTTTTGATGAAATAAAAAATATGATCTTAGGCCGAGTACATGGATACCAAACACGACATGCTTTAAAATTGCGCACAAAAACGCAGTGGAGACAAACTACATACATTTTTAAAAGCCTTTACAGGTTACCACATTAGATTCACAGAGGAGGTCTACTGCTAAAATTACTGCCCTCGATCTGACCTTCGCGGTGATACCTCACATGCATGGTGCAATTGCTGTTTACATATGACGCCAGACCAACGCTTGTTTATTTTAGTTTTAAACTGTTCCTTCCATTTTTTTTCTTAGTTATCATTTTTATTGTTATCGCAGGGAATGTAAATATCCCCTATGATAGCAATAGGCAGTGACAGGTACTCTTTTTTTGAAAAAATATATTAGACCCTAGATCTTTCCTCTGCCCTCAAAGCATCTGACCACACCAAGATCGGTGTGATAAAACGCTTTCTCAATTTCCCAATGGCGCGGTTTATATCCGGGAGGGGGGTCATTCCCTCCCACTGCTTGTAAAAGCAGTCTAGAGGCTAATTACCCACTAGAATTGCTTTTACATGAAAGCCGATCACTGGCTGAAAAGAATGATACCAAGATGATACCTAAACCTGCAGGCATCATTCTGGTATAACCATTCAAAGTCCAGCAACATACTGGACATATATTGTAATCTTTTTTTTTCATGCAGCCTCTTGGCTGAACGAAAAAAAAGAGATTGATTGGTGGGTATGCCCACCATTAGAATACCTCCCTTCATCCACCCACTTCTAATGGTGGGCATACATGCACCATTTATATATGCCGAAGCAGGGGGCATCCTCCCGCAAAAAAGTTATGCCACGTACACATGGTCAGACTTTTCCACGGGCAAGCCTCCGTCGGAATTTCGACCGTATGTACGTGGCATTAGGAGCAAAACCGCTCCTCCGCCCCTGCTGCCCCCATGCTTCGGCATATATGCTCTTTTTTTTTAACTGTGGTGGTGAAATCACCTCCTACAGCGTTGGAGTCGCGGCTTTATGTATCGTGGGAGCAAACGCTATTGCTGTCAAGATAAATAAATCCGCGCTGCAACTGAATGGCGTACCTGCTAAGCAAATAATGGTTAACATTAAAACAAAGTAACATTACAGTATAACAGTAAGACCTTACCATACCATACCTGCAAAGCAAATACCCAAAAAAAAAAATAGTAAAAAATAAAACATTTTGTTAACGCAACCGGTGCCTAAAATATATATATATGCCGAAGCATGGGGCATCCTCCCGCAAAAAAGTTATGCCACGTACACATGGTCGGACTTTTCCACGGGCAAGCCTCCGTCGGAATTTCGACCGTATGTACGTGGCATTAGGAGCAAAATCGCTCCTCCGCCCCTGCTGCCCCCATGCTTCGGCATATATGCTCTTTTTTTTAACTGTGGTGGTGAAATCACCTCCTACAGCGTTGGAGTCGCGGCTTTATGTATCGTGGGAGCAAACGCTGTTGCTGTCAAGATAAATAAATCCGCGCTGCAACTGAATGGCGCACCTGAAAACAAAAAAATGGCTAACAATAAAACACAGTAAACAAAATTACATACCTGAAAAGCAAGCATGATAAAACATAATAAAACATTGCAGAATAGAATAGAGTAAAAAAGAGCAACAATAGAGAGAAGAGAGAGAGAGAGAGAGAGAGAGAGAACAATAAAACGACAACTATTTTTTTTTTTTTTTTTATTTTATTTTTTTTGGGTTTTTTTTTTTTTTTTCGTACTTTTTTTTTTTTTTTATTTTTGACACTTTTTTTTTTTTTAAACTTTTAAACTTTTTTTTAAACTATAACTGTAACGGTCGGGTCTCAAAATGCGATGGCATTCTTGAGACCCTGTAACTATAATTTTAACTGTCGGGTCTCAAAATGCAATGGTATTCTTGAGACCCTGTGAAAGTGTATCCTAACAACAAAGCCTGGGGAATGCCCAGGAAAAAACCCAAGCCTACTTACCACCAGCTCGCAGAAAACCAAATTAGCCTGTCTAACAGTGCGTTAAAAACAGGGGTTTAGTCCGCACGCATTTGCAAACGCATGCGTAAGCCACAGAGCCACGTCACGGCACCCTGATATCTGTGGTCCTAACACTAAACTATGAGTGTCCCCACAGTGGAGGCACATGCATTCTAATGGATAGATGAGGGCAGGTGGACTGAAGGGGAGCCCACTCCTTCTTAAAGGTACAGGAGCACACCAAGCACCCAGCAGATTGCACAATGGCTGCAAAGGTGTTGGTGCGTTGCTGGACCAATACAAACACCAACGTGATAATGATACAAAAAACTTGCCACCACCCTCATCTATAGCCAGCTCGTGCGGACTAAACCCCTGTTTTTAACGCACTGTTAGACAGGCTAATTTGGTTTTCTGCGAGCTGGTGGTAAGTAGGCTTGGGTTTTTTCCTGGGCATTCCCCAGGCTTTGTTGAAAGTGTATCCTAGCCTGTGAAATGCTGTACCCTACGCTAATACCTTACTAGTGAGTGGTAGCGTTCAAAACATTCACCAATGCAGAGACCAGGATTGTCAGGACAGCGTGGACAATAATAACGGGTGTCACGCCTACATCCGCGCTTGGTACAGACACGACATCTTCTTTGGGGGGCTCGTTGGGTAGGGGTACTCTGGAGGGCATAAGAAAAATGCCTCTCATGCAGCCGGCTTACTGCATTTGGCAGGGGATGTTGAGGTGCAGAACCGCCTGGATACAGGAGTTCTGTGACAACCTCTTCCTGGAATTCAAGGAAGGGTAAAGTCCCGCCTGAAGCTCCGTATAGCACATGAGCGTTCAGCAAAGCCAATTGGAACAAATAAATAGACACTTTTTTGTACCAGCGTCTAGCCTTATGGGGGCAACTAGGTACGGCGCCAACAACTGGTCGTTGAGGTCCACCCCTCCCATATTAAGGTTATACTCGTGGACACAGAGGGGTTTCGTCACAACACCAGCCGCCGTACGAATTTGGACTGTCGTGTCTGCATGAAGGGAGGTAAGAACGAAAACATTCCTATTATCCCTCCACTTCACAGCGAGCAAATTATTACACTTGAAGCAGGCTCTCTCCCCCAGCCTAAGAGGGGAATCTACAAGCCGCTGGGGAAAGCCCCGGCGATTAGGTCACACAGTGCCACATGCTCCAATTTGCTGATCAAACAAATGACTAAACAGTGGCACGCTCGTGTAATAATTGTCCACGTACAAGTGGTACCCCTTTCCGAAAAAGGGTGACACCAAGTTCCACACTATCTTGCCAGCGCTCCCTATGTAATCTGGACAGTTCTCCGGCTCTACGTAACTATCTTTTCCCTCATAAACCGAAAAGCTCCACGTATAGCCTGTTGCCCTGTCACAGAGCTTGTAGAGCTTGACCCCGTATCTGGCACGCTTGCTGGGAAGGTACTGTCTGAAAGACAAGCGGCCAGAAAACTTAATCAAGGACTCGTCAATGCAGACAACTTGATTGGGCGTAAACAAGGCTGCAAAACGTTGGTTGAAGTGGTTTATGAGGGGCCGAATTTTGTAGAGCCGATCAAATTCAGGGTCTCCACGAGGACGACAAAGTTCATTGTCACTGAAGTGCATGAACCGCAAGATCTGTTCGTATCGTGCCCTGGACATGGAGGCAGTGAACACGGGCATTTGGTGGACTGGTGAGGTGGACCAATAAGTCCTCAGAGTCGGGAATTTATGTATGCCCATGTTGAGGGAAAGGCCCAGAAAGGACTTAAATTCGGAAACCGTAATTGGTTTCCAATCTCTGGCAAGGGAAGGCAACTGGGGATTAGCGGCGATGTATTGACCAGCTTATATATTACTTTGGTCCACAATAGATCTATAGAGATCTTCCGTGAAAAACAGCGAATAAAAATCGGATGGCTTAAAATCAGCTGTTTCCACCTGAATACCGGGTTGGCCAGTGAATGGGGGAAGTACGGGTTCTGCAGAAGTGGTGGGCACCCAATCAGGATTGGCAAATTCTGCAGGAAGGGCACTATGTGATCGACGGGCCTGCCTTTGTCTTCTTCTTGGTGGCAGCGGGACACTACTTGTGCTTGCCACCTCGCCAGCTTGAACTGCACTTATGGGACTCGCCACGTCATCACGTGTTACTGCAGTGCTGGATGTCCAGGGGGTGTACTAGGCCGCTGGTGCTTGCCAGTTCACCAGAAGGAATAGCGGCGCTAGTACTTCTCTGCTCCATACGAGAGACCTGCGGTTCCTGCACCTCAACAACAGCAGAAGATCGGGATCGGGTACGCCTGACCTTAGCAGGGACCTCACCTCTGTCGCCAGAGCTATCTGTCATGGAGCCGCTATCGTCTACTGGATCGTATTCTGAGCCTGATTCTGACAGATGAGTGACCTCCTCTTCACTATCTGACATACTCAGAAACAAGTAGGCCTGTTCACTAGTGTACTTGCGATTTGCCATTTTGGGCTCTAAATTTAGTAGTACACTAGTGAGATTCACGGGTAAAAAAGCTCCTAGGCTGCTGGCGACTGAATCAAAACGCTACCAAAAAAACTGTTAGCGATCGCAGGGATCAGGCCTGACTCTGCGAACGCTGCAGTTATGTGTGCTTAGTGTTTTGTAAGTGACAGTGATCGATCGATACTGCACTTGGGTGGGCTGGGCGGGAGGGGGAAAACGCAGGTGCTAGCAGGTATCTGGGCTGATCCCGCTAACAATGCGTTTTTTGGAACCCTAAACTGCTGGGACGCTAGTATAGATCTGATCAGATCAGATATTGATCTGTTCAGATACTGTACCACTAAGGGAGGTGTATGCTTTGCGCGTGGGTGTTTGTGGTACTGGCACTAACCTGGGGGGCGACGCAGACCTTATTGATATCACCCGCCGGGCGATCAGGGGGTTAAACTGTTATTGGGTAATAAATGGCGGGTGCCCTGACACTAAAAAAAAACAAACTAACTAACCAGCGTCACCCGTAACAGTTATACGGTGATCACTGGTGAAAGGGTTAACTAGGGGCAATCAGGGGGTTAAATCCTTTATTGGGTAATATATGGGGGTACCTGACGCTATATAAAAACCTGACGGGGAACCTAAATAACTAACTGGCTAACCAGCGTCACCAGTGACACTTATACGGTGATCACTGGTGAAAGAGTTAACTCTAGGGGAAATCAAGGGTTTAAAACCTTTATTTAGGTTGTAATATGGGGGTACCTGACCCTGACCTATAAACCTATTTATGAACCTATATAAACCTGGCGGTTAACCTAGAAAAAAACTGGCTACCTAGCGGCACCAGTGACACTAATGCAGCGATCAGAAAAACGATCGCTTAGTGACACTGGCAAAAGGGGGTGAAAGGGTTACCTAGGGGGCAATCAAGGGGTTAAACCTTTATTAAGGGGGGGGGGGGGGGGTAGGGGGCTACCTTAGACCTAAAGGGGCCTAAAACTAACTGCCCTGACAGTTATTGCAGTCACAACCAGTGTTGGTCATCTTACTTTAAAAAAGTAATTAGTTACATTACAAATTATTTCTCCCAAAAAAGTAATTGAGTTAGTAACTCAGTTACTACATTGGAAAAGTAATTAGTTACTCAGCAAAGTAACTGACTTTTTTTTTTTTTTTTTTTTTTAATATTCTTAGGGGCGGGTCTAGTATTACTGTAAGCAAGGGGCGCGTTCCCCCCTGCACGTCTATTTCCCCCCCAACACATATATCTGTTCCCCCTCTGTACCCCACTACACGTCTGCCCCCCCCCCCCACACACATATATCTGTTCCCCCTCTGTACCCCACTACACGTCTGTCCCCCCCCCCCACACATATATCTGTTCCCCCCCTGTACATCTGTCCCCCCCAAACTCACGGATCGGATCGTTGCAGAGTCACGGATCGGATCATTTTTCGGATCAGCAAATAATAATTGAATTTGCAAAAACCTTTGAAAATTCCACCACCATAAAGCCCCCACTGTAATATCCACGTCATCTCCCCAACTGTAATATTGTCTGGGTATATATAGCCGGGTATGGCTGGGTATAGCCGGGTATGGCTGGGTATCGCCGAGTATGGCTGGGTATCGCCGAGTATGGCTGGGTATTACCGCGTATTGCAGAGTGTGGCGGGGTATGGCCAGGTGTTGCGGGGTATGGCGGGGTGTTGCAGGTATGGGTATGGCAGGGTGTTGCAGAGTATTGCGCAGTATTGGCAGGGTGTTGCAGAGTATTGCGCAGTATTGGCACTGGCAGGGTGTTGCAGAGTATTGCGCTGTATTGGCAGGGTGTTGCAGAGTATTGCGCAGTATTGGCGCAGGGTGTATTGCGCAGTATTGGCAGGGTGTTGCAGAGTATTGCGCAGTATATGGCAGGGTGTTGCAGAGTATTGCGCAGTATTGCGCAGTATTGCGCAGGGTGTTGCAGAGTATTGCGCAGTATTGGCAGGGTGTTGCAGAGTATTGCGCAGTATTGGCACTGGCAGGGTGTTGCAGAGTATTGCGCAGTATTGGCAGGGTGTTGCAGAGTATTGCGCAGTATTGGCAGGGTGTTGCAGAGTATTGCGCAGTATTGGCAGGGTGTTGCAGAGTATTGCGCAGTATTAGCAGGGTGTTGCAGAGTATGGAGGGATGGCTGCTGCCATCCGATCTCTCCCCTCCACTGTACAGATCTGTACACAGAGGGGAGACCAGCGTCATCTTGACGCCGCTTTGTTTACAAAGTGATCGCTCCGTCATTTGATGGAGCAATCACATTGTAAACGGCCGACGGGTGCACCAAGATGGCCGCCGCTCCGCAGCTAGGCCGGAGCGGCGGCCATCTTGGTGCACCCGTCGGCCGCCGCTCCGGAGCTCGGCCGAAGCCGCGGCCTTTCCTGAGGCCGCGGTTGGCTCCGCGATCGCGGCGGGTAATTGCGGTAACGCCGCCCCAGTAATGGGAACGGCGTTACCGCGAGGGGAAGAGTAATCAGTTGGATTACTCGTTACCCTCTAAAGTAACGCAGTTTACTTTAACGTCGTTAGTGCCATCACTGGTCACAACTGACACTAAATGCAGTGATCAGTAAATAAATAATCCCTGCCATCAGTGACACTGTGACTGGGGGGGCAGGGGGTGATCTGGGGGGTGATCTGGGGGTGGAATGTGTGCCTATGTGTGACTGGTGTCAGTGTAGTGTTGGTGCACTAACCTGATGTCTTCTCCGCTCGGCGTCCCGGTCAGAAAGACCGGCACGAGGAGCGTGACATCACTTCCTCTTGCCTGTGTTTACAATACGCAGGCAAGAGGAAGCATCTGATTCGCCAGGAGCGATCGCAAGGGGGTGGCCAGAAACCACTGGCCGGCCCCTCGTCTATGATCGCTCCTGAAGCGATGCCGACCGTCCCCGCCGGACGAATGGCACGTACAGGTACGTGGTTTTGCCTGTACGTGCCATTCTGCCGACGTATATGTACATGGGGCGGTCGGCAAGTGGTTAAATTGACAAAAATAAGATGGATAGATTAACTAGGAAAGCTACAATTTCTGGGGAAATTGTGTGAAGTGTTCTTGCCTCCACCTACTGGAGTGGCTGGAGTAACTGTGAAAAGTGTTAAAAAGTATATTTTAAAAAGTATAAATAGTAGTAAAAAAGTTGAAGTTCCATCATTAGCTAAAAGAGCTGAACATATTTTTTCCCAAAATTTTTTTTTTTTCAAACAAACATTTTTTTTTCAAATAAAAATTTTTTTTTTCAAATAAAATTTTTTTTTTTCAAACAAAAATGTATTGGCTGATCATGGGGTGGTCATAATATTTTGTCTGATCATGAGGTGGTGATAATGTTTTGGCTGATCATGATTTTTAAAATATTTTTTTTTTATTATTATTTTTTTTTTCATGGGGTGGTCATAATATTTTGGCTGATTTTTCTTTTTCAAAATTGTTTTTTTTATTATTTTTTTTTTTTTTTTTTTTCATGAGGTGGTCATAATGTTTTGGCTGATCATCGGCTACAGGAAATAGGTATATTTTTAAAGACATGTTGTATATTGCTAAATCCTTTTAATAATCCTTTTAATAATCTATTGTCATAGGGTTATTTACATTTTTATATGTTTTTCTATTTGGCTTTTGTCTTCTGTCCTCTTCTGTCTTCTGTCTTCTCTTCTGTCTTCTCTTCTCCTCTTCTGTCCTCTTCTGTCCCTTCCTCTTCTATCCTCTTCTGTCCTCTTCTCTCTCGTCTGTCCTTCTGTCCTCTTCTCTCTCGTCTGTCCTCGTCTGTCCTCGTCTGTCCTCTTCTGTCCTCGTCTCTCTCGTCTCTCTGTCTCTGTCTCTCTGTCTGTCCTCTCTCTCTCTCTGTCTCTCTCTCTGTCTCTCTGTCCTCTGTCCTCTTCTCTCTCTTCTGTCCTCGTCTCTCTCGTCTGTCCTCTTCTGTCCTCTTCTGTCTCTTCTGTCTCTCTGTCTGTCTCTCTTTCTGTCTCTCTCTCTCTGTCTGTCTGTCTCTCTCTTCTGTCTCTCTCTGTCTCTCTTCTGTCTGTCTCTCTCTCGTCTGTCTCTCTCGTCTGTCCTCTCTCTCTCGTCTGTCTCTCTCTCTCTGTCTGTCTCTCGTCTGTCTCTCTGTCTGTCTCGTCTGTCCTCTTCTCTTCTCTCGTCTGTCTCTCTCTTCTGTCTCTCGTCTGTCGTCTGTCTCTCTCTGTCGTCTGTCTCGTCTCTCTCGTCTGTCTCGTCGTCTGTCTCTCGTCTGTCTGTCTCGTCTGTCTCGTCTGTCTCTCTGTCTCGTCGTCTCTCGTCTCGTCTCTCTGTCTCTCGTCTGTCTCTCTCTGTCTGTCTCTCTCTCTCTGTCCTCTCTCTCTCTCGTCTCTCTGTCTGTCTCGTCTCTGTCTCTCGTCTGTCTGTCTCTCTCTGTCTCGTCTCGTCTGTCTCTCTGTCTGTCTCTCTGTCTGTCTCTCTCTCTGTCTCTCGTCTGTCTCTCTGTCTGTCCTCTTCTGTCCTCGTCTGTCTCGTCTGTCTGTCTGTCTGTCTGTCTGTCTCTTCTCTCTCTCTCTCTCTCCTCTTCTCTCTCTTCTCTCTCTCTCTCTCTTCTGTCCTCTTCTCTCTCTTCTGTTCTCTTCTGTCCTCTTCTGTGAGGAATGGTGCCTTATATCAGTTGAAGGAATAGCCCTCCAAGTTCCAGATATACGACAAGCAAAGGTTTGCCTCTGGCCTGCAGGACACAGTTTGGAGACCAATGAGGTAGAACAATAAAATATGATGGCTGGATTACTTACCAATGTGTGATGCGCTTGCTATGAAGACATTGTATGGCACACAGCACCTCCGCAGCAATATATCTGATAAAAAAAAGAAGAAAAGTTTTATTAGTGATAAACATGCCCTATAGTAACCTAGGTCCCCGATTAATATTTTCTGATCCTAATGCTACAGGAAATGGGTATATTTTTAAAGACATGTTGTATATTGCTAAATCATTTTAATAATCTATTGTAATAGGGGTATTTACATTTTTATATGTATTTCTATTTGGCTTCTGTCTTCTGTCTTCTGTCTCTCTTCTGTCTTCTGTCTTCTGTCTTCTGTCCTCTTCTCTTCGGTCTTCTCTTCGGTCCTCTTCGGTCTTCGGTCTGTCTTCTGTCTTCGGTCCTCTTCTGTCTTCGGTCTCTTCTGTCTTCGGTCTGTCTTCGGTCCTCTCCTCTTCTGTCATTTTCTGTCTGTCTTCTGTCATTTTCTGTCTTCTGTCATTTTTTCTGTCTTCTGTCTCTTCTGTCTTCTGTCTTCTGTCTTCTGTCCTCTTCCTTCTGTTCTGTCTTCGGTCCTCTGTCTTCGGTCTCTTCTGTCTGTCTCTTCTGTCTTTCTCCTCTTCTGTCTTCTCTGTCTTCTGTCTTCTTCTGTCTTCTGTCTTTTCTTCTTCTGTCTTCTGTCTTCTTCTGTCTCTTTCTGTCTTCTGTCTGTCTCTTGTTCTGTCTTCTGTCCTCTTCTCCTGTCTGTCCTCTTCTGTCTCTCTTCTGTCTTCGGTCTCTCTTCTGTCTTCTGTCTGTCTCTTCTGTCTTCTGTCCTCTTCGGTCTCTTCTGTTTCTTCTGTCTTCTTCTGTCTTCTTCTGTCTTCTTCTGTCTGTCTTCTGTCTTCTGTCTTCTTCTTCTGTCTTCTGTCTTCTCTTCTGTTCTGTCTTCTGTCTGTCTTCGGTCCTCTTCTGTCTTCGGTCTCTCTTCTTCGGTCTCTTCGTCTGTCTCCTCGGTGTCTTCTGTCTTCGGTCCCTTTCTTCGGTCCTCTCGGTCTTCTGTCTTCTGTCTGTCTCTGTCTCTTCGGTCTCTTCGGTCCTCTGTCTTCGGTCTTCGGTCCTCTTCGGTCCTCTTCTTCGGTCCTCTTCTGTCTTCGGTCCTCTTCTGTCTTCGGTCCTCTTCTGTCTTCGGTCTCTTCGGTCTCTTCTGTCTGTCTCTTCGGTCGGTCTTCTGTCTTCGGTCCTCTTCTGTCTTCGGTCCTCTTCTGTCTTCGGTCCCTTCGGTCCTCTTCTGTCTTCGGTCTTCGTCTTCGGTCCTCTCGGTCTCTCGGTCCTCGGTCCTCTTCGGTCTTCTCTTCTCTGTCGGTCTCTCGGTCCTCTTCTCCTCTTCGGTCCTCTTCTGTCCTCTTCGGTCCTCTTCGGTCCTCTTCTGTCGGTCCCTCTGTCTGTCGGTCCTCCTCTCGGTCTCTTTCTTCGGTCCTCTCGGTCGGTCTCTGTCTCGGTCCTCTTCTGCTGTCGGTCTCTTCTCTGTCGGTCGGTCCTCTTCTTCTTCGGTCCTCTTCGGTCCTCTTCTGCTGTCGGTCCTCGTCGGTCCTCTTCTGCTGTCGGTCGGTCCTCTGTGTCCGTCGGTCCTCTCTTCTGCTGTCGGTCGGTCCTCTCGTCCTCTTCTGCTGTCGGTCCTCTTCGGTCCTCTTCTGTCGGTCGGTCGTCGGTCCTCGGTCTCTCGGGTCCTCTTCTCTGTCGGTCCTCTTCTGCTGTCGGTCTTCTGCTGTCGGTCCTCTTCTGCTGTCGGGTCCTCTTCTGCTGTCGGTCCTCTTCTCTGTCGGTCCTCTTCTGCTGTCGGTCTCTCTTCTGTCTGTCGGTCTCTTCTGCTGTCGGTCCTCTCTGCTCTCGGTCCTCTTCTGCTGTCGGTCCTCTTCTGCTGTCGGTCCTCTTCTGCTGTCGGTCCTCTTCTGCTCGGTCGTCCTCTTCTCTTCTGCTCGGTCCTCTGTCGGTCTCTCTCTGCTCGGTCCTCTTCTGCTGTCGGTCCTCTTCTCGTCCTCTTCTGCTCGGTCGGTCCTCTTCTGCTGTCGGTCCTCTCTCTGCTGTCGGTCGTCTCTCTCTGTCGGTCCTCTTCTCTGTCGGTCCTCTCTGTCGGTCCTCTTCTGCTGTCGGTCCTCTTCTGCTGTCGGTCGTGTCGGTCTCTTTCTGTCCTCTTTCGTCCTCTTCTCCTCTTCTGTCTCGGTCCTCTTCTGCTCTGTCGGTCCTCTTCTGTCGTCCTCCTCTTCTGTCTGTCCTCTTCTGTCTCTTCGGTCCTCTTCTGCTGTCGGTCCTCTTCTGGTCCTCTTCTGCTGTCGGTCCTCCTCTTCTGCTGTCGGTCCTCTTCTCTTCGGTCCTCTTCTGCTGTCGGTCGGTCCTCTTCTGTCCTCTTCTGCTTCGGTCCTCTTCTGCTGTCGGTCTCTCTCTGCTGTCGGTCCTCTTCTGTCTGTCGGTCTCTCTTCTGCTGTCGGTCCTCTTCTGCTCGGTCCTCTTCTCGGTCCTCTTCTGCTGTCGGTCGGTCTCTTCTGCTCGGTCCTCTCTGACGGTCTCTGTCTCTCTCTCGGTCCTCTTCTGTCCTCTGTCGGTCCTCTTCTGCTGACGGGTCTCTGCTCTGCTGTCGGTCCTCTTCTGCTGACGGTCCTCTTCGGTCCTCTCCTCTCTCTTCGGTCCTCTCTTCTGCTGTCGGTCTTCTGCTGACGGGTCTCTTCTGCTGCTGTCGGTCTCCTCTCTCTTCTGTCGGTCGGTCCTCTTCTGCTGTCGGTCCTCTTCTGCTGACGGTCGGTCCTCTTCTGCTGACGGTCGTCCTCTTCTGCTGTCGGTCGTCCTCTTCTGCTGACGGTCGTCCTCTTCTGCTGACGGTCCTCTTCTGCTGACGGTCCTCTTCTTCTGCTGACGGTCCTCCTCTTCTGCTGTCGGTCCTCCTCTTCTCCTGACGGTCGTCCTCTTCTGCTGACGGTCGTCCTCTTCTGCTGACGGTCCTCCTCTTCTCTGTCTCTCTCCTCTTCTGCTGACGGTCCTCCTCTTCTGCTGACGGTCCTCTTCTGCTGCGGTCCTCCTCTTCTGCTGTCGGTCCTCTTCTGCTGTCGTCCTCTTCTGCTGACGGTCCTCTTCGGTCGTCCTCTTCTGCTGACGGTCCTCCTCTTCTGCTGTCGGTCGTCCTCTTCTGCTGACGGTCCTCTTCTGCTGTCGGTCCTCTTCTGCTGACGGTCCTCCTGCTCTTCTGCTGACGGTCGTCCTCTTCTGCTGACGGTCCTCTTCTGTCGTCCTCTTCTGCTGACGGTCGTCCTCTTCTGCTGACGGTCGTCCTCTTCTGCTGACGGCGTCCTCTTCTGCTGACGGTCGTCCTCTTCTGCTGACGTCCTCTTCTGCTGACGGTCTTCTTCTGCTGACGGTCCTCTTCGGTCGTCCTCTTCTGCTGACGGTCTCCTCTTCTGCTGACGGTCTCCTCTTCTGCTGACGGTCCTCCTCTTCTGCTGACGGTCTCCTCTTCTGCTGACGGTCCTCCTCTTCTGCTGACGGTCCTCTTCTTCTGCTGACGGTCGTCTCTTCTGCTGACGGTCTCCTCTTCTGCTGACGGTCGTCCTCTTCTGCTGACGGTCGTCCTCTTCTGCTGACGGTCGTCCTCTTCTGCTGAAGGTCCTCCTCTCTGCTGACGGTCCTCTTCTGCTGACGGTGTCCTCTTCTGTGGTCCTCCTCTTCTGCTGACGGTCCTCCTCTTCTGCTGACGGTCCTCCTCTTCTGCTCGGTCCTCTTCTGCTGACGGTCGTCCTCTTCTGCTGACGGTCTCCTCTTCTGCTGACGGTCGTCCTCTTCTGCTGACGGTCGTCTCTCTTCTGCTGACGGTCGTCCTCTTCTGCTGACGGGTCCTCCTCTTCTCTGACGGTCGTCCTCTTCTGCTGTCGGGTCCTCTTCTGCTGACGGTCTCTCCTCTGCTGACGGTCGTCCTCTTCTGCTGACGGTCCGTCGGTCTCTTCTGCTGACGGTCCTCCTCTTCTGCTGACGGTCCTCCTCTTCTCGGTCCTCTTCTGCTGACGGTCGTCCTCTTCTGCTGACGTCGTCCTCTTCTGCTGACGGTCCTCTTCTGCTCTTCGGTCCTCTTCTGCTGACGGTCGTCCTCTTCTGCTGACGGTCCTCTTCTGCTGACGGTCGTCCTCTTCTGCTGACGGGTCTCTTCTGCCGGTCTTCTGCTGACGGTCGTCCTCTTCTGCTGACGGTCCTCTTCTGCTGACGGGTCCTCTTCTGCTGACGGTGTCCTCTTCTGCTGACGGGTCCTCTTCTGCTGACGGTCGTCCTCTTCTGCTCGGTCTCTTCTGCTGACGGTCCTCCTCTTCTGCTGACGGGTCTTCTCCTCTTCTGCTGACGGTCGTCCTCTTCTGCTGACGGTCCTCCTCTTCTGCTGACGGTCCTCCTCTTCTGCTGACGGTCCTCTTCTGCTGACGGGTCTCTGCTCGGTCGTCCTCTTCTCTGACGGTCGTCCTCTTCTGCTGACGGTCGTCCTCTCTCTCGCTGTCGGTCCTCTCTTCTGCTGACGGTCTCTTCTCGGTCTCTTCTGCTGACGGTCGTCTCTCTTCTGCTGACGGGTCTTCTGCTGACGGTCCTCCTCTTCTGTCCTCCTCTTCTGCTGACGGTCCTCCTCTTCTGCTGACGGTCTTCTGCTGACGGTCCTCTTCTGCTGACGGTCGTCCTCTTCTGCTGACGGTCGTCCTCTTCTGCTGACGGTCCTCTTCTCTGCTGACGGTCCTCTTCTCTTGACGGTCGTCCTCTTCTGCTGACGGTCGTCCTCTTCTGCTGACGGTCGTCCTCTTCTGCTGACGGTCGTCCTCTTCTGCTGACGGTCGTCCTCTTCTTCTGACGGTCCTCCTCTTCTGCTGACGGTCCTCGTCTTCTGCTGACGGTCGTCCTCTTCTGCTGACGGTCGTCCTCTTCTGCTGACGGTCGTCCTCTTCTGCTGACGGTCCTCTTCTGCTGACGGTCCGCTTCTGCTGACGGTCCTCCTCTTCTGCTGACGGTCCTCTTCTGCTGACGGTCCTCCTCTTCTGCTGACGGTCGTCCTCTTCTGCTGACGGTCGTCCTCTTCTGCTGACGGTCGTCCTCTTCTGCTGACGGTCTCCTCTTCTGCTGACGGTCCTCCTCTTCTGCTGACGGTCGTCCTCTTCTGCTGACGGTCCTCCTCTTCTGCTGACGGTCCTCTTCTGCTGACGGTCCTCCTCTCTGCTGACGGTCCTCCTCTTCTGCTGACGGTCCTCTTCGGTCGTCCTCTCTGCTGACGGTCGTCCTCTTCTGCTGACGGTCGTCCTCTTCTGCTGACGGTCGTCCTCTTCTGCTGACGGTCCTCTTCTGCTGACGGTCCTCCTCTTCTGCTGACGGTCGTCCTCTTCTGCTGACGGTCGTCCTCTTCTGCTGACGGTCGTCCTCTTCTGCTGACGGTCGTCCTCTTCTGCTGACGGTCCTCCTCTTCTGCTGACGGTCGTCCTCTTCGGTCGTCCTCTTCTGCTGACGGTCCTCCTCTTCTGCTGACGGTCGTCCTCTTCTGCTGACGGTCCTCCTCTTCTCTTCTGCTGACGGTCGTCCTCTTCTGCTGACGGCCTTCCTCTTCTGCTGACGGTCCTCCTCTTCTGCTGACGGTCCTCCTCTACTGCTGACGGTCCTCTTCTGCTGACGGTCGTCCTCTTCTGCTGACGGTCCTCTTCTGCTGACGGTCGTCCTCTTCTGCTGACGGTCGTCCTCTTCTGCTGACGGTCCTCCTCTTCTGCTGACGGTCCTCCTCTTCTGCTGACGGTCGTCCTCTTCTGCTGACGGTCCTCCTCCTCTGCTGACGGTCGTCCTCTTCTGCTGACGGTCCTCTTCTGCTGACGGTCGTCCTCTTCTGCTGACGGTCCTCTTCTGCTGACGGTCTCCTCTTCTGCTGACGGTCCTCTTCTCTCCTCTTCTGCTGACGGTCCTCCTCTTCTGCTGACGGTCGTCCTCTTCTGCTGACGGTCCTCCTCTTCTGCTGACGGTCCTCCTCTTCTTCTGACGGTCCTCCTCTTCTGCTGACGGTCCTCTTCTTCTGCTGACGGTCCTCTTCTGATGACGGTCTTCTGCTGACGGTCCTCCTCTTCTGCTGTCGGTCCTCCTCTTCTGCTGACGGTCCTCTTCGGTCGTCCTCTTCTGCTGACGGTCCTCCTCTTCTGCTGACGGTCCTCCTCTTCTGCTGACGGTCCTCTTCTGCTGACGGTCCTCTTCGGTCCTCTTCTGCTGACGGTCGTCCTCTTCTGCTGACGGTCCTCCTCTTCTGCTGACGGTCGTCCTCTTCTGCTGACGGTCGTCCTCTTCTGCTGACGGTCCTCCTCTTCTGCTGACGGTCCTCCTCTCTGCTGACGGTCCTCCTCTTCTGATGACGGTCGTCCTCTTCTGCTGACGGTCCTCCTCTTCTGCTGACGGTCGTCCTCTTCTGCTGACGGTCCTCTTCTTCTGCTGACGGTCCTCCTCTTCTGCTGACGGTCTCCTCTTCTGCTGACGGTCCTCCTCTTCTGCTGACGGTCGTCCTCTTCTGCTGACGGTCCTCCTCTTCTGCTGACGGTCCTCCTCTTCTGCTGTCGGTCCTCTTCGGTCGTCCTCTTCTGCTGACGGTCGTCCTCTTCTGCTGACGGTCGTCCTCTTCTGCTGACGGTCCTCCTCTTCTGCTGACGGTCCTCCTCTTCTGCTGACGGTCCTCCTCTTCTGCTGACGGTCCTCCTCTTCTGCTGACTTTCCTCCTCTTCTGCTGACGGTCCTCCTCTTCTGCTGACGGTCCTCTTCTTCTGCTGACGGTCCTCCTCTTCTGCTGACGGTCGTCCTCTTCTGCTGACGGTCCTCCTCTTCTGCTGACGGTCCTCCTCTTCTGCTGACGGTCCTCTTCTGCTGACGGTCCTCTTCTTCTGCTGACGGTCCTCCTTTCTGCTGACGGTCCTCTTCTGCTGACGGTCGTCCTGCTGCTGACGGTCGTCCTCTTCTGCTGACGGTCGTCCTCTTCTGCTGACGGTCGTCCTCTTCTGCTGACGGTCCTCTCTTCTGCTGACGGTCCTCTTCTGCTGACGGTCCTCCTCTTCTGCTGACGGTCGGTCCTCCTCTTCTGCTGACGGTCCTCGTCGGTCGTCTTCTGCTGACGGTCCTCTTCTGCTGACGGGTCTCTTCTGCTGACGGTCCTCCTCTTCTGCTGACGGTCCTCCTCTTCTGCTGACGGTCTCCTCTTCTGCTGACGGTCCTCTTCTGCTGACGGTCCTCTTCTGCTGACTGCTGACGGTCCTCCTCTTCTGCTGACGGTCCTCCTCTTCTGCTGACGGTCCTCTTCTGCTACGGTCCTCTTCTGCTGACGGTCGTCCTCTTCTGCTGACGGTCCTCCTCTTCTGCTGACGGTCCTCTTCTGCTGACGGTCGGTCCTCTTCTGCTGACGGTCTCCTCTTCTGCTGACGGTCCTCCTCTTCTGCTGACGGTCCTCCTCTTCTGCTGACGTTCCTCCTCTGCTGACGGTCCTCCTCTTCTGCTGACGGTCCTCGTCCTCTTCTGCTGACGGTCGTCCTCTTCTGCTGACGGTCGTCCTCTTCTGCTGACGGTCCTCCTCTTCTGCTGACGGTCGTCCTCTTCTGCTGACGGTCGTCCTCTTCTGCTGACGGTGGTCCTCTTCTTCTGCTGACGGTCCTCCTCTTCTGCTGACGGTCCTCCTCTTCGGTCGTCGGTCCTCTTCTGCTGACGGTCGTCCTCTTCTGCTGACGGTCCTCCTCTTCTGCTGACGGTCGTCCTCTTCTGCTGACGGTCCTCCTCTTCTGCTGACGGTCCTCCTCTTCTGCTGACGGTCCTCCTCTTCTGCTGACGGTCCTCTTCTGCTGACGGTCTGACTCTTCTGCTGACGGTCCTCCTCTTCTGCTGACGGTCCTCCTCTTCTGCTGACGGTCCTCCTCTGACCTCTTCTGCTGACGGTCCTCCTCTTCTGCTGACTGTCGTCCTCTTCTGCTGACGGTCCTCCTCTTCTGCTGACGGTCTCCTCTTCTGCTGACGGTCGTCCTCTTCTGCTGACGGTCGTCCTCTTCTGCTGACGGTCGTCCTCTTCTGCTGACGGTCGTCCTCTTCTGCTGACGGTCGTCCTCTTCTGCTGACGGTCCTCCTCTTCTGCTGACGGTCCTCTTCTGCTGACGGTCGTCCTCTTCTGCTGACGGTCTCCTCTTCTGCTGACGGTCCTCCTCTTCTGCTGACGGTCTCCTCTTCTGCTGACGGTCCTCTCTTCTGCTGACGGTCCTCCTCTTCTGCTGACGGTCTCCTCTTCTGCTGACGGTCCTCCTCTTCTGCTGACGGTCGTCCTCTTCTGCTGACGGTCGTCCTCTTCTGCTGACGGTCCTCCTCTTCTGCTGACGGTCGTCCTCTTCTGCTGACGGTCGTCCTCTGCTGCGGACGGTCGTCCTCGTCTGCTGACGGTCGGTCTCTTCTGCTGACGGTCCTCCTCTTCTGCTGACGGTCGTCCTCTTCTGCTGACGGTCGTCCTCTTCTGCTGACGGTCCTCCTCTTCTGCTGACGGTCGTCCTCTTCTGCTGACGGTCGTCCTCTTCTGCTGACGGTCGTCCTCTTCTGCTGACGGTCCTCCTCTTCTGCTGACGGTCCTCTTCTGCTGACGGTCCTCTTCTGCTGACGGTCCTCTTCGGTCGTCCTCTTCTGCTGACGGTCCTCCTCTTCGGTCCTCCTCTTCTGCTGACGGTCCTCCTCTTCTGCTGACGGTCGTCCTCTTCTGCTGACGGGTCCTCCTCTTCTGCTGGCGGTCCTCTTCTGCTGACGGTCGTCCTCTTCTGCTGACGGTCTCCTCTTCTGCTGACGGTCGTCCTCTGCTGCCGGTCCTCTTCTGCTGACGGTCCTCCTCTTCTGCTGACGGTCCTCTTCTGCTGACGGTCCTCTTCGGTCGTCCTCTTCTGCTGACGGTCCTCTTCTGCTGACGGTCCTCCTCTTCTGCTGACGGTCGTCCTCTTCTGCTGACGGTCCTCCTCTTCTGCTGACGGTCCTCCTCTTCTGCTGACGGTCCTCCTCTTCTGCTGACGGTCGTCCTCTTCTGCTGACGGTCGTCCTCTTCTGCTGACGGTCGTCCTCTTCTGCTGACGGTCCTCCTCTTCTCTGACGGTCCTCCTCTTCTGCTGACGGTCCTCCTCTTCTGCTCTTCTGCTCTTCTGCTGACGGTCGTCCTCTTCTGCTGACGGTCGTCCTCTTCTGCTGACGGTCGTCCTCTTCTGCTGACGGTCGACCTCTTCTGCTGACGGTCGTCCTCTTCTGCTGACGGTCGTCCTCTTCTGCGGACGGTCGTCCTCTTCTGCTGACGGTCGTCCTCTTCTGCTGACGGTCGTCTTCGGTCGTCCTCTTCTGCTGACGGTCGTCCTCTTCGGTCGTCCTCTTCTGCGGACGGTCGTCCTCTTCGGTCGTCCTCTTCTGCTGTCCTCTTCTGCTGACGGTCGTCCTCTTCTGCGGACGGTCGTCCTCTTCGGTCGTCCTCTTCTGCTGACGGTCGTCTTCGGTCGTCCTCTTCTGCTGACGGTCGTCCTCTTCGGTCGTGCTCTTCTGCTGACGGTCGTCCTCTTCTGCTGACGGTCGTCCTCTTCTGCTGCAAAATAAAAAAAGACATTTAGGTGTCCATTTATGAAACAGTGAAATCCTATTCACTGCTTCATTCTCCGGCATTCACAGAGGAGATTTTTCTCTTCTGTGTGCCAGTTTATGAAGCGGAGTAGATCTTGGAGGAGTGAAGAGATCTACAAATGCTTCTAACACTGGAGAACGGCCCCTGATACTGGAATCTCGTGAGACTTTACGAGATTACAGCACCAGAAATTCACAGAAACACAGATGTCAGTTTATTAAGCAGTGATAGATTATCACCGCTCAATACACGGACAGACGGTGTGATTTAATGTTAATAAAATAAAGAGTCCCCCTACATAATATATACATGTATACACACACACATTATATATGTGTGTATATATACACACACACATTATATATATATATATATATATATATATATATATACTCTAACTCTATATATATATATAAATAGGGGGACATGGTTACAGTGTTGGGGGGGTCTGAACGAGGCACAAGGAAGTTAATTATCTTCCTCTTTCCTCCTCAGATCCCCCCACATTCCCTCTTCACTCCCCGATTCTCCACCTCTGAGCTGGTGAATCAGGGACTGTGAATTCTGACACAGATCGCCAGTGAAGCACTCAGATCGCAGCTTCATAAACTGGTCGTCACAGTGCACCTGTGTCTATAGATAAACTTTAACCAGTTGACTATGAGACGTAATCCCTATTCATTCCTATGTGTCAGTGCTGTGATAGTCTGATAACTACTCCATCATACAGCACTACACACAAATACATTTTATATCCTTTTTGGATACACAGTGATGGTGTGGAATATAAGCCACTGGTCACCAATAGGGGGGATATATAATCTATTGTTTACCAATAAGAAGATACAATGCAATTCTTCTAAATATAATGGATCATAAATGTACCTTTTGATGATTAATTGAGGAACAGATTACATTTTTTTAATGATACGGTTCATTCTCCAAAAAAATCTAATTTCTCCTGGAGCTCAATAGAAACCAACCTTCAGGCTTGCCTTCAATCCGTAGACTGACTGGCTAACTCAGGTGCAGCTGAACTGTAGTGTCATTGGCCATGTGACCTGCACTGTGAGGTCATCAGTTATGTTGCTAGGCAACTGCAACTGCCACAACATTTCTCCTGCATCAGTTTGAAATTTCTAGGAAGATCTGTGATTGGTTGATCGGTTGCTATGGCTCCAGCGCTCGGCTCTGCCAAATCTATACAATGCATACAATTCCTAACAGATCAGAGATAAAATGTTTCCATTTCTGCTACCAGCCTGCTGCTTTTACCTAAACAATCGAATACAGATATCATTCTTTTCTAGGTAAGTAACAGCTTCTTGTGGTGATATTGTCAGCAAAATAATTATTATTTAAATTGACAAAAATAAGATAG
>CM053028.1:66671171-66868471 GCA_028564925.1 Lithobates sylvaticus
GCACGGAGCTCTATAGGAGCTAAATAGGCGATTTGAGTTGTGGTTTTAAGGGATGGCTCAAAGTGCTGAGTGACACTTGCAAAGCACGGAAAATGTTTTGTGCCGCTTGTATCTTTATCACCGTCACCCCCATGCAGCAGCAGCTGAGGAATCCGCAGGAGGATTCCAAGCTGGAGCTTCTCTGCATTCAGTCTATTGAAAAGGCAGAAGATCTTTACTACATTCCGCCGCTGCCATTCGCTCTCATTGTCCTAGACGGGGGGGAGATTCTGAGCAGCTGGCCGAGCCATTAACTCCTGCACACTGCTAGCGAGAGAGCGGCTTTTTAATTCTTGAACCTGTAAATGCTGGAGCGTCCAGCTAGGAGACTTCCCCTGGATGGGCACCGCAATGCTCTGACTTCTACTCTACTTACAAAGCCCCGTGCAGAATGAATGGTGAACGGGTGGGGGTGGTTTTTCCTGTGAACAGTCTTATTTAGCAGTGAATATATAATGGGATGTGAAGCGTTTAAGCAGAAAGCAGGCTTTGCAGATGACTTTGTACCTTCCTCTCTCTCTGTCTGGTGATTGTTATCACTCTCTCTCTGTCTGGTGATTGTTATCACTCTCTCTCTGTCTGGTGATTGTTATCACTGGACACCCTGGCACCTGGGGCTGTAACGTGCCCGTCGTCCACAGGTCCTTTCACATGGGACTGCTTGCCCAGTTCTGCAGATATGATTGGTGTGTGCCCCTCACCCCCCCCCCCCCTCCTCCTTCCTATGTGCCCTGCACTGAACTTCTACCTCCAGTGACAGAGATGAGCCATCCACCGGGCTGGACCGGGACACGGAGAGCTCCGTGCAGGTCCAGCTATCACAGGGAGGAGATCCTCTCCCTATGATAGCCAAAGTGAGACTGATTGTGAGCCAATAGGATGTGATGGAGGCGGAGCATCTCATTCTATGGCACTGCACCGGCACTCGACTCCCTCTCCATCAGCGCAGGGAAGTGTCAGTGAGACACTAGTGCATTCCAATTTCAGATGGGGAAAGATTGGGTGCAGTTCTGTTTCCAGGAGGAGTAGGACTGTCATTGGCCACTGCTAAAGCCAATCACAGTCCTGCTAGCCCCTTCCACCATCTGGGAGGAAGATGACTCGATTGATTGCCACTACCAATCTCAGAAAGAAGGGATTTCGCTGTGATTGAGAAAACCCCAATCAGGTGACAGTTTGTGGAATTACTGTTGAGCTTCTGGGAACTTTGTTGAAATTATTCCTTTGCGTCACTTACTACTGAACCCCTGCACTCTGTGTCCCTTTAAGCCACAGCCAGTATTCAGTGCAATGAAAATCATACCCAACTTTTGCTGCACTTTTTCTCAGCTGCGAGGGCCCAACATATGATCCTGCACAGAGTCCCACTGCTCTCAGAAAATACCCCTGACCTGAGCTTACCATTGCGCATCCGTTCCAGATGCTTGTATGTGACATCACATACAAGCACGTGGACTGGATGCGAGAGTTGGATCAGCAGGATGAGTGTGCCAGGACAGGTAGATGTCTCTGCTTACTTTCACCACTCTGCATATTACGCATATCATAGATGAGAAGAGGGTACAGCGGTGGAGCAGATGAGCAGGAGGGTACAGCGGTGGGGAAAATGAGCAGAAGGAGTTCAGAGGTGGGACAGAAGAGCAGGAGGTACAGCGGTGGGGCAGATGTGTAGGGAGGTACAGTGGTGGAAGAGATGAGAATGGGCTTCAGCAGTGGGACAGAAGAGCAGAGGGGTAGAGTGATGGGGCAGATGAACAGGGGGGTTCAGTGTTCGGCCAAATGAGAAGGGGGTTACAGTGGTGGGACAGATGAGCAGGGGGGTTTAGTGTTGGGGCAGATGAGAAGGGGGTTCAGTGGTGGGACAGAAAAGCAGGGGGGGTAGAGCAGTGGGGCAGAGGGTGAAAGGAGGTGTATTGGTGGGACAGAGGAGCAGGGGGAACAGAGGTGGGGCAAAAGAACACGGGGTGCAGTGGTGAGACAGATGTGCAGGAGGTACATTGGTGGGGCACATGAGAAAGCAGGTTACAGTGGTGGGGCAGATGGGTTCAGTGTTAGGACAGATGAGAAGGTGATTCAGTAGTGAGACAGAATAGCATGGGGATAGGTCGGTGGATGTGCAGGGAGTTACAGTGGTGGGGAAGATGAGAAAAGGGGTACATTGATGGGGCAGATGAGCAGCAGGGTTACAGTGGTGGGACAGAAGCTCAAGGGGGTACAGTGGTGGGGCAGATGTGCAGGAGGTACAGTAGTGGGAGGGATCAGAAGGGGGCTCAACGGTGGGACAGAAAAGCAGGGGGGTACAGTGATGGGGCAGATGAGCAGGGGGTTACAGTGTTGGGACAGATGATTGGGGGTGGGGGTTCGGTGTTGGGGCAGATGAGAAGGGGGTTCAGTGGTGGGACAGATGAGTGGGGGGAGGGTTCAGTGTTGGGCCAGATGAGAAGGGGGTTACAGTGGTGGGAAAGATGAGCAGGGGGGCTTCAGTGTTGGGGCAGATGAGAAGGGGGTTCAGCATGGGGCAGAAGAGCAGGGGGTATAGCAGTGGAGCAGAGCAGTGGAGCAGATGTGAAAGGAGGTGCATTGGTGGGACAGATGAGCAGGGATTTACAGTGGTTGGGCAGAAGAGCAAGGGGTACAGAGGTGGGGCAGATGTACAGGGGGGTACAGTGGCAGAGCAGAGGAGAAAGGAGGTACATTGGTGGGACAGATGAGCAGGGGGGACAGAGGAGGGACAGATGTGCAGGAGGTACAGTGGTGGGGCAGATGTGCAGGAGGTACATTGGTGGGGCAGATGAGAAAGGGGGTTACAGTTGTGGGGAAGATGAGCAGATAAGTTTATTTTTTTTTTTTGATGGAGGGGGGTCTCAAATATGAGCCATCAATTGGACAGACTGCAGTGTCAGTGACTCTTGCTCTCCTCTCTTCTTTTATTAGACAGTGCAGTCATATACTCAGTCAGAGTGTGCAGAAAATGATACGATGGTATGCTTCGTGTTTGGCTTCTTCTGCACATAAAATTGATATGGATATTCATTTCCCTGCAGTTAGAGTTGCTTTAAATATACGATGTGAAAGAGGCTTTTAGGCCCATCATATATGGACAATTCATCAGATATCCTTTCTCCACTTCATAAATACGATCCACAGAAACAACATGGATTTCTCATTTTATTTCATGGTGCTCAGCAAATGTCCGTAGATGAAAAGATATAGAGAATATGATCCGTGCAGACAATTGGATGGATAGTGACTTTAATGCGTAATCTCATTTTGCATTCATGTGAAACAAATGAAAGTATTTGGCTACTCCTAACTTTGCAGGGTCGTCACAGTGAAGAGTGAAATATGTTGGGTGGAGTCTGCATGCTGAGGAATTAAATCCATATTCAGGCAGAGCTCTGGAGTGCTTGTATTTCAGATCTGTACACCTACACGCATACATCTGATACTACAACACTTAAAGGTGAACTCTAGTATAAGCAAGTATCATCTAAATACAAGAGATGTGTATTCTTCCTTGAATCTTGATGTACTTTGTGTATTTCTACAAGATCTATGCAGTAATCCAGTGTGAAACTTTCCATCTGTGCAGGAGCTTCCTGTAATAAAGACCAGTCATTGCTGCATTCTCTCCTTGCGCGGAGTGACTGGTCTTGTCTCCGCTCCCTTATGTAGCTTTCTGCAGCATCCTGTAGTGGGTGGGGCCAGGGGCGGACTGACAACTCATGGGGCCCCCGGGCAATAGGAGATTATGGGGCCCCCAGGCAATCAGAGATTATGGGGCCACACAGTATACACACACACAGTATACAATCACACAGTATACACATACATGTACACACAGTATACACAGACATGTTTCTATTGGCTGAGAAGGTACTGGAGAGGTGGGGCAGCTATAATCTTGGGATTTTTAGATCAAAAGGATGTCGGTAAGGGACATTTCAGTAAAAAAAACACAGATTTTTACATACTGTCCCTGGTTTTACTGAGGCTGGCAACCCTGATGGGGCCCCCTAGTGGCCCGGGGACCTCGGGAAGTGCCCGAGTGGCCGAATGGTCAGTCCGCCCCTGGGTGGGGCCTGCTAGATCCCTCCTACAGCTCTGCTCTCTGCTTACCCTATAGTCTCCTCTCCACAGTCCACACACATCTGACTTCTCCCATGACCCCCATCCTGGCAGCACTCCCACTCTTGACTCCTCTCCAGACTCCCTCAGAGACTGCAGACATGATATAAGACAAGAGAGGGTCAGAGGTTGCGGACATGATACAAGAGATGGTTAGAGGCTGCAGACATGATACAGGAGATGGTCAGAGGCTGCGGGCATGATACAAGAGATCAATGCAGCCTCATCGGTGCCCACCAAATGCAGCCTCACTGTGCCATTCAAAGTAGCCTAACTGTGCCCATCCATACAGCCTCACTGTGTGGTATCCCGGTAGGCCAGCCCGACCCTGCTTCTCCCCACAACCCTTGCCCGGTGGTTGTGGGGGGTCTGTGGGCGGGGGGCTTATCAGAATCTGGAAGCCCCCTTCAACAAGGGGACCCCCAGATCCCGCCTCCCCATGTGAATGGGTATCAGGTACATTGTACCCCTACTCAAAAAGTACCCCTACTCAAAATGTAAAAATTACAGGAGAAAGTTTTGGACAATTCCTGTATTAAAAATAAAAAAAAGTGTCCCGCAAAGTCCATCCATCTTTGATCACAGCGCAGACGAACCGGAAAAAAAAACGGAAAAACTGTGCCTCAATGGGAGGTGTCCCCGCAATGGGGGGGGGGCAGGATTTTGGGGCTTCCAGATTCCGATAAGCCCCCACCCGCAGACCCCCACAACCACCAGGCAAGGGTTGTGGGGATGAGGTCCTTGTCCCCATCAACATGGGGACAAGGTGCCTTGGACCCCAAAGCACCCTCCCCATGTTGTGGCCTGGTACAGTTAAGAAGGGGGGCGGTCTCTCGTCCCCCCTTTTAGTGTGGCCTGCCAGGTTGGATAAGGGTCTGGTGTTGATTTTGGGGGGGCCCCACGTTATTATTTTTTTGGCGCGGGGTTCCCCTAAAAACCATACCAGACCTGAAGGGCCTGGTATGAATTTTGAGGGGACCCACCGCCATTTTTTTTTTAAAAATTTTGGTGCGGGGTTCCCCTTAATATTCATACCAGACCCAAAGGGCCTGGTTATGGACTGGTGGGACAAACTCCATTTTTTTCAATGATTTTTATCTACATTGCCGGGATCGAACAATAATATAATTCTTTCTGGGGAAGGTGATCTCTGGTCTCCAGAATTTTTTCCAGGGCTGGTTTTTATTCCCAGTCCAGCCCTCAGGACAAGGTGCTTTTGGAGGGACCCCAAAGCACCCTCCACATGTTGAGGGTATGTGGCCTGGTATGGTTCAGGAGGGGGGCGCTCTCTCATCCCCCTCCCCCTTTTCCGGCGGCCTGACAGTTTGCATGCTCGGATAAGGGCCTGGTATGGATTTTAGGGGGGACCCCACACCATTTTTTAAAAATTTGTAACAGGATCAGGTACACAGGTTACAGGTTGCAGAATCAGGTTCACAGGTCGCAGGTATGGATCAGGGCACAAGGAAGATACCAGAGCGATCATCAGCTGGGTATTTATATGCATGCCTGTAATTAGCTTCAAGTGACACTTGAAAGCAGGAGGTGCTGTCTGCTCCACACCCAAAGTGTTGGAAGACACCCGCTAGTGAACACTGGTACTGCGATCCAAGAGACCGACAGCGCCACCAACGGGCGAACCCTTTCCTGACACCACCATAGGAGAGGGAAGCAGGAGAAGCAGTGTCAGATTCAAGAAGCCAGGTTTTGGTGACAGCAAGTAGATTAAAGGAGTTAGTGACAGAGGTCGTAGTGGCAATGATGTTAGTGTTCCTGCGACTAAAGGAGTGACTAAGAGAAACGGTTTCAGATGATCAGAAAAAGTAAGTAAAACTGCTTTTTATAGTTCTCCAGACAAAAAAACAAACAAAAAAACAAGCATGTACCCTCGCAGTGCCCCATTGCGAAAGGTAACTTTGAAATTTTTCTGCAGTTCCGCTTTAAAGGATACACGTTTACCAATTCAACTTGTCTATCAAGTGCTCCTTTCATAAAACCATAAAAGGCTTTTTCCTGTACTGGTGACCAGATACTATTGTTAGTCTAACCTTCCTGCTTGTAAGGTCTCATGCACACTCTATGTTTTGCTATCTTTCCTAGACTTCTTTCCTCCTGGCAGTGGCATTTTGGCAGAACAAAAAGCCTGACACTTGTAAACATTTAGGCGCATCAAGCTCTTGGGCGTAAATAAATTTCAACGCCCAAAATAATAATTTATTCAGGCCATTAAAATAAATGAATGCTCAAATGCTAAACACGTCCATTTAGACGTGTTTACATGCATTAATCGTTTTTTTCTGCCAAGTGCCATTTCTCCTGGAATCACTGGCTGTTAGTTTTTTTGTGCCTATAAAAGCCTCTGCCTCTAATTTCCTATAAATGCCTATGTGTGCATAAACACATAGGCTAATATGCAGAGGTATTTAGAGTCAGAACAAAAAAAAACTTCAGACACCCCACACCAGGTTAATAACACCCAGTGTGCATGAGGCCCTAATGTTATAGTTCTGCTTTAGAGAGGCCAGTAAGTCTTACTGGATTATTCAATACAGTGAGAAGCTATTTGCAAATATACATTAACCTGAAAGAATCAAACAAAGTTAGTCTTCAGTTGACCCAACAGTGAGCTAAAGTCTAATTGGTGGCTGTGGATTTCTGCATTCTAAAAATGATAATTCCAAAGGCCTGTCAAAAAACGTTTACAACTCCAGTTTTCAGTGAAGCTAGCCATATACTGTTGAATATTTTATACCTAATAGATTCCGACTATTAACAGCGCAGATGGATGAATCCCTCTTGCTAGGCCATTACAGCTGCGCCAGCGGCAGTCAGAATACACAAACAACATCTGATCGGGATACATAGTCTAGACTCACTGGAGATCTCACCAAAAAGTATAAAATGCGGTTGACCAATTTAGTTAATGAGGGGGTGTCCCTGGGCATTTTTGACCAGAAATCGGCATCCAGTTTGATTCCAGAATTCCCAGTGTCCCCTATTTTTCATCATCTCCCAATAACCCACAAAGGGTTAAGCCCACTATATGGGAGGCCAATCATCGCAGGTATTGGCTCCCTGAATGAGAAATTGTTAGAATGGCTAGATAGTGTTTTACAGCCGCTGGTGTGTATCCCTCCCAGCTTTCTTAAAGATACAAATCATCTTTTGAGTGTTGCAAAGGACATGCCATGGGATGACAACTTATCTTGGATCACCTGTGATGTCTCAAGTCTATTCTCTTGTATTCCACATGAGAAAGCAATTGAGGTCATTGCTTTTTACTTGGAGCGGGGCTGCCTTTACAATGCTAAACAGAAATAGTTTGTTCTGGATGTTTTATGATATCTGTTGACACACCATTTTTTCACCTTTGATGGAGATTGGTTCCTTCAGAGGTGTGGTGCAGCCATGGGAGACAAGTTCTCACCATCACTGGCCAATCTATATATGGGGTGGTGGGAGCGCCACCATATATATGGTGTCAATAATGGGTTCAGATCATCGATTAAAATGTTTTATCGCTACATAGATGACCTAATCTTCATTGTGGACAGAGAACTTGGCTCCCTAGAACAATGTTTTCTGTTCTTAAACTCGAATGACAGAAACCTACAATTCACAGGACATAGCAATCAAAAAGAGATTGACTTTTTGGATGTACACCTGTGTGGCTTTGATAACAGAATTCATACTAGTTTGTTTAGAAAACCCATGTCTGGGAATACTTTTCTTATGGCTCAATCGGGGCACTGTAGACATACCGGTTGGCCAGTTTTTGAGGCTATGCAGGATATGCGATCAATCATCTTATAAAAGAGAAGCAAAAATGCTCTATTCCCGTTTTCTTCAAAGGGGATACCCTGGTTATATGCTCGATAGAGCCAGTGCGATCGCTGAGTCCAAAGACAGATTAGATCTTCTAAGTGATTTAGGACATAAAGGTAGGGATAAAAATTAAAATTAAAATAAAAATAAACAATTTTTCAATAAACAAAGACCCACCTTTATTACACTGTTCAGCAAAGAATTCCAAGACATTAGGAACATTGTGCATCAATATTTGCCCATTCTTTTTGAGGACAATGTCTGTGCAGATCTTCTTAAGGACGACATTAATTTTATTTCAAGGCGTGCACCTACTCTGGGAAATTCATTGTCTCCCAGCTTTTTTGATCCTGCCACAATCAAGTCCACTACGTGGTTACATTTTAAAGGCAACTATGGATGTGGGGCTACAGGATGTCAGTGTTGCAAACATGTCATTAAGGGAGACACAGTATGCTAATTTTCTAGTGAAAAAACTCAAATAAAATCTTTTTTCAATTGTAGCCATTTACATTGTTACATGCAAATCTTGCAATGTAATATATTGGGCGCACAACAAGAAGGCTCAGAGACAGGTTTCAAGAACATCTGTATAGTATCAACAAAATTCTGCCAACTAATGTCGGCCGACACTTTTTACCAGTGCCACAGTGGCAGCAGTGCCACTGTGGGGGTACAGATTTTGGAGAAAATCCAGACACCCAAAAGAGGAGGAGATGTCTTTAAAATCCTTTGTAAAAGGGAGTTTTTTTTGGATATTTCATTTTAACAACAAAAAACCTTTCGGAATGAACCATGAGTGGGACATCTCACACTTACATAATTAACCATTTAACCAGGATTTTTTTGTGTTATGTATATTTTGGGCATGTGCATCCATATATATATATATATATATATATATATATATATATATATATATATATATATATATATATATATATATATATATATATATATATGTATGTATGTATGTATATATATATATATATATATATATATATATATATATATATATATATATGTATATATATATATATATACACAGGTTTTGGTTTGTTTTTCTCGTCACTTTTGAGTTTTTTTTTCATCCTCTTATACATATCATTCATTCATATCCAGTTATTGGCACATTTGTCATTTGTACACTGTTCCTATTAGGACTCATAGATAATTTATTATCATGCAAAAGCAACTTTGTTTCTTGTTGTATTTTTTTTGTTTGAGTACCAATTTTTGAGTACATCAGTGTCCGGGCTTGATTGATTTTGGTTTTGTCTCAAGCCCATATACATATGTATTTTTTGTGGGACAGCATTATAGCAAGCTCGCCTCTTATGCCCTTCTGAATAAGTTTACATTTATAATATATACTTATTTTGTATACATGTGCATTTAGACTCAATAGATGGTTTGAAAATGTATATATACAATTTTTTTTTTTTCGGGCAACAGTAGGCTGGACATAAATACATAGATTTTTCTTTGATTTTTCTTTGATTCTTCTTTGTTTTGTGTATTTTTCTTCTTTTTCTGTTGTTTTGATTTACTTATGGGTAACATGACATTTTGTCTCATTGATATCTTGTTTATGGACATTTTTGTTTTTATTTATCTTTTTGTGAGGTATGTCAGTGTCATTTTTTTTCTTTTTTAATTATATATTTATTTAAGGTTTTTTACAAAACATAGGAAACAACACGACATGTCAAAATTTGCAAAATAACAGTCTTTCAGAAGTAAGGAACAATTTGCAGCCCAACTCCTTACATTTTCCAGTTGGACGGGAAAGGGTCGACAGAGTCACCCACGTAACAAATTCTAGGCCAAAATTTGCACTGTGTTTGGGTAGCTTAAACTCAACTCCACCCCCCAAAAAAAATGTTTTCCCCCTACTATAGCCCCCTTCCTCTCACCCTGCTCTTATTCCTCCTACCCAGTCTAAAGTTTTCCTTAGTGAAACCAGTTATACTCACCAGTTATACAGTACCACCATTCAGGTCCATCGCTGGTGCCGTTTCCTCCTGCAGGGACCACAAATCCAGCATTGCTTGTTAACTTTCATCGTCTGGGCCTCTTCACTCCCATTGCTCCAACGTCATCTCTCTTCAGGATCCTGACAGGACCCCTCTGCTGGCTTTTTTTTTCTTTTTTTTCCTTTAGAGGGTACAAACCAATTTTATTCAGATGTGTGTGTTCTTCAAAGTCTTGGGTACCAACTACAAGTTGTAAGCCAACATACTTCACGTTTATGTTCTTCAAAGTCATAGCTACCATCTGTACATCTCATCTGAATTATTAATTTCTGCCCATAGATTTTGTCCAAATATCCAAATAAGTATCTATTTAGTCCAGCTTAATACAGCCAATGTCCTTTACTTACTGCCTAAAGCACTGGCGGCACATGTTCAGTCCGTATTTGCGGATCAATCCATGTCTGTTTAAACACACAGCAGGAGCGGGATCCCTGGCTGAACTTCCTCGGGTGACCCCAGTACAGCTGCTGGCGGCCCATCATACTCTCCTCTCTGTTCAGGAAAAGGATAGTTTGCTTTTTGCCAACCCAATGATCAGATAGGGGGGGTTAAGTTTTTCCTGGAGTTGGGCTTTAGAAGTTTTACCATTTACCAAGCTGTGTCTACACTTCCCTCCTCTACTACTCTGGAGATTTCCATCTGCTACTAAACAGGTGCACTTTAATTAGAAAATTCTCCTTTGTTATGTCTATTAGTCAATCCAAAGATGAAGTCAGCGAACATAAAATATACAACTGGCTGGTCCAAAAAATTTAGAAAATACACCCTAGATGTACATCATCCATGAAGGCTGCAGATACACTAAGACCAGAGTCATTATTCATGTTGGTTTATCTCTCCTATATTTTATCTGTATAGAAAGTTTTGGTGAAGGTGAGATGAGCGTAAATGTCGTTGCTTGACTCATCGTGGGAAACACTTAAGCACAATGTGGAGGAGCTCCCTGTTCTAAGTAAGATAAATGATAGGAGTTGTTAGCAAGCTCTGTACTGCTTTATCTTCAACCACCAATGCCGGCACCATCAATAGTAAGCTACATGTGTGAGTCATTTTCAGCCCTGCACATTTCTAAGCAAAGCGCTCAAGTCCAAAGAAATTTGTCTCTTAAGTGAGTTTTGGGTCGTGTAAGGCGAATCTTTTTTTTTCCTACACTTTCTGCCTTTGTTTTTAAGTTTTTTTTTTTCCCATAGAATTCTGTACGCTTCAAGTGTTACAGTATTGTTTTCATTATAGTTTTTTGTGCAGTGCTGAAGTTTCAGATTTTCAGCTGATCCCGTGTTAAGTTTGTGGTTTCGGTGATAAAACTTATCAGGCAAGAACGTTTAGTTTTGCATAGAGTGAGAAGGATATAACCTTTTTCATATTTTTATCTGTAACCCCCTACTGAAGAAATATTCCCTCACTTCCTGCATGGTCACTAAGTGCAAACTCTCCAATGGCCGAAAATCTCTGTAGGTCCTTTATTGCTATATGTGTCTTTGTTGAGGTCCCCTGTGTTGTTCCTGTGTTGTTCCTAGGACACAAAGCAAAAGGGACATTTTCCAATTAGGGTCAAAAAAATGGCTGGGGTTCTATATCCCCCCCACTCTATTTAAAAGGGGCTTGAGCAACAGAGTCCTGAGGGTGTATCAGACTGATTAGCCCACAATTATTTAGAAAGAAGACCTATTAGAGTGCCTCTTATGACTGCAGAGAGGTGGACAAGCAAGTTAAAGACTCTGCTAGTGTGTTGGAGTCCATCTCCATGACAAGATTGGTCTGACCATGCCTCAGGAGAGACTGGAGCTGGATGTAGCCCCAGTTTATTACTATATAGAAGGTTCCATGATGGATGTTGTGACGGCAATACAAAGCTTATACGTGTTCTAGCCTTCCTATCCTTACTTATTTTAATATAAATGATTTGTTTACCTGTTAAAAACAAAACATGACTGTGTTGCTGTTAGAGAGTTTCCCTCACTTTCCTGTCTGATGAAACTGTTGTCGGTTGGATAGTAAGTGAGGTTAAATCTTCTAAGGGGGTCCTATAAACAAAACCTGACAGGGATTCTAATCCTTCTTCATTGTTTTGGCTGCACATGTACTTTAAGTACTGTAAGTAACAAACAAATGTAGGGCCTGTGTTGACAGGCTTCAGGGTTGTGTTGATAGAATCATTTTGAAAAGAGTTTGGGACACTTTTGGGACAGTGGCGGCTGGTGAAGTTTTAGGATGGGGGGGCGCCAGACCCCGTCTTTTCTTTTTGACCCCTCCCACTTCTAATAAGCCCCACCCTTCTAGAATCCACCCACTCCGTCCCCTGTATTCCACTTGCTTCCACCCATAGTGTCAGGAGTATACAGCTCAGCATCACAGGACAGAGTATACAGCCCCAGCATGACAGGGCAGAGTATATAGCTCAGCATCACAGGACAGAGTATACAGCCCCAGCATGACAGGGCAGAGTATATAGCTCAGCATCACAGGACAGAGTAAATAGCTCAGCATCACAGGACAGAGTAAATAGCTCAGCATCACAGATCAGGGTATATAGCTCAGCATCACAAGACAGAGTATATAGCTTAGCCTCACAGATCATGGTATATAGCACAGCCTCGCAGATCATGGTATATAGCGCAGCTTCACAGATCATGGTATATAACACAGCCTCACAGATCATGGTATATAGCACAGCCGCACAGATCATAGTATAGCGTAGTCTCACAGATCATGGTATATAGCGCAGCCTTGCAGATCATGGTATATAGCACAGCATATACTCCACAGGTCATTTCTATGTACAATGTATCTACACAGGTCATATACTGCATATGTACATTGTGTACAATGATCACACAAGTCAATTACTGTATGTACACAAAAGTCATATATGTACAATGTATATACACACAAGTCACATACACCAATCAGCCATAACATTATGACCACTGACCAACCATGAGAATAATACCTGTATAGTATAATAATACCTGTGAATAATACTGTGAATAATACTGTCTATCTGATTACAATGGCATCTGAAAGTCGGTGGGATATATTAGGCAGCAAGTGAACTGAAGTTGTTGTGCTGAGATTTTTTTAGTGTCAGGGACTTCTTTCCTGTATTTCTTTGGGTAGGACAGCCTTACATCTAGCACACAGATGCACACATGTGATCCAAGCCTAGGGGCTCATTCACACATGAGGTTTGGGGACAGTGAAACCATGCGGTTGAGCTATGTTTTTACCACCCCCAGCTGCACCGCCTTTAGCTGCAGAAGCAGCAGCTGTGGTCATACACGTGCTTCAGTCACAGCAGGAAATATACCCTGTCACATTCAACGGCACTATCAGTTAAAAGTAACATACATACATATAGATACATAGGCACATACATAAACTCATAAACTTTCATATACACACATAGACTCACATACACACATACAGTATATACACACACATTCATACATAAGGTCACATACATACACACACATATTTACATACATACAAACACACATACATATACACACATACACACATAAGCTCACATACACATACACATATTTACATACATAGATACATACTCACACATACATTGATGCATACATACTCAAACATATATAAACTCACATACATACATATACATACATACATGCACACACATCTATACATACACACACACATACAGTGCATACATAAAGCCTTTTTAAAAACTGCAGTACTGAACCCATACCTGCACACACGTCAGCATTAACCACATTACAACCCCAGCAAAAATCCACAGTCACACTTCATGAAAGGCAATTAGTTCCAGCATGTACAGCAAACCTCTGAACATGACATGCCAAGGGAGAGCTGAGACTATTCTATGGGAAATGTTATATGCATACAGCAAGTCTTCTAACCTATAGAGCATATCTATGCTCTGCTACTGACATTCCTGCCTGCTGGTTGTATGGCTCTCATATGGGGCAGCTGTACTGGTCATAGACACCTGCTATAGGGTTTCTGCACTGGACACAGACTCATCCTGTAGGGCCACAGGCTATTGTGCTGGTCAGACTGATGCTATGGGGCTGCTGTGCCCATCACCCACTTATCCTATAGGACTGAGGTACTGGTCTCACATTAATTCTATAAGGTTGTTGTACTGGTCACAGAATAATACTATAGAACTGAGGTACTGGTTACAGACTCGTACTATAGGATTGAGGTTCTGGTCACACAATTATATTATATAGCGTAGGTACCGGTTGCCTACTAATACTACACACTGAGAGTGCACTGCAGACACATTGCTTACTTACTTAGCTCTGCTCGGGCCGTGTGTTCCACGGAGCTGCTGACGTCACTTTCGGTTTATCACTGGCATAGGGAAACCGGAAGTGACGACGTAACTCAGAGGGAAAGCACCACCCATGTCCTAGGGCTGTGCCAAGCTAGAACAAAGCACTCGTAGTGATACTACGGGCGCAAGTATTCCGACGCAATCCGTTGCGCCACAAGGCGGGTTAAAACCCTGCAAATGAAGCTTCTCGCCTGCAATCTCGTGATTGCATAGACGTCACGCTTCCCATATTGCACTGTGTCTGTTCAAGTAAAGGTACTCCATGTGCAAGGCAGTTACCCTATCCAAGGTGCCTAGTGTAGCCCAGAAGAACCCACCCCTGGGTAGGCCTCCTATGTGACACACACTTGGCACCCAACAAGGAGGGTAAAATGGAGGAAGTGTCACCCGCCTGCCCCTACTTGCAGCCTACCAATCTTTAGATTTCTATTTTTGGGGTTATTTTCACCTGGTGATCTGGTGAGTAACACACTTCCTGTCTTGCTCTATTTTTAAAAGAGCAGTGTAGTCACACCTAAACAGCAGCGTTGTCATCCTGTGGAGGGAGTAGTGTTAATTGAACTAGTAGGGTTTAGATAGACTTTACATAAGTGAAAAACAAATTAAAGCCTCATTTCATTTTAAGCAGCTTCAGAAAGGTTTTTATTTTTGGAATAAAGGTATTACCTACTGTATATTATATAAAACTGTCAATTTTAAGGAAAGTCTATCAGTGTTGGATGGTATGTCTCAACCCTTCAACCTGCAATTTTGCTGGAAAACTTAGTCTGTTAAAGGAAGATGAATAATAATAGTCTTACTGGCAAGATCAACAAGTAATTACACTATACTTATAGGAGAGATTGAGGAAACTGTGGTAGTGCTATTCACAGACTGCAACATATTAGCTCTTGTAATAACAGAAAAAACTGCACTTCGTGACATACAAAATCAATATTATGTGAATAGCAGCACAACTGACGTGAGATATAGCCACATCAACAAATATATAGAAACAATTGTGTTGCGCTTAAATGAAAAAATACAGTGAACGAATAAATGAATAAAATCAAATAAATCAAATACATTCAGTCCATGTGTCTTCAATATGGCCCCAGTATAATGCTTTCACATTAATGAACAGGTGCAGAAGTTATTGTTCACTCAGTTCCTCCACCTTGTGAAAAAACCACAGGAATCAATGCCTTGACCCGACCGGTGCAAGTCTAACAGTAGGGTATGACTAATGCAAAGGTGAAGTTACACTTTAATAAAATCCAGAACATCCCATTAATAAAACCGGAATATGTTTCCCATACAGCATTACTGTTATACAAATTGTGTGCTACTTTGTGAAAATTGTGTGCTACATTCCCATAAATCGTCATAGTATCTCAACGGGATATCTCTTGATGGAATTAAGTTACATTTTTTATATGTTTAATTTGACTTTCGCTCCACTTTCATCTCTCTCCCGTGATGGAGCTGATAGTGAGGAAACGAATGGAAAACAAAAACATGTGTCCTCCCCTGCCATCAATTACATTGTTTGAGTTTGTAAAGTGCTTGGCAAATTAAGCTTCTGCCATCAGGCTACCGAACATGAAAAGAATGTGGAGAAATAATTCTATTGTATTAGTAAATGAATACAGCTGCTCATCTGGTTTTCAGAATGCTCATGGTATTAATAGAAGGAGAGAGAACTGAATAGTACAGTAGGGTTCTAAGATGTAACCCTTTATTACCGAATACAATAAAACTTTCTTGGTATCCGCATTCCCAGGTTTGTAGGCACAAGCATGTAAAAGGTAATCTATAGCTTTTGTAATACAAATAAATAAATAAATAAATAAATAAAATTGCTTTACTTTATTAAACTATGCTACCCATCAGCCTTTTGAGAAGGAGAAACAATGATAGCCTCTGTGTTTCTCTTTTGACATGTACCCTTTAATATTTGTTTCCACTTCCTCCTTCCCTCCCTGTTTTTGGCCCCCACTCACAATCTCTCTTCATGTTCTTCTGATAATGGTTGGGTTCTGGGCTCTACTCCCCCCCCCCCCAAAGCACCTCGTCCCCTTGTTGATGGGGACAAGGGCCCCTTCCCTCACAACCCTGGCAGATGGGGTCTGCGGGCGGGGGGCTTATCTAAATATGGAAACTCCCTTTACCAAGGAGACCCCAGATCCTGCCCCCCCCCCCCACTTATGTGAATGATTATGGGTATATAGTATCCCTACTCATTCACCAAAGAAAAGTTATTTAAAAATAAAAATAGATGTCCCCTGGTGTAGATCCATCGAAAAAGCATCCGCTCTTGTCTCGAAAACTCCTGCCGTCTGTCTGCTCCACCGTCTGACAGTTCTTAAATAACTAAGAGGTGGGGTCAGCCAGGGGCATGCTGGGTCTATGATGTCACCTGGTGACCCCGCCTCTTAATTATTTAACAAATCTAAGGCGGAAGAGCTGGCAGACGGCAGGAGCATATCTTTTTTTCTTCTTGCCCCAGAGCACCCCCCTATGTTGAGGGCATGTAGCCTGGTATGGTTCAGGAAGGAGTGGGGGGGCGTTTGAGGGGGGCGTTTGCTTGTCCCCTCCCTTTCCTGACCTGCCAGGCTGCATGCTCAGATAAGGGTCTGGTATGGATTATGGGACGGACCAAATGCCAATTTTTTTTAAATACCAGACCCCAAGGACCTGGTATACATTGTGGGGGGCACCCCACGCCATTTCTATTTCTGATTTTTTTTTTATTGCCTGCAATTCTTTTTTTTATTACATTCAGTTGTCAACGGAAAAGCCTGCTGACAGCTGATGAGCTAAGGATGCAGCGCCCACCCTCTCCTTAACAACCATGTTGTTCAGTGTTTGTTAAGGATGCAGATGGCCGAACGCTCCTTAACAATGCCTATATATTAATGTTAATAACTACGCTGGCTAATCCAGGTGTTAAATTACCGCATTTTCACTACTGAAATACCGCAAGACTTCATAAAATAATTAATGCGCTATTTTAGTAGCATTTTTTGCGAATTCTCAAAAAATTTCTGAAAGGCGCATTTTTTAAGGGGAAACATACCTCTTTGTGAATGGAGCCTATTATCTTGAAATTTTCCGCCATGGAAAAGCCTGGCTCCACATGCCCTTTTTCTGACAATAGCTTGATGTTGTCAATCCTTATTTTAAAGAAATTGCAGCTATAACCCTGCACCCACTGTTGTGCTAACTGCACATATTGTTGCTAGGCTAGGCCCACTGCTACCAATTTACCTGTTCTGCTCCCCAGAGGGCTGTAACTGTGCACACCCGACCATCTAACTGCTGCAACTCTGTACACCTTACCATTTAACTGCTGCAACTCTGTACATCCTAACATCCAACGGCTGTAATTGGGTCTGCCTCTGTCTAAAGTACTCATGTGCATCTAAAGATTGCACCCCGACCAGCCTTTCAGGTATAATACTGTCATGCCCAGAATAAAGACGCACCCTTTATTTCCCAGTGTGCCAACATCTTCAAAGAACCTCAATGTAGCCAGGAGAAGATTCACCTCAAAGACTATACTCAGATTACTTTATCCTGAGGGAAGTTCTGTGTTCAACTTTAAACATTAACCTCTCAGGCCTAAACGTATCCCCTTTGTTTGAGAGTGGAATCGTCGATGCACGTTGCTACTTTGTTTGGCCACTTGGGCAATTTATTTAATATGGCGAGCTACTGTTTATGCCCTTGGTGTCACAGTATATGCTGGAATCTGAAGCCGCTGCAAGGGACCTAGTGAGGCTAATTGTGTATTCATTACTGTATTCATGATAATTGACTTTAACATGCCAATATATTCTGTGATTCTTTTATTATTTTAACCTGCCAATACAGTCTGTCATTCTTTTATAGAGTTGTGAGTCTAATTCTTGTGTGTCTGCTAAGGTTTACAGAAAAGTATACTGGTGGTCTCAGTGAGGTTGAGGCCACACACAGGGCTGGACAAGAGCAGATGATCTAAATCTACCAGCAGCTCCTGTGGGAGTAGCACTACAATGCCATGGAACTCTTCTGGAGGCAGAGTGAACCCTTCCACTGGACAGCCAATAGAAAGTGTTCACGTTACCTAGGCAGCAACGTTGGCACTCAGTTAGAGGGTGTAGGGATTGAAGGTGGGGGGGGGGATCCTGTCAGCAGCACATTTTGTATGGCTAGCTGTGGTCAGATTAATGTGGTCTTCAGCAGTCTGTACACATAAGGGATCTTCACTTATGCATTACACATGCCAGACAATAAAACTGAAAAAATAAAAAACGTGCAAGGCCTGATAGACAGGACAAAGCAAAGAGTCTTGAAAAGTCACAATATATTGCATAATAGCATGTACAGACAGTGTATGATAGGTAAGCTTGTATTGAGTGCAGAGGACAAGTCACGTTTTGGGAACTTCTCTTTGTATAGTCAGAACAGTTGTTTCCATTAGCAAGGCTCCAAGCCGGGAAAGCTTTGTTTGCCTCCTGCTAACAACAACAGTGTGGGAGATGCAAGGCAAGCAACATGTGTTTAGTGGTTTATTTAAGTGATTAGTTGTGTTTAAAGGAAAGAAATTAGATAATGTTAGGGTCAGATCAGAGGGAGGATATGTTCATTTGTGTGCAGAAAACAGTCAGCTAGCTCACTACGAGAGTGACACCCCAAGGAACCGAACATGTGGAACTAAACATTTTTATAAAAATATAGTAAAACTATAGAACCCCACAGATGACAGAGTTAGTATTTGTAGCAGTTACATTCTCAGATACCACTGATGCTAATGTGACATATTTCACATTCAGCGTCATCCAAAAATGTTCCAGCTTGTGGGAAAACAACCTAGGCATCAGTAGATTGAGAGTGATCATCACTGGGGCTGGATAACTGAGCAGTTACCCTTTACAAACACAGTAGCCACCACCACATGTTTTAACAGAAACATGTATCATTCACAACATCTGCTGTTGCAATTGGTAAATGTCATTCATTGCCATGCCCAGACAGGAATGTAACAGAGCTTTACACTATGGTAGCTTTTCACAGAGACAAAGTTCCTATTTAAAACATTTAGTAATTCAGTTTAACAATGTCTAAATATGATGTTAATGAAAAGAAAAACAGTGCAGAAAACATTTACTATACATGTGCGGTTTGTTTAGTTCCAAATAAATAGTCAGACAAATTTTTCATTATTCAGAGATTCGGATATATCCGAATACTCGAATTACAGTATAAACAAAGTTAACGGAATGCTCCGAATAACAAAACGGAATTTGTCCAAATTTCCAAAATTCTAATTGAAATTCAAATCGAATTTTACATCGAATTCCAGTCGTATTCGAACTGTAAACATGTTTTTCTGAAATCAAAGACTGTGTGTGTTATTAGAGTACCATTTCGAAATAATGCTGTTTTATTTAAGCCAAAGCTTCAAAGAGTCATTGTAATCATTTAATGAAGATTTTTTTTTTGTTCACTTTGCCATATTCAAATAGTTTTCGATTCGACCAATTAAAAATTTATCAACTTGAACGTTTCTAATTAAAAATGTTGGTAAATTTGAAGAAAATTCGAAAAAGACATAAAACGAATTCTGAATATGAATCCCGAATACAAATTCATCAAATCAACCAAATTTAACAAAACAAAATAACTAGATTAACGAATCTAAAAGAAACAAAACAAAACATGCACATTTCTAATGTTTTCAGAAAGAATATTACACAACATAGTTCAATTCGCTTGCAGAGTAAGTCCGATCTGATATATCAGAGTTACTTGCCCTCATAAATGACTCCTAGCATTCCTTCAAAATTTTGATGGTAAATTGAGAGTTCTAGCTGTCAATTGCAGCAGCTTTCCTTGTCCTTAGAGAGGGCGTTACAGAGCCAACCCTCATCAAATCAAAAGGCCTTAGGTGTGGTGTATTTTATTATGTTATTATATGTTGACATATACTTAAAGCCAACTATCCTGATTACATTGATGACTATTGTTCCATTTGACAAGGTTCCATATTCCGACAACCACCATATTATTTAGTAGAAGGAAATGATTTGTTAGATATCAAATATGATATGGTTCTTTTGGATCATTTGCTTAGAAAGTCCAGTGTGTCATATTAGCTTTCTGAACCTCATATTTAGGCATTTTTGGTGTCTATCTGATTGGTATTACAATTCGCATTCGCATCTGTTCATCCAGAAGCCTGGTCCATCCTGTGCATGTCAAGCGCACGTGCCAGATCATGGCATTTTGGCAATGGTCTGTCACAAACATAAGAATGGACTTGCACACCGACCTAAGAGGGTATTTAAACACCTTTCCTTATGTTGGCCTGTGTTGTATCTTCTTTGCAGATGCCTATTGTGTGTGATTACCATTGTCCTGCCTTGCTAATTGCTGAACTGGATTCCTTGACTCTGCTCATGTCTACTGCCATGACATTGACTACACTCTTGCCTGCCTTGACCTCTGTCTGGACATCGACTACACTCTTGCCTGCCACCTACCTCAGCTTCTACCTGGACACTGACCACTCTTATACCTGCTTCAATCTCTGGTTTAACTGTGACCTGTCTCCGCAGTGTAGCCACTCTATTCCTGCAACCTCTTGGTTGGGGATTCCAAGCCATTGTAACCTCACTAGCTGATCACTTTTTGCAGGGTGCCCTGGTTAAGACCAAGTTGTCACTCAGTGCCTTTGGTGAGCCTGTGTTACCTGTCAGGGTTTTTTTTCCTAGGACTTACATTATTGTGGCAACATTTTATGAAGGTAACTCCATTACCATGGGAATTATGGAATAAGAGTTGAAAGTTTCAATGTACTGTATGAAGGTTCAATTTTGGTTAAAAAAAACAGACTCACGAATGTATATTTGCACAAACTGCTCTGCAGACTGATTATGACTATTTATAGCAGGGAGTTTTGAAGACCCTGCTAGTCTAACTTTATGTAATCTAAGAATCCTTTGTTGGCTGCCCTGTGTTGGATGCATTCTTTCTTAGATTGGCCTGTGGTTTATCAAATGTGTCACCTAACAGTGCTATCTAGCATAGACATAATAAAGGTTTAGCAAACTTCTGAAAAGTTTCATCAGTTGTAGTTTGGCTGAATATTTAAAAAATGTGCAGAGTTAAATTCAGAGTTAGGCAATCCCAATGAGGTCAACAGAATCTGAACTGAAGTGTGTATTACAGAGTAGCAAAATATGCAAAATTGTGCAGAATGGATTGGGAAGCTGCTAGCCCTACTTGATGAGATGATGGGGCCATAATACAGCCTAAACCACTTTCTAAAGAATCCGAACCACCAAAAAACAATAGAATTCTGTGAAATTTGGTTTATCTTTTCATTTGAATTTTTGGATCAACCCTAGTTTATAGTAACGTCCAAGGGTACAAAGTGGGATGTCCAATAAGCTCAAATGGATGTAATGGTCAGGTGTGCACAAACGTCTGGCCATTTAGTGTACATGTCAGTCTGTGCAAAGTGGCAAAGTATCAGCACCCCCCCCCACCCCCCCACCAATGACTCAGCGCTAGCATTACAACTTGCACACTTAAAGAAAACATTCCCAGGGCTTGTAATCCCATAAATGAACAGACTTGTGGTCCTGGAAAGCTTTCTCCATGGCTGTTTTAATTAATTTCGACATTGTCATATTTTCACACATGCTACTTTTAATAGATAACACATTTCTTTAAAAGCCGCAATGTTTTTCGTTACAGATAACATACCAAGTGTTACGCTAAGATATTCATTGTTCTCCGTCTCAGCACAATACAGCAGCCTTTGTTTATTTTACCCAAGTTAATTCCACTGAAACAATCCACTAACTCTTTCTGGCTTTCACTGGAAAGTTTCACTTTTTTGTAATTCTTTTGTAAGCTTCCAAAACTTCCCATGCAGAGCCCAATGTATACAAGAAATGTGTTCTGTTTCATTACCATTTATCCATTAATCAGATATTGTAGTGTATTTTCAGCTAACCCATATTTTGAGTTATCACTGTAATGTTTACCCTAATGTAGATTTTCATGTTACACTTAAATTTATGCATGCTTGCTGTACCATATTTACAGTTTGCTATTGCATAGAGGGTACATACACTCACCAGCCACTTTATTGGGTACACATGTCAATTTCTTGGTAACACAAATTGCTAATCAGCCAATCACATGGCAGAAACACAATGCATTTAGACATCTAAACGTGGTGAAGACAACTTCAAATCGAGCATCAGAATGATGAAGAAAGGGGATTTAAGTGACTTTGAACGTGGCATGGTTGTTGGGGCCAGACTGGCTGGTCTGAGTATTTCAAAAAACGCTGATCTACTGTAAATTTCATGCACAAACATCTCTAGAGTTTACAAAGAATGGTCCAAAAAAGAGAAAATATCCAGTGAGCGGTGTGTTGTGTGAATGAAAATGCCTTTTTGATGTCAGAGGTCACAGGAGAACGAGCAGACTGGTTTGAAATAATAGAAAAGTAACAGTTACTCAAATAACCACTCGATACAACCAAGGTATGCAGAATACCATCTCTGAATGAACAACACATCAAACCTTGGGCTGCAGCAGCAGAAGACCACAGCAGAAGACCACTCCTGTCAGCTAAGAACAGGAAACTGAGGCTACAATGCACACAGGCTCACCTTGCCTGGTCTGATGAGTCTTGATTTCAGCTAAGACATTCAGATGGTGGAGTCAAAATTTGGCGTAAACAACATGAAAGCATGGATTCATCCTGCCTTGTTTCGACGATTCAGGCTGGTGGTGTAATGGTGTGGGGGAGATTTTTGTGGCACACTTTGGGCACCTTAGTACCAATTGAGCGTTGTTTAAATGCTACGGCCTACCTAAGTATTGTTGCTGGCCATGTCCATCCCTTTATGACTACAGTATACCCATCTTCTGATGGCTTCTTCCAGCAGGATAATGCACAATGTCACAAAGCTCAAATCATCTCAAACTGGTTTCTTGAACATGACAATGAGGTCACTGTACTTCAATGGCCTCCACAGTCATCAGATCTCAATTCAATAAAGCACATTTGGGATGTGGTGGATTGGAATGGGAGAGTCGCATCATGGATGTGCAGCCAACAAATCTGCTATAATGTCAATATGGACCAAAATCTCTGAAGAAAGTTTGCAATACCTTGTTGAATCTATGCCATGAATAATTAAGGCAGTTCTGAAGGCAAAAGGGGTTCCAACCCAGTACTTGCAAGACATACCTTATAAAGGAGCCAGTGAGTGTATATTAGAGCATAGTTATAGAATATCTCAGTCCTATGAAGAGTGCATTTTGTTCTTTCTGTCTGACCTGAGTTGTAATGCCGCGTACACACGATCGGAATTCTCGTCGGAAAAAACTCTGACGGTTTTTCCGACGGAATTCCACTCAAGCTGTGTTGCCTTCACACGATCACACCAAATTCCGACGGTCAATAACACAGCGGCATAAAACACGTTCGACAGCACTATAAAAGGGAAGTTTAATGCTTCCGAGCATGCGTCAAATTGTTTCCGAGCATGCGTCGGAATTTTGCGTGTCGGAATTGCATACACACGATCGGAAAATCCAATAGAAAGGTTTTCCTTCGGAAAAATTGAGAACATGTTCTCAATTCAAAGTCCGTCGGAAATTCCGACAGAAAAAGACCGTTGGGCATACACACGGTCGGAAAATCAAATGAAAAGCTCCCATCGGACTGTTTCCATCGGAAATTCCGACCGTGTGTATGCCGCATAAGACTAAAATAGAAGAACGACAAGACACAACCACTCTTCATCACTAGTAAGCACAAAGCAGAGCCTACAAATCTTGCCATATATAAGTATATATTGTGACAGTTCTATGCTTTGTCACATGGTCAGAAAGGGTTCTCACTGTGGCAGGTTGAAGGGCTCCACAATATCTGTTCTTAATGGAAAAAAAATGGTTTTGCAGTTTTCTCTGGGATTGTTAACTTCCTCATTGAGTTCTGGAGATTGAAGGCTTCGAAGAGTCTTGGGAGGGGTGAAGCCTTTAGCCCTGGGTCCAGATTTTACTGGAGACCAGCAGTCTGACTGTGCAGTTTTCCTAATCAAGGGTTCGACTTTGATTCAAGGCTCCTTTTCCCTGGAGACAAGCAGCATATGGGTGTGCAAGCAGAAATATATACCATGTTTGGCACGTCTCTGAAATACACATTTCATAATGTTATACAGTTAGGTCCATATATATTTGGACACAGGCACAATTTTCATACTTTTGGCTCTTTATGCCAACAGAATAAAATTAAAATGAATTTGAAGTGCAGACTTTCAGCTTTAATTCAAGGGGTTGAACATTAATATCAAGTACAAATTTTAGGAACTGCAAAACATTTTTATACATAGTCCCCCCTGACTTCCTGGGTTTTTAACTTTTGGGTTTGTTTCCTTTTCGTAACAATTACGAATTTTCATTATGAATTTATATCCTAAATTCGTAAATGAAATTTCGTATTTCGTACGGAATTCGTATGCATAAAAATTCGTATTACGGATTTGTACGAATTTTTGATTCGTACAAAAATAATCGCACATGTCTAGTTATAAACAGGCTCTGTAGTTGAAAGTAAACAGTTCTGGTGCCAGGACATGCTGCCCTTTCCTGATGTGCCATAGGCACTGACAAGACTAGGGGTATTACAAGCATTATATAAGCAGTGTTTATGTCTTGTCGTTGTTATTTATTAGGGAAGACATTCAAGTTTACATTGAATCCCCAGTATTTGTAAAGTTCACAAATCGTTCACTTATATTATGCAAAATATTTTCAGGTTCCCCACCAGAAATAAGAAAACAATTATAATGTAATTCATAGTCCTTGCTCCTGGCCAGCTGAGTCACAAGAGTCAAAAATTTGAAGTAGGGCTTTTTTTCAGTGGGAACGTGGAGGAATGCAGTTCCAGCACCTCCAGCACTGAATGTATGCAATGGCAAGGGGTAGTGGGGTGTACTGGTCCAATGATACCAGCTCAGCTGCTGCTGGATCTATTGTTGCTGGGGGGTCTTTTGTTGCTAGTGCATCAATTGTAGCTGGGAGCGATATACTGTTGAGGAAGGGGTCTATTGTTGCTGGCTGCTGTGGGATCTACTGTTGCTGGGGGTTCTATTGTTGAGGGAAGGGTCTATTGTTGCTGGTGGTCAATTGTTGCTGGGAGTGATCTACTGTTGAAGAGGGGTCTATTGTTGCTGGCTGCTGGAGGGTCTATTAATGCTGGTTACTGGGAGATCTATTATTGCTGGTAGGGTCATTGTTCCTGGAGTGGGTCTCTTGTTTTTGAGAGGCAGTATTTTGTTGCAAGTGGTTTATTGTTGTACGGGTGATATGTTATTGTTGAGGGTGTCTATTATTTCAGGGGGGTCTATTTTTGCTTGGGGGGGGGGCTGCATGGGATCTAATTGTACTGTTTTTTAATTATAATTACCGAATTCCGTACAGATCACTTAGCACCACAAAATTATTCTTGGTTCTGTATTCTCTAAAAAAGGTGACACTGGGAGGTAGGTATGGGGTGGAAACAAGGGACGTTGCTTGGAGGTGGGTAGGGGGCAGAGACAAGGGGTGATTTGGGAGAAGAAAAAAAAACTTGATTTGAAGGAATAGATAACCAATCCTCCTGTCTATAAAAGGGTGAGATCACAACAGCATACCTCCCAACTTTTTGAGATGGGAATGAGGGACACCTATCAGCAAAAGTATGCAGGCATATGACACACACCCTTTTGCCACGCCCCCTTAAAGGGGAATTGTACAAAAAACAAGATTGGTTAAACCCACAAGTACTTTTTTTTACCAGTACTATTCCTTTATATTGGCTTTTGGAATTTACAAATGCAGCAATTTAGAAATCAGATGAAAGGTTTAATGCTGGAAAACCCTTTTTGATAGACAAAAAGTGCATTTTATATACATCTATATAGATCAGACCAAAATGAGGGACAAATGAGGAGGAATGAGGGACAGAGGGACATTGCTCCAAATCAAGGACAGTCCCTCAAAATCAGGGACAGTTGGGTGTTATGCGTACACATGGTCAGACTTTCCGACGTAAAATCTGTGATCGGAGCTTGTTGTCGGAATGTCCGATCAATGTACGATCGTGTGTACGCGGCATAAGTGTGTATTGGAGCAGAGCTAACAATTCTGTGTAAGGAGGGAAACTGTTTATTGTTATTTTTAACATATTTTTCATTCTTACATGTCCCTCATAGTAGTGCCGGCTTCCCATGCCTTCTGTTTGACAATAGCTTGCTCATTAGCCCTACAAGTGGGCAGAATGGAATAACAAGGTTTGCTCACTAATAGACCTCAATAGGGTTCACTGCAAGGATCCCAAATTTTAAGCAAGATTCATGAAATTGTAAACCAAACCCAGGCAGATTCTGTCATCCCTATTAGCTATAAACCAATTTTTATACAAAGAAGCAGATTTTGTGCAATTACAAAAGTGTCAATCTTTTCTTCTAATGTGTTCATAAAAATGAAAAGCCACAACTGGCTGTGCAACAAATGTCAGGAAGGAAATTTCAAGCTGCTGCAAAACCAGTATATTGCAGATTCTTCTTACAACTCGCTAATTAAACAAAGAACAAACGAATTACAGTGTTTACATTAATGACAATTAAGTGTCAGCGGATTTGGAACACTGAAAATTTGTGCTAGAAATGTTATTTATATAGTTGCTTCATTATACTCTAAAATTAAAAAGAGGTGACCACATGAAAAACTTTTCAATATAATTAGGAAATCATTTAAAGAATTCTTACATTGTAAACTGAATTATATCAATATGTGAATGAAAGAATCTGCATGGTTTCTATTTTTTTTTTTTTTTTTCAACCACTTGAGCTCTGGAAGGTTTTACCCCCTTCACGACCAGGACATTTTTTTGTTATTTAGCACTGTGCTATTTTAAAGTGATTGTAAAACAACCCATTCAGTTTAAAATAGAAATGAAAGGCAAAACATCTGTGTATCCATATAAAAAAAGATTATAAATACAATGTTTCCCTTTTTTTATAATTGATTACATTCCCTCAGTTCTCAGCTGCATAAGAGCAGGGGGAGGAGAAGCAGTAGGGGGCATGTCAGGACATTGGAGGAGAGTACACTGATTTCCCAGCATAGTTAGGCCCCTTTCACACTGGGGCGTTTTTCAGGCGGTACAGCGCTAAAAATAGCGCCTGTACACCACCTGAAAAAAACGGCCCCATTCACTCCAGTGTGAAAGCCGGCGGGCTTTCACACTGGAGCGGTGCGCTAGCAGGACGGTAAAAAAAGTCCTGCTAGCAGCATCTTTGGAGCGGTATAGGAGCGGTGTGTTCACCGCTCCTATACCACTCCTACCCATTGATTTCAATGGGACACCGCGGTAATACCGCGGCAATACCACCGCTAAGGGATTCTAACCCTTTTTCGGCCGCTAGCGGGGGTTAAAACCGCACCGCTAGCGGCCGAATCCCACGGCTAAAATGACGGTAAAACAACGCTAAATATAGCGCTGCTTTACCGTCGCCGCGGCTCCCGCCCCAGTGTGAAAGGGGCCTTAGAGAACTACCACGCTGTGATCTCCTGCTTAGTGTGGTCAGTTTTTAATAGGAAAGCAGAGGGACAGGCAGGAAGATCAGGGATTTCACATAAAGGAAGTAATAGAAAAAAAAAAACAGGATACTTCCTCCTACAAGTACATGGTACAGCAGGCACATATCACTTATGGGGTAACAAACGCTTTAACTGGCAATTGCTCGGTCATGTAACACTGTACCCAAATTTAATTTAATTTTTATCATTCTTGTTCTCACAAATAGAGCTTTCTTTTGGTGGTATTTAATCACCACTAAGCGATGCGCAAACTTTTGGCGCTATATAAACCCTGTATAATAATAATAACCACTGGGTTTTTTATTTTTTGCTATATAAATGAAAAAATACAGGAATACATATTGTGTTTTGTTTGGTTTAGAGAATATGTCTATAGCTTGCTGCAATGTTTCTATCTATCTATCTATCTATCTATCTATCTATCTATCTATCTATCTATCTATCTATCTATGTCATACACAAATGTTACAACAATGCACTGTACATTGTAGATGTGCATTGCCATAAATAGTTAATTGCACCCCAACACACATCTAAAGTGTGCTGAAATGCACCTATGTTACATTACCTGGCAACAACAAAAGCCCATTCATTTTGATTTGGCTACCTAACATACTCAACACACAAAAAAGGTGTGCGTTGCAGTACACTGCCTTAGGGCATGAACAGGCCTTCTATCTACACATTGCTGTTTGGTTGGCAAGTCCTTTCTCAGACTCACTAGTAATACATGTGAGCTTCTGTCTTAATTATAATCACCTGAGCAAGGTCAATATGGATGTAAGAAAAGCTGCAGGGTCTGCATCTCTTTAGGAGTAGATTAACAATTTTACCAAAAGTGAAATGGGATGCAAGGGATGCCTGTAATCCAAGAACAGCTAAATTACACAAGCAAAAAATTACTTCTTCCTATCCAGTTTTCTCCTTAGACCCTTGTCATCAGGCACTCCACCTGTCATCGATCTGCTGCAGCAGTCAGTTTTATTCCACTTCTCAATATTGGGACATCGACACAATTCTAATCTTTTTGGCTCTATACACCACCACAATGGATTTGAAATGAAACAAACACACAATTCTAATCTTTTTGGCTCTATACACCACCACAATGGATTTGAAATGAAACAAACAAATTGTGCTTTAACTGCAGACTTTCAGATTTAATTTGAGGGTATTTACATCCAAATCAGGTGAACAGTGTAGGAATTACAACAGTTTGTATATGTGCCTCCCACTTTTTAAGGGACCAAAAGTAATGGGACAATTGGCTGCTCAGCTGTTCCATGGCCAGGTGTGTGTTATTCCCTCATTTTCCCATTTACAAGGAGCAGATAAAAGGTCCAAAGTTAATTTCAAGTGTGCTATTTGCATTTGGAATCTGTTGCTGTCAACTCTCAATATGAGATCCAAAGAGCTGTCACTATCAGTGAAGCAAGCCATCATTAGGCTGAAAAAACAAAACAAACCCATCAGAGAGATAGCAAAAACATTAGGTGTGGCCAAATCAACTGTTTGGAACATCCTTAAAACAAAAGAATGCACAGGTGAGCTCAGCAACACCAAAAGACCACGGAAAACAACTGTGGTGGATGACCGAAGAATTTTTTCCCTGGTGAAGAAAACACCCTTCACAACAGTTGGCCAGATCAAGAAGACTCTCCAGGAGGTAGGTGTATGTGTGTCAAAGTCAACAATCGAGAGACGACTTCACCAGAGTGAATACAGAGGGTTCACCACAAGATGTAAACCATTGGTGAGTCTCAAAAACAGGAACCAGATTAAAGTTTGCCAAACAACATCTAAAAAAGCCTTCACAGTTCTGGAACAACATCCTATGGACAGATGAGACCAAGATCAACTTGTACCAGAGTGATGGGAAGAGAAGAATATGGAGAAGGAAAGGAACTGCTCACGATCCAAAGCATACCACCTCATCAGTGAAGCATGGTGGTGGTAGTGTCATGGCGTGGGCATGTATGGCAGCCAATGAAACTGGTTCTGTTGTATTTATTGATGATGTGACTGCTGACAAAAGCAGCAGGATGAATTCTGAAGTGTTTCGGGCAATATTATCTGCTCATATTCAGCAAAATGCTTCAGAACTCATTGGACATCGCTTCACAGTGCAGATGGACAATGACCCGAAGCATACTGCGAAAGCAACCAAAGAGTTTTTTAAGGGAAAGAAGTGGAATGTTATGCAATGGCCAAGTCAATCACCTGACCTGAATCCGATTGAGCATGCATTTCACTTGCTGAAGACAAAACTGAAGGGAAAATGCCCCAAGAACAAGCAGGAACTGAAGACAGTTGCAGTAGAGGCCTGGCAGAGCATCACCAGGGATGAAACCCAGCGTCTGGTGATGTCTATGCGTTCCAGACTTCAGGCTGTAATTGACTGCAAAGGATTTGCAACCAAGTATTAAAAAGTGAAAGTTTGATGGATGATTGTTAATCTGTCCCATTACTTTTGGTCCCTTAAAAAGTGGGAGGCACATATACAAACTGTTGTAATTCCTACACCGTTCACCTGATTTGGATGTAAATACCCTCAAATTAAAGCTGAAAGTCTGCAGTTAAAGCAAATCTTATTCGTTTCATTTCGAATCCATTGTGGTGGTGTATAGAGCCAAAAAGATTAGAATTGTGTCGATGTCCCAATATTTATGGACATGACTGTATATTCTCAAGAACATTCACTCTTGCCATGCTTGTGGAGTCATTAGGTTTATCCTGCTGGAAGGGAATTCGTTTTACTGGGGACAGTATGGAGTCACAGAGCTACAAGGGTAATCTAGTGACAGTATGGTATCTCCAGAGAACAAAAATGTTGAAGTTTGGTAGCACTCAATCCTGAAGGGGTTTCCAAGACCTTCCACTGTTGGAGGTTAGGTGCTGGTGTGATGTAGAAAGTAGAAGAAATCCCCAAAAGGTTACACAGTAGGTGAGTTTGAAAAAAGACACACGTCCATCCAGTTCAACCTATGTGTGTGCGTTTATGTTAATAGTACAATGTATGCCCCTGTATGTTGTGATCATTAAGATATCCATCGAATAATTTTTTGAAATTATCGATGCTTCCCACTGAGACCACTGCTTGTGGAAGAGAGTTCCACATCCTTACCGCTCTGACAGTAAATAAACCTCTATGCAATGCTTGTAGTCTTTTCCCATAGCCGAGGTCCTCCAGTCCCTTAATTAGCTTTGTTGCCCTTCACTGAACTCCCAGAACTGGACAGCATACTCCAGGTGCGGCTGGACCAGAGTCCAGAGAAGATCCGCCCATAGCTCCTTAAGGGCCATTTTTTTTGTTATTGCATTTTAGTGTAAATATGAGATCTGAGGTCCTGTCATGCTTTTTTGCTATTACAAGGGATGTTTACATTTCTTGTAATAGGAATAAAAGTGACACAATTTAAAAAAAAAAAAAGAACAGTGTAAAAATAAAAAATAAAAGGTAAAATAAATTAGAAAAACCTAATTTTTTTGCTTAAAAGAAAGGAACGCATACGTGAGTAGCGTCCCCATATATGAAAATGGTGTTAAAACCACACATGTGAGGTATCACCAAAATCGTTAGAGCGAGAGAAATAATTCTAGCCCTAGACCTCCTCTGTAATGCCGCGTACACACGATCGGAAATGCCACCAGCAAAACTCTGATGAGAGCTTTTTGTCGGAAAATGCGACCGTGTGTATGCTCCATCGGTCTTTTGCTGGCGGAATTCCAGCCAGCAAAATATTGAGAGCAGATTCTCTATTTTTCGGTCTGGAAAAGTTCCAACCCGAAAATGCGATCATCTGTATGCAATTCGGACGCGCAAAAAATCGCGCATGCTCGGAAACAATTCGACGTATGCTCGGAAGCATTGAACTTAATTTTCTCGGCTCGTCCTAGTGTTGTACATCACCGCGTTCTTGATGGTCGAAAGCTCAGAGAACTTTTGTGTGACCGTGTGTATGCAAGCCAAGCTTGAGCGGAATTACGTCGGAAAAACCATCCAAGATTTTTCGGATGGAAATTCCGCTCGTGTGTACGCGGTATAACTCAAAACAGAATTTTTTAAACATCGCCAATGGAGATTTTTAAGGGTAAAAGTTTGTCGCCATTCCACGGGCGGGCGCAATTTTGAAGCGTGACGTGTTGGGTATAAATTTACTCGGCATAACATTATCTTTCACTATATAAATATATAAAACTATATAAATATATAAAAATAATGCATTTTTAAATCAAAAAAGTGTATTTTTTTTTCCAAAAAAAGTGTGTTTGTAAGACCGCTGCGCAAATATGATGTGACAGAAAGTATTGCAACGACCGCAATTTTATTCTCTAGGGTGTTAGAAAAAAAATTATAATGTTTGGGGGTTCTAAGTAATTTTATAGCAAAAAAAAATATTTTTAAAGCGGGACTGTACTGAAAATTTTTCTTTTAATGAGAATCTTCAGCGCTGTCTGCCGGGACACGTGTGTGTACCGGCAGACAGCGCGCCGGGACAGGAAGCTGCGTAAACTCCCGTGGGAGTTTATGCCGGAAGTGGTGCAGATACCTGTCTTAGACAGGTATCTGCACCCCCCTCCCCCCTGAAAGGTGCCAAATGTGACACCGGAGGGGGGAGGGTCCCGAAAAGCGGGAGTTCCACTTTAGGGGTGAATACCGCTTTAACTTGTAAACAACAAATCTCAAAAAGAGGCTCGGTCCTTAAAGAGGTGTGCCCATTAAAAATTTTTTTTTAAAAGTCAGCAGCTACAAATACTGCAGCTGCTGACTTTTAAGAATCGGACACTTACCTGTCCCAGGGTCCAGCGATGCAGGGGAACGAAGCCCCCCCTCATTCCCCGCTCCGCTCGCGGCGCCGGCATCCTTACTGTGGGCACCCGGCTGTGGCTTCACAGCCAGGCACCCACTGCGCATGCGCGAGCGGCGCCGTACGCGGTGATACGACGCTCAGTCATCTGGGACACATGACAGGTCCCAGATGACTGTGCGATGCCGAGGGGAAGTGATGTCAGTGCCCGGGCACTGAAGGTGGCAGACTACGAGGGCCCCCTAGCAACAGGCATTTAGAGGTGAGTAAAAAAAAAAATATTTTCCAATTATTTTTTTTATATTTTTTAAACAATTTTTTTTTTTTTTTGGTGGAAACACCACTTTAAGTGGTTAAACAAAAAAAAAAACAACACTGTAAAGAAAAATAAGGGAAAAAAATGTAAGAACATTTTGCTTTAAGCAGCTCAATTGAGAGTTTCTGTTTAGTAAAATCTCTCTGATGAGCAAATGGATATTGCCCAAATCACTCCATTTATCCCAGCTGTACACTGCATGTGGTTTTTAACAATACACTTTGATAAGATTATCTATCTGCAGCTAACTGATCGCTTTCACATGTTAACATCTAAAACATTAAAAAGTATAATTTTACTCTAAGGTGCGTACATCTAGATCTTTTCTTTTTTCCTTATTCTTCCATTATCTTCCACTGTTCCCCCTCCTCCTCCACTCATGGGCCACCCTTATGGAATTACATTTTCAGCTGCAGTGTTTTCACACTGCCCCCTGGTATGTTTATACAGCAAACCATACTATTCTTCATGTGAACTGCATTCATGGATTTAGAGCAGTAATGATGTGCAGTTGTCCAGCTGTAAGTGATAAAGGCAGAGCAAGTTACTGCCAACACGAGCTTTAATGACAAAACCGCAGTCATTTGAATAACTTTGAATCTGAGCTCAAAGAAAGAGCGGAGAAACTCTGTTTCAATTCTCGTAGATGGTAACAGCCACCAATACACAAAATGGCACTGCTCAAGGCTTTGTATATTTAGAAGGAGGTACTTTGTTATCTATTTTTATCCTAACAACAGTGTCACCAGTGGCGGCTGGTGCTCGATAATTCTGGTGGGGAGCAGAAAACCAACGCCACCCTGCCCCCCCCCCTTGGCGGGAGACAAGACCGCTCAACACACCCCCCTGGAGGGGAAATTAATGCAGGGAAATGGATGCGGTGAACACCCTCCCCCCTCGAGTTGGACGGCCTCTTTACCTGCCCGGGATGACTCTGATTTCCCCTCCTCCTCCCTCCCCTGTCCAAGCGGGGGAGTGCTGGATGGCATCCATGTCACAGTGGCAGCTGGTGGGTCAGTTGGTCTTCTCCTCCGGCCATGCTCTCCTCCTCCCTCCGCCTTCCCCAGGCGTCCAATAGGTTTGCCTGATGTTTTGGCCAATCGGGAAATGGGTCTCAAGACCTGCTTCCTGATTGGCAGGGAGGGGATTTAGTGTGAAAATAGCAAATATTCATTCGCTATTGTCACACAACTGGGTGGGCTTGGAGCGCAGTGCTCTGTGCCCCGAGACCACCCTTTTTTGAAGCCTATTAGAGCCTCTGGCTCTAATCACACGCTTTAACCCCACCCCATTGGAATCCATGCTTCTGGTGTCCCTGTATGTAGATCAGAAGGCCAGACACATAGATAGGGTGGCAGCGCCCGTGCGCCCCTAATGGATGGGCCGCCTCTGAGTGTCACTTTCAGTCTCCAGCGCACTATTCGATAACTACTATGTGTACACATACTTAGGGGCAGTTTCAAGACCAACCTTGCCATTTTAGGTGGTATACTGACCACCTAAAGAAATCACATGGTGAGAGAAATCACATGGTGGTGTTAAACCCAAAAACAAAAATGTAATATATGGCAGCTTACTAATCATTAAATGGGTGGCTAGATTCCTTTTCTTTTTTAGACTTTTTTCCCTTTATTTTTCCTGGTGATCCAGACAGTAACACTCCTCCTGTCTTAATGTGTCTCCACTGTGGATGGAGGAGCAACGAAGACAACTTTGAATGGCATCACTGTCAACCTAGGAAGGGGAGGGCGTTAGATGCACTAACAGATTTAGATGGAATTGATTTAAAACTGAACTCTAGTTAATACTTTTTAAGCAGTTACAGCAACAAGAGTTAGATGGTTTGTCTCCAATCTTCTAGCTGCCACTTGCTGGACAGCTTGGTCTGTTAAAGGAAGTAAAAAAATAAAGGACTTACTGGCAAGAACACCAGGTGAAAATAAAGGAAAAAGTCTTAGGGCTCTTTCACACAGGGCGGATCAGTAATTATCCGACCCATAAAGATCTGCTGCTCAGCGGGGATCGCTCCGCTGATCCCCGCTGAGCCGGCGGATGACAGGGCGGTCCCTGCACACTGTGCAGGGACCGCCCTGTCAGATCTCCGCTTTCCTCTATGGGGGATCGGATGAACATGGACCGTCTGTCCGTGTTCATCCGATCCGCTCTGCAGACGGATGGAAAAATAGGGTTTTCCTCCATCTGCAGAATCGGACCACAGCGGAGACGGACGATATCTGGTGTCAGCGGATGTTCATCCGCTGACACCCGCTATCCCATAGGGATGCATGTATGTCCGTATTTCATCCGAAAACGTGTGGATGAAATACGGACATACGGTCCACCCGTGTGAAAGGGGCCTTAACCTGTTCCCACCGGCCGTATGCATGTGTCCACTTGGGTGGACTGTATATATGCGGCCAAAATGTAAACAACTCTGTATTGAGAGTGCGCACCATGTGTGCTCCCAGAACAGTTACTGGCGGGAACCAGAAAGCTCTCAATGCCTTTTTGCGATCAGGAGCTTTCCCATCATGTCACCACTGTGACAACCAATCACAGCGGTCACATGACCAGAATGCCCGCCTCCACCTCCTGGCATCTTGAACTCTTAGGCCCCTTTCACACTGAGCGGCTTTGCAGGCACTAAAGCTCTAAAAATAGCGCCTGCAAACAGCCGCTGCTGTCTCTCCAGTGTGAAAGCCCGAGGTCTTTCACACTGGAGCGGTGCGCTTGCAGGACGCTGAAAAATGTCCTGCAAGCTGCATCTTTGGAGCGCTGTAGGAGCGGTAAATACACTAATACATGGTAAAGCGCCCCTTCCCATTGAAAACAATGGGGCAGCGCTCCAAACCCACCTGCAAAGCGCCGCTGCAGCGGCGCTTTGCGGGCGGTTTGACCCCTTTTAGCGGCCGAAAAGCGCCGCTAAAACTACGGTAAAGCAGCGCTAAATATAACGCCGCTTTACCGTCAGCGCCTCAGTGTGAAAGTAGCCTTAAAGAGCCAAGAGGCGGTCAGCGGAAAAGGCTTAATAAAGAAAATAGACAAAAAATGTGCAATACAAAGTAGACAACTGATCACAATGATAGCTCAATCTTGTCGTTATCAAACAATAATCATCTTTAATGATATAAATAGAACCCTTTGGGGAACATAGACATTTCTACAATATATACATAATAAGAACATAGCTTCCCCCAAGAGATTGGGGAATTAAGGTTTAGCACATAGGACATGTCGGGTGTAGGCAATCCTGGTCTTGAAATTCACAGAATATGCAGATTTCCAGTTGTTGTAAATACTAAGTGCACATTTCAACACCTGTAAAGATGAAACCAGGGAGTTTGCCTGGCTATCGTGATGACCTTCTGGCCTCAATACTTTAAGTTACTGAACCAGAACAATTGTGCAGAGGGATGTAGACACACCAGAAAATCACAAGCTTGTTCAAAATAAATTAGATTCTTGTTTCTAAGTTATGTCCTGACTTTCTGTCAATAAAGTTGTGTCACTGACCTAGCCGATTTATCAGTCTTTAACTTCCACTCTGATGACGCAGATCCTGAGATATCAGACTCTATAACAGAGCGCAGTGGTTTGTAGTATAAATGGTGGGAGCACTCTGCTTTTCCCTGAAGAGTACTGTGGCCTTGGATCTAGAGACACTTATGGTCATTTCCACTGCTTCACCCCCAGTAGTGAAATGGATTGATAAAGCGGAGCTTCAGGAAAACAGCTAAAAATGCAGATGAAACATAATACTTATAGGTTTTGTGCTCCCCCCAGCCTGTGACTGGACAGTGAAAGGAGAAGCAGCAGACTGATGGGCTCGTCACTCTGTCACTGTGCTCTCACTTCCTATCAGCATTTTCCTTGTTAGCATGCAACCACTACAACACAACGGATTGGCTCCTTGTGCTGCTTCCCCCTCTTAAAGGATAAGTCCACCCTAACACTCAAAGTGCTACATCTACAGACATCCACGATATAAGACTAACCTATCTAGCCCTATAAAGAAGAAATCAGTATACATACCTTTTTTGAAGCTTATCCGGCCCGGTCTCCAGTGGCAGAAGCTCTGCAGAGGACACAGCCAACAACAGCTGTGAAATAAATGGGAATTGATGTCACCCATAGACTTACTATGGGGCTTCTGTTGTTGGATGTTTCCTCTGCACCCACCTCCAACACGAAGCCGCAGCGGACAGCTCAGCATGGGACCAGACTGGAGTGGCTTAAAAAAAGTATGTATACTTATTTCTTCTTTACAGGGCTAGATAGGTTAGTGTTAGATTGTGGATGTCTGTAGATGTAGAGATTTTAGTGTTAGGGTGGACTTATCCTTTAATGAGCTTTACTGTATAAGGTTTACAAGCAGAACACCTTAGAATGTTAAATGTGTTTGGGCTACAATCAGCAAACAATGCTGACTGACAATACGAGAACTAGAAGCTTATCTGAGGTTTCCAAAAACGACTGTGTCCGAGATTTTGTGGCAGGATCTTGGCATGAAACACATTGTGATATGTCAGGTACTCAAACTAGTTGAAATTAAAAATGATATCATGATTATTCTGACCTGGCATCAGCCTCTTACAGTCCCTGTACAGCATAGCTGGAGTGTGAGAGGAAGAAACAGCACAAGAAACCAATCAGCTCCTGTGCTGACAAGAAGCATACTGATAGGAGGGAAAGCAGAGTGACCAAGATATGAGCTAATAACTGTGTTGCTTCTCCTTTTACTGTCCAGTTACAGGCTGGGGTGAGCCTAGGATTAACTGGGCTGAAAGGAAGGGGATTGAACTTTGCTGGCTATCAGACTGAGGCCATCTAGCGAAAAACAAACTTTTTTTAGGGGGATAAATATTTTGGTAAATATCTTGTATAAAAAAGATGATCTTGTTTTTGTGCCTTTTATTAGCTTTGCATTTTTATCTTGTTAATTTTCGATGGAGTTTTGTTTTAATATCAGTCCTGATTTATACAGGGACTGTTTACCTTTACAGTGAGTCCTGAGCATAGTGAGAAAGCTGATAATAATGTATTTTAAGGTCAGATATTATGTATATCCTACGTCACATCATTGAGATGACCATCCATCTGCTGCGCATGTATCCTTATGTGCTCTGGACTCCACACCTTCCGTGAAAGCCGTTAGAAATAAACAGTTTTCGTTTTTATTAAAATTATTAATGTACTTCAGTCACGGCTGCCTTGCAGGATAACATCAACAGTTTAAAGTATCAATATACAAAGCTTGGGAGGCTGTGTGTTTTGTGACTGGGTGTTAACCAGCCTTCTGTTTATTATAGATTGACCTCTGACTGTGCTGGATAAATCAAGTTGCAAACTCCATCTGCCATTCTTGGATTGCATCATTGATATTATGGCATATGTACTGTACACAGGGTATAGTAGGGGAAACACATGATCATGTGCTTTATTGGTCACCCCTCCACTCCTCCACCCATTCTTTCCAGAAAAAGGCTTTATAATCTGGATTAGTTATACCCCTGTCAGGGTTTATTGTTTCCTTTTTCACCCTGTTTGCCCAATTGGCCATTGTCAGTTCCGTGTGTAGCTCGGTGTATGTCCAGGTTATGCCCATTATTGTCTATGGCCCTGGTGCTCAACCTGCAGCCCAAAGGGTCACATGTGGCCCTTTGGTATATCATGTGTGGTCCTCAGACCTTAGCAGTCTGTAGTGGGAACATTGATTAGGGTAATACCATTGATCTCTACTTGCCTCATGTAACATTCAGTAAAACTAATATGTTTCGGCAACTCTAGCCTTGATCACATATTGAACATTATGTGGGCCCTTTGGTGATGTCAGGATCCTTTAGCTCATAAGTTGATAACCACTGGTCTATGGCATCTCCTGAAACATATGGAACAGTTGATAGCTTGATGAGTACACCATGCTGACCACTGTACATAGGATCTAATAATTTCCAATATGTTCTTGAAATGCTACAGGTAAGTTTTTACCCAGGACACTTAAAGTGTAAGTTCACCTTTTTAGAAAATTTGAACTAACACCCTACATCCTCCACACTCCCCTGATCTTTGCAGTGCTTATCTCTGTGGGTGATGAGCCATCAGTGCTCACGCAGCAGGTATAGCGGAACGGGGATTTGAAATCCCCACTCTTCTCTCACTTCTTTCTGCATGGCTTCAGGGAGGGATCAGAGCGATTCTGGTTGGTCAGTGCCAGCAGAGGGAATCACTCTGATCCATCCTGGAAGCCCTGCAGAAAGAAGGGGGAGAAGAGCAGGGGTTTCAAAAGGAAGAGTAAATCAATTTCTAAGGGTAACCAAGCGCAAGTTCAAGACACAAAGCATTGTCATTAGGCATCGTACCTGGTAAGGTGACAGGTCCTTCGGTAGCAAGGGGGTGTAGCAGGGAGCTGGCTATCTTACCTGCAGTATCAAAATACACTCTGCAACATTGTTGCAATGATACTGTTTCCCTCTAGTGCCAGCTAAGACTCTGTGTCATGACATCCTGCCAACAGAGTGATTAACACCAGGAAGCAAAGCATACAGGGAAATGTAGTTCCAGGACTCAAGTTTCACATTAAGATTTAACTGTATGGAACTACAAAAAAAGCTCACCACAAGAAACAAGATATTCATTAGAAAGGAGTTATTTCCATTTTTTGTGGGTTAAGATGTGCTGCAAACCAATTCATAAAACATGTACTGCACAATAACATGCATTGACACAATACATAGTCATAGTTTGAGCAAGCTTTTAATGGTAGCAATATGCAACAGACCCAGTCACCAACTGAACAAAATTGCAGGTAAAAGAAAGAAGAAAAGAAAAATTAAGTACTCTAAGTGCTTACATTACATGCAAGAGTTTTTATTGTCTTGGAATGTGCCTCTGAACTTGCTCCAGAAAGTGTCAATTACATAGCACAGCCCCTCATGCCGCGTACACACGATCGGAAATTCGGCCAGCAAAAGACAGATGAGAGCTTTTGGTCGGAAAATGGGACCGTGTGTATGCTCCATCGGACTTTTGCTGGCCGAATTCCCACCAGCAAAAGATTGAGAGCAGGTTCTCAATTTTTCAGGTCGGAAAAAGTTCTGATCGGAAATTCTGATCGTCTGTACCAATTCCGATGCGCAAAATTCCTAGGCATGCTCGGAAACAATTCGGCATGCTCAGCGGCATTGAACTTAATTTTCTCGGCTCGTTGTAGTCATGTACGTCACCGCGTTTTTGGCGGTAGAAAGTTCAGCAAACTTTTGTGTGAACATGTGTATGTAAGCCAAGCTTGAGCGGAATTCCGTCGGTAAAACCATCCAAGATTTTTTCAACGGAAAATCAGCTCGTGTGTACACGGCATCACCCTTTGCACATTTTAGCCCTTTTTTCTTCTTGAAGTATTTAAATGGTGTCTGTGAAGCCCAAGCCCCTTTCTTCACCTTTCTTTATAACCTTTGTATATAGCTTCCAGGGTTGAAGTGATGGGGAATACTATAGTGTGTTGCTGCTTGTAGGCAGTTGATGCTACGGTATGTCCGCTGACCTGAAGAGAGTGTTGTGTTGCTCCTTAAGGCTGGCAGATGCACATAGGGGACAAAAGTGGTCCATCTTGGGGAAGCTGGTGTCTTCCATTGGATGCCAAAATCCCATGAGATTTAGGTGACCATCTTAACAAAGGAGTGCTTAAAAAGACCCAGCTTCAGAATATAGTGAATACTTATCAACAGGCCAAAAGATGCCCCTGTGCAAATTCGCTCTGGAGCTGCAGCGGAGATATGTGAACCAGCTCCATCGAGAGGCAGTCACAATCTCTTACCATGCGAATTGGATGCAGGAAAAACCTGCATCCAATTTGCATAGGTGTGAACCCAGCCTTAAACTGGAACTGCTGGCGCTGGTATAGACTATGACTCAAAGGTTTGCGGAATACCTGTTAGGAGGTCTGGTAGACATTTACATTGAAAACAATCTATTGCCACTGCCAAACTGGGCTCTTTGGAACAATGCTGGGAACAATGCTGGGTGGCCAGCATGGCTTTCTTCAACTACACAATCTAGATGTTTACATGGAAATGTGTAGGCACTCTTCTGGTATCCCCAGGATTGTCCTCGGGGTGATGAGGATCAAGGCCTGGAAGAGTTTGAGGTAGTTTCCTTGCGGTTATGAGGTCTGGAAAGGTCTGCTAATACAACTGTTCAGAGCGGACAACAACCACAAAATGTACCTGAGATATTTACTCTAGCAGAATAGATTGAATTGCAATGACACAGTCATAACATCTCTCAATCTCCAACAAAAAACTAAAAGTTCACTTATTGGCAATGGTTCCAGCTTAATTCCTTGGTGTAGCATCTGCTCCAGCAATGGGATAGGCTGGAGAAGTGAAATGGACTGTTATATCTGTTAGCTAAGTAGTGAAATCATGTGCTGGAAGCTTCTTGGATGCAGAGAATACTTTACTTTCATGGAGATTAGATTACATCTTACAGCAAGTCTTTATCATGGAACAGGAAACAAGAAGTAGAAACATACAAGAGAACAGTGAGGAAAGCAAACACTTCCTCTCATTACATTACCATTGATAACACACTATAACACTGCAGTGCCACCTGCTGGATAGCTAGGTACAATGCATATAGTATATAGTTCACAGTATAAAGCAACTTTACATTACTTGCTGTTGTTTTTCCAACGACCCTTCTCAACAGCATGTGCTTTGTTAAATTACATTCAGCTTCTTCTGGAGATAATTAAGACGTTCCTTCAACAAAGGCTTGGTGAGTGCATCAGCAGTCATCTCCTTTGATGGGCAGTATTGAATGTCAATAACACCTTGCTCTCGATTGTCCCTCAGTAGGTGATACTTGACATTGATGTGTTTGGTTCTAGGATTAACCCTTTCTGATTGTGTAAGCTTTATACAACCCTGGTTGTCTTCAAAAATGGAAATTGGTTTTGACATGTCTATACCAATGTCCACAAAAAGTTGATAAATCCATATCACTTCTTGACATGCGTGTTATGCTGCAATGTACTCTGCTTCAGTTGAAAATAGAGCGAAAGTTGCTTGCTGATGACTAGACCAACTTATGGTTCCTTCCCCATACTGGAAGATGAATCCACTTGTGGATTTGCGGTCTGTGCAGTCCCCGGCCCAATCAGCATCCACATATCTGACCAATTTTGGATGAGATGTTGCTAGTAACTGTGACTTCATCTGAATTGTTCCTTTGATGTATTGCATCACTCTTTTTACTGTGTTCCAGTCATGCTGACAGGGAGCTGAGACTCTCCTGCATAGTATGTCTGGTCTTGTCACAGTGGCAACATATAGCAGCTTACCGATTGCTCTGTGATACATGTCATACTGGATTGGCGCAGGGCCCATGTGGTGCTCATATTTAAAAAGGATCAAAGTATTTACCAAGTAACTATAGACTTGTTAGTTTAACTTCTATAGTCGGGAAGATACTGGAGAGTTTAATAAAAGACCACATAGACGAGTTCTTGTTGGAAAGAAATATTTTAAGCAACAGACAGCATGGATTCATGAAAGACAAAAGTTGTCAAACAAACCTGATTTATTTTTATGAGCAGGTAAGTAAAACCTTGGACAGATGGGTGGCTGTGGACGTGGTATGCCTGGACTTTGCAAAAGCGTTTGACACAGTTCCACACACACGGCTCATGTGTAACGTAAAGTCTACAGGCTTGGAAAGATTAATTTGTTAATGGATAGAAAACTGGCTAAAAGACAAAATTCAGAGAGTAGTGGTTAATGACTCGTACTCTGAATGGTCTAAGGTTATCAGTGGTGTACCCCAAGGTTCAGTGCTGGGACCTTTACTTTTTTATATCTTTATAAATGATATAGGGTCTGGGATTAAAAGTAACATTTCTGTCCTTGCAGATGACACCAAGCTATGCAATGGAATAACGTCCTTCCAGGAACACTTAACACATGTTCGATGCTTAGCACACGTCCTGAATTTAGTGGTGCAGCGTTTCTTGAACAGGTACTCAGGCTTACAAGAACTTCTGAGGCAGGCCAGAAAAGTCTATTGCCATTTCCGGTGGTCATACAATGCTGGCTGACATTCAATGGGAATTCAACCTGCCCACCAACCGCCCCATTTGTGACAGGTGGAACTCGACATTGGCAATGCTGCAGCGGCTGCACACACACAGCAGAGGGTCATCAGTGAGTGCCTGTGTGAGTATGGCACAAGGACAGGCTCAGGGGAGCTTGGCTTCTTTTTGCCACGCCAGTGGCTACTGATAAAGGATGTATGCACTGTCCTGTCACCATTTGAGGAGGCCACAAGGATGGTGAGCCGCGACAATGCATGCATCAGTGACACTGTCCCTCTGGTCTTCCTGCTGAAGCACATGCTTTATGGAATCATGGACAGGGCACTTGAGGCAGAACAGCGGGAGGAAGAGGAGGACTTCCTTTCCTCTCAAGGCCCCCTTTATGCAGATACCATTCCTGCTGGGCCGCCAAACACACAGGAGAAAGAGGAGGAGGATTGTGTCAGCATGGATGTAGAGGATAACATACAGCAGTCTTCAAGGGATGGTTTTCAGTCCCCAGAAACCTAAGGAGTTGTACGTGGCTGGGAGGAGGCAGTTCCTGACAATGTCATCCTTAGTGACCCAGAGGATTCAGAATTGCATGCCTCCTCAAACTTACAATGCACGGGCTCCCTGATTCTGCAAAGCTTGCAAAAGGACACGAGGATTCGTGTTATCAAGGAGAGAGATTAATACTGTCTGGCATCCCTTTTTTAACCATGTTACAAGGGTAAAGTTGTAGAGCTCATCCTGCCTTTGCAAAGGGAGCAGAGGATGAAACATCTTCAGGACTTTTTTGAAGAAAAATTTGTGTAATGTCTTTCCAGTCACTAGGAAGTTACAATTTCCTGGACAACGTTTTTCCGATACTTGGTCCGGTCAGACGAAGAGTGGTAGAGAAGGCGGCAGGCTGGCTGATGCCTTTAAACAATTCTTTAGTCCTCAGCGCCCAGGGCTGTTAGGTTTAAGCAGCCATCACCAGTGTCTGCATTATATGGTGCAGGATTATCTAGGGGCAAGAGTAGACTTGCAGACCTTTCCAAATAAGCATGAACTGGGTAACTGGACCTTTAGGATTGACCACTGGCCAGAACTAGCTCAATATGCAATCGAGCTACTGGCCTGTCCTGCATCCAGTGTAATTTCTGAATGGACATTCAGTGATGCTGGTGGGTTTGTGATGGATCAAAGAGTGCGCCTGTCCACAGACTCCGTTGATAGGCTGACATTTATTAAAATGAATCAGTCCTGGATCAGCAGCTATCAAGCCCCTGATGCTGATGTAACAAATACAATTTGCTAGGGATCTGGGATCCCTTGAAGACTGCCTATCCTATTTCTGAATCTTGATTATGCTAGCTTCCAACAATATTTTTATAGGGTTTTTGACAACACTAGTATTATAGTGTTCAGGCACCACTTGGGATGGGCGAACTGTTTGAGCCGAGCATAAGTTTGGCCTGAACACTGCCCATTCAAGTACTCGCCTAACAACCAAACTTTCTGTGCACTTAGTGGGATTTTCAACCATCGAGCGCACAGTCAATAGGTTGTTAAGGCATCCCTGCTAAGAGCTAAATAAAAAAAAAAATGATTGTACAAAAGAGAATGTAAATTAAAATAATTGGGGAAAAAACGGCATGGGGGAACCCTTTGGGTCTTGTATGAATTTTAACCACTTCACTACTGGAAGTGTAAAATGACTCCAGCAGGGACACTTCCTCCCTCCTGCAGCCCATCGGAGTACTTGAGTACCTATCTACAGCCCATGCCTCATAGAATATAAGTTGGGGTGACTGCTTTCCAAAATAGGGTCCTTTTGTGGGTAATTCCACTGTCCTGGTGCTCCAGGACCTTCAAAAGTGTAATAGGTAGGAATTAAATTAGATGTGTAATTTATGCTCCTAGAACGCCTGATGGTGCTCCCTGCATGTTGGGCCTCTCTATGTGGCCAGGCTGTGAAAAAGTCTCACATGTGTGGTATCGCCATACTGAGTCAGGAGGTGTAGCAGAATGTATTTTGGGGTTTAATTGGAAGTATGCATATGCTGTGTATGAGAATTTTGTGTAAAAAAAAAATAAAAAGAATTCTTAATTTTCCTAAGAATTGTGGGAAAAAATACAACTTAAAAAACTCACTATGCCTCTTACTAAATACCTTGAACTGTCTACTTTCCAAAAAAGGGGCATTTAGGGGGTATTTGTACTGTTATGTGGTTTCAGGGCCTCAAGAAATTAGATAGGCCATCAGTATATCAGGTGTGATCAAATTTTTATGATTTGCACCATAGCTTGTAGACTCTATAACTTTCACACAGACTAAATATATCCACTAATTTGGGTTATTTTTTTTACCAAAGATATGTAGCAGTATAACTTTTGGCCCAAATTTATGAACAAAAATTACTTATTTGCAAAATTTTATAATAGAAAATTTAAAAAGTGTTTTGTTTTTTCCAAATTTTCACACTTTTTTACTTATATCGCAAAAAAGAAAAAACCCAGTGGTGATTAAATACCACCAAAAGGAAGCTCTATTTGTTGGGAAAAAAGTGATAAAAATGTTGTTTGGTACAGTGGTGCATGACTGAGTAATTGTCATTCAAAGCGTGAGAGCACTGAAAGATGAAAATTGGCCTGGGCAGGAAGGGGGTGAAAGTTCCCTATATTGAAGTGGTTAAGGGGAACCCTATGACAGAATTAAGAAAAAAAACAGCATGGGGTCCCCCCAAAATCCATACAGTGCCTGGTATAGATTTTAAGGGGAACTCCATGCCAAAATAAAAAAAATGGGGTGGGGTCCCCCCCCAAACCATACCAGTCCGCTTGCCCTCAACATGGGGAGGTGCTTTGGGGTGCCCAACGGACCAACGGACCCGAAAAATAGAAAAGACTAAAAAAAAAAATGTTTTTAATAAAGGAATTATCAAAAACTGTCTCTTGTCGTTTTTACTTTTTGACACTTTTTTGGTGAATGGGTTGGGGTAAAATATACATACCCGATACCCATTCACATGGGGGGATTCCAGGATCTGGGGGGCCCTTGTTAAAGGGGGCTTCCAGATTCCGATAAGCCCTCCACCTGCAGACCCCGACAACCACTGACCAGGGTTCTTGGGAAGAGGCCCTTGCAGGCAAGGTGCTTTGGGTTGGGGGGCGCAGAGCCCCAGGTTGAGGGCATGTGGCCTGGTATGGTTTAGGAGGGGGGCATTCGAATGGTGCTCGAAGGGCCTGGTATGGACTGGGGGGGGACCCTACGCTTTTTTTAATCTATATTGCCGGGAACCAGCAATACAGCCGCGAGCAAGTTTAAATAATTTTTTTTCCTAAATGTCATTATTGCTGTGGCATGTTCTACACATCGCACATATGCGCCACTTTACAGGCAGACTAAGGGGACCCCCAGGCACAATATTTAAAGGAATATTCAATTTTTAGTGTTTCACTTTAAGCATCATTAAAATCACTGCTCCTGAAAAAAACAATCGTTTTTTTCATTGATACATGTACCTGGGTCCCGATAAGCCACGTACGCACGATCAGACTTTTTGACTTTCCAGCGGAGGTCCGCCGGACTTTCCGAACGTGTGGACTTGCCCACACACGCCCGGACTTTTCCACCGGACAATCCGCCGGAGTTTTGACGGAAGTCCGCCGGACTTTTGAAATGAACGGACTTGCCCCACACACGGAGTAAAGTCCGTTCATTTAGAACGTGACTCCAGGTAGATGGGACTAGCGAAGCAAGTGAATGCTGCCGCTAGCCCCGTCACCTTGTATGGATTTAAAGGGAATCCCTATGCCGAAAAAACAGTGTGGGGGTCCCCCCCAAATCCATATCAGACCCTTATCCGAGCACGCAGCCCGGCCGGTCAGGAAAGGGGGTGGGGACGAGCAAGCGCCCCCCCCTTCCTGAGCCGTACCCCCACCCCAAAGCACCTTGTCCCCAAGTTGATGAGGACAAGGGCCTCTTCCCGACAACCCTGGCCGTTGGTTGATGGGGTCTGTGGGCGGGGGGCTTATCTATTTAATAAGGGGGCCCCCAGATACCGGCCCCCCACCCTATGTGAATGAGTATGGGGTACGATGTACCCCTACCCATTCACCTAAGGGAAAAAAAAAGTAAATAAAAAAACAACACAATTTTTTTAAATACTTTATTGCACAGCTCCGGGGGTCTTCTTCCGTCTTGGGGGGTCTTCTCGCTGGACTCCCCTGCTATCTTCTGCTAGCTCTTTTACTAGACGTCGTTGTCGTCTGGGGGTCTTGTTCCGACTTCGGGGGTCTTGTCCCACTCTTCTGTTCTTCTTGCCGGGACTCCGCTTTCTTTTTCCAGCTCTTTTACTAGCGGTGGCCCGGGCTTCTGTTGCCGTCGCTGACGCCTTCTGTTTCTGCTTCTTCTTCTTCTGCTTCTTGTTCTTCATTCTTCTTCCGATGTTGACTCGTCGCTGTCTCCTCTTCTTCTAATGGCTCAGACGTGTTGCGCTGCCAGTTATATAGGGACAAGGGGTGGGGCCACTGGCTCATGTCACATGGTGACCCCGCCCCATATGATGTCACAGTCCCAGCATCCTCCGGGAATGTGACCTCATAAACGGGCGGGGTCACCAGGTGACATGAGACGGTGACTCCGCCCCTTGTCCCTACATAACTGGCAGCGCAACACGTCTGAGCTATTAGAAGAGGAGACAGCAACGAGTCAACATCGGAAGAAGAAAGAAGAACAAGAAGCAGAAGAAGAAGAAGCAGAAGGCGACAGTGACGGCGACAGAAGCCTGGGCCACCGCTAGTAAAAGAGCTGGAAGAAGAAAGCGGAGGCCCAGCAAGAAGAACAGAAGAGCGGGACAAGACCCCCGAAGTCGGAACAAGACCCCCAGACGACGGCGGCGACGAAGGAGAAAGCCGGGCTCCTCCGCTAGTAAAAGAGCTAGCAGAAGATAGCGGAGGAGTCCGGCGAGAAGACCCCCCAAGACGGAAGAAGACCCCCGGAGCTGTGCAATAAAGTATTTTAAAAAATTGTGTTGTTTTTTATTTACACTTTTTTCCTTAGGTGAATGGGTAGGGGTACATCGTACCCCATACTCATTCACATAGGGGGGGGGGGGCCGGGATCTATTAAAGGGGGCTCCCGGATTCCGATAAGCCCCCCACCAGCAGACCCCGACAACCAACGGCCAGGGTTGTCGGGAAGAGGCCCTTGTCCTCATCAACATGGGGACAAGGTGCTTTGGGGTGGGGGGGCCGCAGGGCCCCCTTTCCCCAGGGCACCCCCCATGTTGAGGGCACGCGGCCTGGTACGGCTCAGGAGGGGGGGGGCGCTCGCTCGTCCCCACCCCTTTCCTGACCGGCCAGGATGCATGCTCGGATAAGGGTCTGATATGGATTTGGGGGGAGCCCCCATGCCTTTTTTCAGCATAGGGATTCCCCTTTAAATCCATACCAGGTGACGGGACTAGCGAGGTGTCAATGTCACCGATCGAGGCAGCGGCATTGACTTCCTTCACTAGTCCCGTCTACCTGGAGTCACGTTCTAAATGAACGGACTTTTCTCCGTGTGTGGGGCAAGTCCGTTCATTTCAAAAGTCCAGCAGACTAGCACACAGACGGCAGGATTGTCCGCCGAAGTCCCGAGTCCGGCGGACAATTTTAAGTCAAAACTTCAAAGTAAGTCCGCCGGACTTTTGGGAACAAAAAGTCAGCCGGAGCCCCACACACGGTCGGATTGTCCGGCGGACTCTAGTCCAGCGGACAATCCCGGCGGAAAGTCCGATCGTGTGTACGCGGCATTAAGCCCCATACACACGCGCGGATTATCCGAGGACCAGGTCCGTCGGATCCTGTCCGTCGTACTTTGTCCGATGTTGGTTTTGCATACACACGGTCGGACAAAGTTGTCGGAAAATCCGGTCATTCTGAATGTGGTGACGTTTGTTGCGTACGACGGGACTACGTAGAGGCTAGTAGCCAATAGCTTTGGTCTTGTAATGTGATCTGAGCATGCGTAGCACTTTGTCCGTCAGGAATTCGATACACACGATCGGATTTGGTGTGATCGGACTTTGTTGTCGAAAAATCTATCCAGCAGGAGATAGGACTTTGTCCGTCGGACAATCCGATGTACACTGTCCGATGGTGCCTACACACGGTCGGATTTTTCGACAACATTGTCCGATAGGACAGAATCCATGGGAAAATCCTACCGTGTGTATGGGGCTTTACACTTTTTATGGCAATAACTTTAAAATTAGGACTTTTGATTTTTCATGTTCATGTCACATAGACTTTATTAGTATGTGTATGTTGACTAGAACTTCTTGCCTGTTCGAGGTGTTCTGGTGTGAACCGAACTGTGGGGTGTTCGACCCATCCCTAATAAGGATGTATATCCATCTGTCTTCTTTTTTCCTGGAGTAGAGACAGGGTTCTGCTTTACTTCTTGAGAATTCCTCTCTAGTAAGTACTGTACTTTGTTCACATTCTCATTCCACATCCTTGCAGATTGCTTAAGACCATAGATGCTCTTCTGAAGTTTACACACAAGGTTGTCTCCTTGCTCAAAACCTGGAGGTTGCACCATGTAGAGGTCTTCCTTAATGGTTCCATATAGGGAAGCAGTTTTAACGTCTAGGTGTTTCACTTGCACGCCCTTCTCGGATACAACGCTAAGAATCGCTCTGATGGTGCAGTGTTTTACGAAGAGAGCAAATGTTTCATTATCATTTTCATTGAATTTCTGGGAGTAACCCTTGGCAACTAGTCTGGCTTTGTCTTTTCACTTGGAATATAGGCATATGCTTTACATCCAAACACTCTGATGTGCCCTATGCTAGGCTTTGATCCATTCCACATTTCAAATAGAATACTTAATGGCTCTTGAGGGTAGTCTGTTCTGTAGGTAGGTTGCAGTCATGACTACTTCTTCCCAGTACTTGTGAGGTAGGTTGGCATCCAACACCATGCACCTGGCAATTTCTATAAGAGTGCGATTTTTCCTTTCTGTTACACCGTTTTGTTCAGGAGTGTATGGTGTGGTTGTCTGGTGTACTATTCCTTGTCTCTTCAGGGGCCGCTTCTTTGCTTATGTATTCGCCCCCCATTCGCTCCCCATTGTCGGTTCGTATTATTCCTGGTTTACGTTGGAATTTGTTTCTAGGCATGGATCTTGAAGTTTCTCTGATGTTTCATTCTTGTGTCTCATCAGATATGTAGTTGTGTACCTGGAATAGTCATCAATAAAAGTCAGTAGATATCTGTTCCTGCCTGATGTGGGAGTTTTCATTGGACCGCATATGTCATTGTGTATGAGCTGCAGCGGGTGGGTAGTTTTTCTTTGAGATGCCTGTGGAAGGGGAGCACGTGTGGCTTTTGCTTCAATACAGCACTTGCATTTCATGAGCACTTTGCAAGACGCTATTGTCAAATCTTCTGATAAACCTCTCTTTATAATGTCCCATATAGCTTCTGGACTTCTGTGCTCCAGCCGCCTGTGCCATAAGTAAATACATTTGTTGTGTATGTCAATAGAGACTAAATTGACTTGCTGGTCTGTGGTGATGAGCCTGTATAGGTGATCATTCAGTTTTCCTTTTGCAAGGAATTGCTTATTATTGTGAATTGTGCATTCATCACCCTGAAACTTAACTGTGAGATCATTGTTCGCAAGACTTTTCACTGATAGAAGGCTGCCTTCTAGTTCTGAAACATACAGCACTTTCTTTACAAGGATTCTCTGCTTGCCTTTGGTGTAATGCATTTCAGGAAGCCCTGGCCTTTACCTTTGGCAGTGGTGCTTTTCCCGTTTGCTAGGAAAACGTTGTCTTTTGCATTGTAATCAATGTTTGTGAAGAAGGTCTCATGGCTAGCCATGTGGCTTGTCGCACCTGAGTCTATGCACCAGCCACGTGGATTGCCATACTGTGTCACTTTAAAGGTGCCACTCTTTGATGTGTCTTCAGTTTCTTTTGTGATTGCTTTGACTCTTTCTTTTGTGGATAGCTCTAGCTTTCGCTGCTTAGCTTTCCAGATAGAACAGTCCTTTTTTAACTGTCCGGTCCTTTTACAGCAAAAACAGGCTCTGATTTTTTTGTTGTGCTTTGTGCCTTTGTACATCCTTATAGCTTTGTCATCACGGTGCGTGTTTTCTTTCTTTCTGTCATATTCATCAATTAATTTGCCTTTGACATATTCCAATGTCAGCTCCTGCTCGAGTCTGGTTTCTAAAGTGATAATAAGAGCAGTATATGTCTCTGGAAGGCTGCAGAGGAGCAGGGCCACAATATGGTTATCTTTGATGTCCTCTCTGATGGCTCGTAGCTGCTCTATGATCTCTAGCATAGCTTTCACATGGTCACACATATGCTGGCCTTGTTCTAGTCTCATCTTATACAACGTTCTTAGTAAAAACAACTTGCTGTTTAGACTTGAACGCTCATGCAGTTTTTGTAATAAAGTCCACATACCTTTGGCCACTTTCTCTGTTCTTATATGGTCGCTTTGCCTGTCTGTCTTTCCTGTCCCAGTCCACCGTCTCTCGGTTTGTGGGTCTGTCTGTATTCAGCACTTGCCACAAGTCATCCTTGTTCAGAAAAATTTCTAATTTAAACTTCCACAGCTGGTAATTGGCATTGTTCAGATTTGCAATTGCAAATTTCACATCTGAACCACTTGCCATCTTTCAGCAGCTTGTATACAGTGCTCACTGACTCACTGTATAATTCTTTCCAGTTCCTGGATGCCTGGGTGCGCTGGGCCCATGATCTGTTGTGCAGAGTATTGAAGTAATGCGCTGGAAGCTTCTTGCATGCAGAGAATACTTTACTTTCATGGAGGATTATCAGAACATGTCTTTATACTGGAACAGGAAGTAGAAACCAACAAGAGAACAATGAGGAAAGCAAACTTCCTTTCATTACATTACCATAGATAACACACTATGCCACCTGCTGGATAGATAGGTATAATGCATACAGTATATACAGTAGTTTACAGTATAAAGCAACTTTACATTACTTGCTGTTGTTTTTCCAACAATATCAGTGGGTGCATATTCCTTCTGAATTGTAGGATAACTACCAGATACTGTTCACTGCTTTGGGAATTTGCCAGATACTACATCCACAATTTTAATGCTTACTGTACTGTGGCATATGCCCATAGGTATTTTTACTTTTTACTGGCACTGTCAACCTGGGTAAAATGAACATGCCAAGAATTTCTTCATAAAGCGCAGACTACTAGGAATTGCTTGGACCTTGAACAAGGGGGTACACACCAAAAGCTGAAAAATCTGGATGTTAGTGCAATGAAAAAAAGTATCACGGACCGTACTCTACTGTTCAGTAACTATGTAAATATCAGCCCCAAAGATGTTTAAAATGTGTACTTACTGAAATTCCCCTTTAATTTTTATAAAGGGATTTTTATTTTATGTACAGCCTCCCATTGCCTGATTGCAACAATTAATAATAATTCTAACAGCAGAGCCTCTTTGAGTGTTGTGTTGCGCCTCAATGCTTTTAAAAAGCAATCTCTTATTCTTTACAATAGAATGTCCTTTGTTCCTTGTTGTAAGATGTATTTTATACAGTACAATGGGCCATTCATGTAGAAAATAAGAGCTGTGATGTGAAAACACTGATAAGGTTTATGTCTCTTAAGATAGCATTTAAATGAGTAACAACGACCAGCAAGAGTTTGTGTTTATGCTTCCAATTTGTCAACAGTCTGTTCAGAAACCATTTTGCCAGATTTGTATTGTGTTATATACAATGGGCACTGGAGACCTTTATAGGCTGCTCTTGGGCCAAACAGATAGAATCAAAGAAAGCATAACCATTTTCACGAAGCACTGAAAACATTGAGTATTTTGAGTTGCTATTTTTGCAATGATTACCTTAAAGCCACTCTGTCATATGATGAAGCTGTTTAAACAAAGCACATATTTGTAAAGAAGACACTAAATACTTAAATCTCTTGCCACCCTTGTTTCTGAAAGTCATTGGGAAATGGTCCCCCAAAGTATGATGGGAAACTAACACTTCCAGGAGCATTGATCCCCTGGGTCTCATTGGTTCCTCCAGCTAACCTCTACATCTCTGCAGGAAAGAGCAATGACATAGAAGACAGCAAGAGGAACCATTGAGAGCTGTGGGGGACTGCACAGATCAACAGTCCTGCAATAAAGTGTAATGCTAACTCTATGTACTTGCTTTATGTACTCACTTTGTACACGTAGTCTGGGAATATAGCTGGCCACTGTAGCTTCCTCTATAGAACCCTTAGTTCCCTTAGGTCAAGCGGGCCTACCAGTACTTGGTTGCCCTCAGGTCTTATTACAGGATGCTACATTCTCTGGCCAGCTAATACAATAGCAGAACAAAGGTAAAACTAGAGTACCTGTGATCCCGAAAGATAAAGATGTCAACAGAGCATATGGAGACTGGTGCCTCTGCTGGAGTGGGATCACACGTGGCCAGAAAAAGGGTCAAGAGAACATCCAGGCAGCAGGCAAAGATGTGGTCAGTAAACAGGTAGAGGTCGGTCAGTGCAACTTGCAGAAATGTGGTCAAAAATAAGCAGAAGTTAGTACACAGGCAGATTAGTAACAGGCAATTGCAGCTAGTGAGGCACATGGGTAACCTATCGCAAGCCATAGATGTAGGGCTTGAGTAGTTTCAATCAGGCGCCATGTGAATGCAGGGTAAGGGAAGGCGTGATAGAAGACGTAGATTGCCTGGCAACAAAAAACAGAGAGTCTGTGCTGCAGTTCATTGCCAGGATACAGGCCACTAACCAGTGGAGGTCAAGAATGGAAGCCCAAGATGTGGCAAGAGGACACTGAGCGAAGCAGGCACCTGAGTTATCATATATGCACCAGGAAGCAGGCCCACTGCTATTAGTAAGTTGTTACATAGAGCACATTGCTAAGTATATTCGTTTTACAAATAAGCATGGGTGTTCTAGATGGAGGGCATAGCAACAGTGGTTTCCTTTCAGACACTGTCTCTGATTGAAACCATAGTAAGAGTGGAATGGAGGAGTACCTGCTCCGATTTATTAATTTGTGTGTGTACATTTCACCATGAGCTATTAAAGAACACAAGAACTGGGAGAGAAACCATAAGATATGTGAACCAAGAGGCCCCCTGAAGGCTGTATATGAGAATTAATCATTATTATGTAATACTTTATTTTTACCAAAGACAATTTGATTTTATAGTCCGTAAATAAAAAAATATAAACAAAACAACTATACAATCCCTTTCCCTTAAAAAAAAAAAAAAAAAAAATACAAATTTAAAGCGCCCTGACATCTGGAACTGCAGTGGCATTGTACAAAAACTTCCACAAACTTCCTTACTGAATCCCGCATGATAAATTTCACTCTGATTAGTGTAACAGATACTCAGACCTGCCAGAGGAAGAAGGTTTTGTTGATATTGCTTTCTCAAGAGATATTGATGTGTTTTCATTGGGGAGCCACGAGAAACAGCAATGGAAAATCAGTCAGCATTACCCAGTGGCGATGACATCTCGTGGTACAGTACGCCTCCGGATTAAATGGTGGAGAAGGTGATGATGTTGAAAAAGAGAAGACTTTAGTAAAAGTTTCAGGTTTCAGTATTCAGAGGAATTGGATACAAAATTCTTTTTTTTCCCCCTGTCATCAAAGTATCATGTGTTACATTGTTGAACCCGGTTTTATATAACAGTCAAATTATGTTCATTCCTGCTACCAAATTACTACAAAAGATGTTAGTTTTTTTTATGGTTTCACCTTTTTAGTGTCTTCATTGGCATTCTGCAGTCAGGGGGCAATACACAATTCTTGGTGAATTGTTTTAAAATTGTTTGCTTCATATTGTTATAATGTCCAAGGTGCCAAAATGCAAATTGGCAGGGAAATTGGGGCATAACAGACATGGTTCACATACAATAGCACAGACGGGGTTCACAAACAACAGTACAAGTCCTGCAGAAGATCTGTCCTCCACTAAAATTCTAATTGATCAACCAGGCTAATAGGGGATTGAAGATCCCTTGATTGAAGCCTTATAATACTCTGGCAGTGGTGATGGATCTGTTTTATCCTCTCCTGCGGCCAGCACATGAATGCCCCATCCCATAATCACTTGGTGTGTGTTTCCTTTTATGCTAGCTGAATGTCTATACATGGATCTTTGGACTCTTTGGATAATTACGCTTATCAATGGTGAATAGCTTTGTGATAATTATTATCCCCTGAAGAAGCCAAATTTAATGGAAAAACATGTCGGGATTATCACCCCACTTTGACTACTAAATCATTGATCACATTGTCAACAACTATACCAACTTGATCCAGTAATTTTATCATGTGCCCTTGTGTATATATGTGTATGTGTCTTTTTTGCTACATTTATATTTTTTAAACTAATAGAATAAAAGATTATGAATTTTATTAAGTGTTTATGAAATTGAGTTATTGGCATCTGAAAAATCCCAGCTCCTGACAGGAGCATTTCTTCCTGTGTCGTATTACTAATTGATGGGACACGGAGCCAGTGAGCTTTCCTCTGATAATTCCTTCTTGCAAGCTAAAGCACAGTTGTATCTTTAGTACGAGTTGCACTTTAATTAATTCCCCCACTTTTCTGAGTGCTGGCCATCTGGTAAAATACCTCACCTTTCTCACAGGTCCAACATTCTTCACTGTGCAGCCCTGCCTGGCGTCATACATCGTTGCAATGAAAATGCCCCTGCTGGGTCCTATTCTTCCTTTCATTCCTATAAGTGAGTCTACTCCTCTGGATGGTTGGAAGTCACCATGACTTCGGCTTCCCAATAGGAATAGCTGTTGTGTGCATGCCCAGTAGGAAGAGCACCCAGCAGAAACTTTTTTAGCTGCAAAGGCTTTGTGGAGCTGCGTAGGGTGACACCTTGAAAACCGCCGGAATGGGGAGTAAGGTAAGACTGCAAACCTTGTTGCTCCTCTCCCCTGAAATCAGCTGAATGAAGAGGGTATGTGGCGCTAACCCTTAAGTAAATCAATAAATAATCTAAAATGACCAGTTTGCAAAGCTCAGAGTATCCGAAAGATGAGTGACCTTTCACACAAATAAATATATAAAAACATAAAATAATGAACTAAATAGATAAAATTCCTTAATAGCAATACACATAAAATAATAAATAAATATAAGACGTGTGTAAAAAATGAAAAAATATTCAATAAAAGTGATGGTGCTAAAATAACCGTGCTGAAATAAATATATGTGCTGGGGTAAAAATGATGATGGAGTTGGGTTAAAAATAGTGAACACGAAATCTTCTAGCAATAAAAGGTGCACAGTGCAATGTGCAAAATATGTGAATAGAGAACCAATGAAGAACCGATAAATTGGTTCTAAAAGTGCAAGGGAATTGCAAGGAAATTGCAAGGGGAATAAATGATAGAATGTGCAGAAATATCCAAAATAATGACAAAGTGACCATACAGATGAAAAGAGTGTGTCACTGTAGGTATGGTATAATCAGATGATACCAAAACAATAATATCGCTGAAAAAAATATATAAAAAATAAAAGTAAAATTTGGTGCACTACAAGTCCCAGCTTGTAAAAAAAAAAAAAAAAAAAAAAATGGCGGAAAATAAACGAAAAAAGGCACTCCAGGGGTAAGGGGTCACTCACGGGTTAGATCAGCATGTAGGGGTTAAAGGTACAAAGAGGCGCTCCAATGTGTAGTAAAAAACAGGTTTATTGAAACAAAAATAATAACCACTCACATTTAAAGTTTTCTTGCATCAGCATGGATGAACTTCCGGTCGCGGCCGCAAACCGGAAGTAGAGCGATAGGCACCTGACTTCCTTCCTTCCTCACTAGTATCGTCACTAGCACACGTGACTTTGTCAAACCCCTACATGCTGATCTAACCCGTGAGTGACCCCTTACCCCTGGAGTGCCTTTTTGGATCGGAGTAGGAGTCCATAGGAGCTCATAGAAGCCTATAGGAGCCCATAGGAGCCCATAAGAAAGAGGACCCGGAAAGTAACCAGGCTTGCCAACTTAGAGGCTATCTGCTCCACTAGGCCTGTAGGGGCCACAAATAGAGGTGAGAGGCTGGGGGAACTAGTAGGGTGCACCCCTGAAGTCAGCACGGAGCACTGCCTGCACGGATCATCACTGTGATCAACACAAAGATTCCTGAATATTTCTACTCACCTTCACTTATTCCAGAGCCTTATGCTCTTCATTGTTCCAGATTGTGGACTTTATCGTTTATTTTCCGCCATTTTTTTTTTTTTTTTTTTTACAACCTGGGACTTGTAGTGCACCAAATTTTACTTTTATTTTTTATATATTTTTTTCAGCAATATTATTGTTTTGGTATCATCTGATTATACCATACCTACAGTGACACACTCTTTTCATCTGTATGGTCACTTTGTCATTATTTTGGATATTTCTGCACATTCTATCATTTATTCCCCTTGCAATTTCCTTGCAATTCCCTTGCACTTTTAGAACCAATTTATCGGTTCTTTATTGGTTCTCTAGTCACATATTTTGCACATTGCACTGTGCACCTTTTATTGCTAGAAGATTTCGTGTTCACTATTTTTAACCCAACGTCTTATATTTATTTATTATTTTATGTGTATTGCTATTAAGAAATTTTATCTATTTAGTTCATTATTTTATGTTTTTATATATTTATTTGTGTGAAAGGTCACTCATCTTTCGGATACTCTGAGCTTTGCAAACTGGTCATTTTAGATTATTTATTGATTTACTTAAGGGTTAGCGCCACATACCCTCTTCATTCAATTTTACCTTTACAAGTGTGAGATCACTTATATGTTGGCTGCTTTCCTTTTCCATTTTTCTCCTTATTTGATTTAATAGTTTTTGGTTGAGCGCAGTGGTTACCCCTATTATCAAGCTTAGTTAGCTCTTGCCTGGAATTCCACTTTAAAGCCTAACTCCAGCCAAAACCTTTTAATAGTTTTTGATAGAGTGGAGAAGAGTTAAAATGTCTGTAAGGTTTTTATCTCTAAACGCACAACCCTGATGAAGTAGCTAAAGCTGTGATACATTTGGAGCTCTCTGCCACCAGTCCCCATGTCATACTTTATGATTCAGCACTGATCTAGGATACAATGCCTATCTTCTTTTTGCAGGCCTAGTATTTTTGGATTTTTCATTTATTTTTATTTTTTTATTATGCATTTTTTGTATATTTCTTTTACATTTTCCAATAGGCATTATTTATTGGTAATTTATTGGGTGGGGTGGTATTGGTTATTGGTGTTATTGAATTTGTTAAATTATGTACATATGGTTTACTGACTCAAGCAAGTGTCATCCAGGGCTCTGTTTGAGTTCCTTGATGGATCTGATGGATAACTTTACGTAGGGACTGGTATATTGATATTCTTTTTTTTTTTATGGTGGAGTTGATGTTTTTATTCTGTGGGTTATAGCTGCAGGGTGTTGCACATTTATATAGTGTTATGTCATTTATAATAAAGCTATTTTTAAATTTTTGTGGTCTTTTGTATTGTAGTTGGGGGCCCTTTGTGTGCATATTTGCTTAGTTTTTTTGATATTTTTTGAAGGCTTTAAAATGACATTAAAGGCTCATAAAAAAATAAATAAAAAAAATCACAAACATGTCATACTTACCTGCTCTGTGCAGTGGTTTTGCACAGAGCAGCCCCGATCCTCCTATTTTCAGGTACCCCGCTGCCTCTCCTGGCTCCTCCTTGTAACGCCGAGCGCTCTGGGTGTTCCATCCATCTTGGAGCGCTCACGGCGCCCGTTGTCCTGCAGCGCCTCAGTCAGCTCCTCTGACCGCAGGCGCTGCTCTGCCGATGGGATGCGATCCTCGCAGCGGCCTCCGTCCGCCCGGGGATCGCATCTCTCTCTCCTCACCTGCCCCCGCCTGTTTCTCCCGGCACGCGCGTCCCCGCTCCCCAGGCGCGCGCGCGCAACTCGGCTATGTCTTAAAGGGCCAGCGCACAAGTGATTGGTGCCTGGCCCAAAGTACTGTTACGCCCAAATTCTTTATAAACCCACTTCCCCTTCCTATCCTGGCCGGATCTTGTGTTGCCGTAGTGCCCAGTGAAAGCGTTTTTGTGTTTTGCTCCTGCTTGTGTATCCAGACCCCTGCTGTTGCCCCTGACTACGAACCATTGCCACCTGCCTCGACCTTTTGCTACGTTTGACCTCGCCTCTGCTCTATCCCTGTGTACCGTGCCTGTCTCAGCTGTCAGTGGGGTCGAGTTGCTATTGGAAGACACGACCTGGTTGCTACCGCCGCTGCAAGTCCATCCCGCCTTGCGGCGGGCTCTGGTGAAAACCAGTAGCAACATTAGAACCGGTCCTCCAATACAACCCGTGCTATCGCCTCATTGACATAGGGGATCCACCTCCCATTTCCCGCCATACCCGGAGCGTAACACTCCTCTTTGGTCAGTGCCTTCAATAGCCAGCTGATTGCTCTGGGGGGCACTGGTGCATGTTCGCTCCCGAGCGCCGCTCTATGCATCCATAAGACGCACAAAGTCGTGGCTCGGCCCTGCTCCACGCTCTTTCCTCATTGGCTCACTGGCTGTGATTGACAGCCAATGGCTCCCGCTGCGGTCCCAGCCAATGGAGAATGAGAGACCCAGGAGAAGCTCAGCTCTCGTGCACATCGCTGGATCGAGAGGTAAGTATAGGAGGGGCTGGGGGGGGCCACTGCACACATGCATAGAATGCATGTAGGTAAAAAAACCTTGAACCTTTAAAACCACTTTAACTTCTGCCTGTGACCCCAATGGGGATATTTCCCCCCACTTCCTGTTCTTTCAATGCCTATACAACCAACGGGTGGGAATTTATTCCTTCCACTGACACCAATGATGGAGCACCATATCTCCCAATGACAGCCAGGGCATGTTTTAATCCCACTGATATTGAACAGGATATTTTTGTTCCCCGATTAGCCACAGTCTGGTCCCCCAACATTCTGGTGGATACTGAACTGGCCCTGTGCTGGGGATCCCAGCTTTATCAGGTTGTTTAACTGGCTCATGTTTCCTGCTCCGACAGACGGATGCTTTTTCTTTAGCAATCCTCTGATAAAAGACATGTTTTTTCAGCTGCAGGAACGAGTCAGCCTAGTTTACAAATATGCAGAACTAGAAGTAAATAAATAGCGGAAGGCTGGTATTTGAAATGAAAGGGTTTTTGTAGGCCTTCCCTTTATAAGCAAAATTTAGGAAAGGCAAAACGGAAGCGGTTAAAAAGTTGAAACAGGTGTTTAGCGAGAGGAATGGGAGGAAAGAAGAAATATTTTTTGATGTGTGTTGCCTATCTTGCAGTTAAAGGAGACCTGCTAATAAAGAACCTGCTGACCTATGCTTCTGAAAATGATGTTTTTTTTGTCTGCCATACCCACCCTCCTTATTTCTGACAAGTTTGACTTTAAAGTATAACTAAAGGTAAAAAAAGAGGGATTGGAATATCTGTCAGGTTTTTATATTGCTGTCTATTTCCCCTTTAGGGCGATTCCCCCTCTATATTTGTCCTCTTCGCCATTATCACCAAAACTGAAAGTTAAAGAAAATCCCAAATTTTGGGCTGTCACCAGAATAGACCAGGAGAGAAATCTTCCTAATCTTCCCATTGGAACACTAGTTCTGACAACCAGCGATTCCCTAGTTTTGGATGGATTTCCTCTCACTTCCTGTTTTGGCTATGGAACAGAACATGAAGGAAAATTTCCCCAATAGGTCACAGATGGCAGAAAAGGGTTATAACCCTCCTGAAGCTGGGTGCTCTGTTGGCTAGAGGACCACCCAGGCTTTCCCCCAGCCAGGGCCGTTTTTAAGCCAGGGCAAAAAGGGCAGCTGCCCTGGGCCCTGTCATTGTTGTGGGGCCCAAAGCAGCTGCTTCATACTTGCCAACTATTCTGGTTTAAATTCCCTCGTCCCTTTAGGTTGTTCAAATATCTCAGTGTGAATTGCTGCTACTAATGCTGCCCAGCTCTGCCCTATTGTTGTGTACAGATGACTCACCTTCAGGCCCTGTGTTTACATGTAAATAGCGTCAGCATTCATATGTAAATAGTGGTGGCATTCATATGTAAATAGCAGCGGGCAGCGGCATTGATATGTATATCATGCCCCCCTGAGGTCATATCCACAGTAATCTCTAACAACCAATCAACAAGCAGAAATCATGTGCTGTAACCTCTAGCAACTAATCAGTGAGCTGTAGTGTGTGCTGTAACCTCTAGCAACCAGTCAGTGAGCGGTAATGATACACTGTAACCTCTGGCAACCAATTGCAATAGTTGCCTGATCTGATTCAGTAAACTGATTTTGAGTCTAGCTGCTATTATTGTATGTCTCAGAGCAGGTGGAGAGCAAAACTGCATAGGGGGGGGGGCAAGAAAAGTTTTGCCCAGGGTTCAATCAATATTAAAGACGGCCCTGCCCCCAGCCACCGCTGAGCTTTCAGTTCAGAGTGGGCTGTGAGCTTTTTTGCCTGCTCTCTTTCACCCCCAGGCGTGTGCTGTGATCGGAGCAGCTGCGTATGGTTCTCTGCTCACTCCTTCCGCCACCTTCCTGACTATGCAGAAGTGGTGAGTCTTTGAGGGTTAAGGAAGCATGATGATGCAACTGCTCAGGATCCTGGGAAACGTAGTCTGGAAGGAAATCTGAACCGTGAGAGTGAATGGGGCTGTGAACTACAAGGAAAGTTGGGCAAGTTTTCTCCCGGGCTTTTGATTAGAATCTTCCTCTTGCTGATGAGGACCGGAGCGGTGCAGACCTGTCACTGAGCCTCTGCAGAGACTGATCCTTGAACAGTGGATTGTAAGGACAGAGCTACCGAAGATCGGGTTCCAGGGACCAGATGACAGGTGTCCAGGACAAGGTTCGCTGGATGGCAGGACAGGTGAACAATTTTGTCTGTGCTTACTACACCACTGTTAGCAGTTCAGTATAATAGAGGACTGCCAAGTATGTTAATTCTCTTCTGCTTAGAGAACAATTGGCTTGTTGCCACCGAAACGCGCTACGGAAATTCAATCTTATTTGGCAGAGCTGGCTGGATTCTCCTGGCCTCGCGCCTTCACAGCTAGTAATGGATAGACTAACAAATTTAAGTTGTCATGGCTCTAGTTAAGGGGCCCTAAATTCTCTACCCACGTATTGTGTCAGCTATATAAATTTTGTTCTGAGTTCATAGTATATTACTCTAATGCTGCGTACACACGAGCAGATTTTTCTTGGATGGTTTTTCAGAGGGAATTCCACTCAAGCTTGGCTTGCATACACACAGTCACACAAAAATTTGCTGAACTTTCGACCGTCAAGAATGCGGTGACGTACAACACTATGACAAGCCGAGAAAATTAAGTTCAATGCTTCCGAGCTTACGTCGAATTGTTACAGACGATCGGATTTTCCGATCGGAACTTTTTCCAACCGAAAAATTGAGAACCTACTCTCAATCTTTTGCTGGCTGGAATTACACCAGCAAAAGTCCGATGGAGCATACACATGGTTGCATTTTCTGACCAAAAGCTCTCATCGGAAAGGGAAAGGGGGGGAGGAGGGGGAAAAGGGGGGTGGGGGGTTAAAGGTGAAAAAAAGGAAAGGGTGGGGAAGAGAGGGAAGGGAAAGCAAAAGGTGGAAAAGGAAAGGAGATGAAGAGAAAATAAAAAAAAGGGGGGTGGAGGGTGTAGCGGGGGGAGGGGCACCAGAGGGAAAAAGAAATAGGGGAGGGGGAAAGGGGGGGAAAGGAGAGGGGAGGAAGGGTGAGAGGGAGGGCAGAAGAGAGAGGGAAAAGGAGAAGGAGGGAAAAGGGGGGGGAGGAGAAAAAAGAAGGGGGGAAAAGGGAGAGAAGGCAAGAAAAAAAAAAAAGGAAGGGATGAATAGAAATGGGTAAGTGGGGATATATTTAAGAATATATAAAAAGTATATAGGTGAAAGACATACACCTATGCCGATACTATAGGTCTCCCAGATGGCACCACCTGGGAGACCTATAGTATCGGGCATTGAGTACCTAACAGAAAACGCAAGCAAATTCGTAGACACTTTTCTAATACCACATGTATTAAGCCTATAATCATATATTTGTGACACAACGGACCTGCTTCGACATATCGAGGGGGTCCAGGTCCCTCCAGACGCCTCCTCATGTCGAGGCTTTATACTCTAGCATCCCCCATGAGCAGGGCGTCCGGATGGCTGGTACCTTCCTGATGGAGCAGGACCTAACACATGGCCCTTGAATCAGTTCATCCTGAAGCTATTACAATTTATTTTGACCAAAAATTACTTTACATATATGGACCAGATATATCTGCAAACCAATGGAGTGGCCATCGGCACATCCTATGCACCCTCCTATGCCAATATTTATTTAGGAGGGTGGGAGAGAACAATCTTTAACAACGAGTCTTTACAATCTTTTTTGAATAACGTGCTGTGCTGGTATAGATTCATTGACGATCTCTTCATCATTTGAACTGGAACAGAATCACTATTAACTGAGTTTATTGAACACTTAAATACTAACCAGTCCTTGCCTCCAAATGGCTCCCCACATTCAGTGCATGCTTTCTTCCCCTTTATTGACTGAGCCACTGCCTAGGCTGCAGTGGTAGCCAATCACAGTCCTTTCTTCCACTCTTGGTCTTCCTCAAAATGGCTGCTTTTTCATTCCTTCACTGTCCACCAGCAGCAGGGATGGGGCAGCGAGCTTCAACAGGAATGTTTTGCTGGGTGGATTAAAGGGACAGCAGCCAGGTTTCACTATTTTCCTGTAGTCTTCAAGCCAGTCCAGTGTCATAACCTTCCTCTTCTGTAAGAAAACTAATAATTTGCGCATTGCGTGCATTGTGTGCATTGAGCACACTCGTGCGCATGCACGTGCGCACAGACAACAACAAACCTTCGGAAGCGCTAATGTGCATGGGCGCACACACACCACAACCGGCTTCTGGAACCTCTGATGCGCATGCGTGTGCACAACGGCACGCGTGTGCAACGGCGTGCACACGCGGAAGCGCACCCCTAACTGCAATTCCGACGGGCTATTTAAAGGGTGCTCTGCCCACAAACAAGTGCTGGCTGGTCTTCAGCTTGTCCCGATCCTCTGTACTCTGCCTGAGAACCTGCTTGATACCCGTTGTTGACCCCGGCTTGCCCTGACTCTCTCTTTGGACTCTGCTACCTGTGACTTCTGGTTTCCTGATCCCGGCCTGATCTGACTCTGCTCCTGCCTGATGTCTTGTACCTCATTGCCCGATTGTTACCGAACCCGGCTATCCTCATGACTCTGCTTCTGCCTCCAGTCTTCAGGAAGTTCTGACGGGACACGATACCTGAACTTGCACATCGGTTGGAGTGCCGCCTTAACATCTGCAGATCCACTGAATCTCATCTCAGACTTCTGCCTGTTGTCCTGCCAGATCCGTCTACCCTACAATCTCGACTGCAAGTTCTGCAAACAACTTACCCAGGCACTCGTGTTCCTCCAAACCCTAGCTACCACTTGTTCCACATTCAGTGGAGCTTGGGTCGGAGATACAAGGGAGGCCGACCTCATCATATCAGACTCCTACCAGGTACGTGACATCTTCTTGCTCAGCAGCAAAAGTGTGTGGAATGACTGGTATTCTCATAATGACTTGTAACTGCCAGTCAGTCTGGAGTAATGTGAACCCAGGCTGTGTGATGATGCCCACCCCCTCAAGGGGCACATTCATGATAACCTGGGCTCACAGGCCGAGGAAGTGGGTTGGTGACACTTGCTGTTATTCAACCTGGAAGACTTCTAACATTTAGTGGCAGAAAAGCAATAATACAGAAGACAGCTCTGGGTTAAAGGTGATTATTGCAACAAAAGCTGATTTGAAAAGAAAATCTTGAAATTTATCTTTAGAGTATTTTGCTAGAAATCCATTCTTTTTAACTTCACAGCTTCTGGAAATTCTGTATTATCCTAAAAATATCCCTTTTCTGGTGAACTCCAAATTAATTAGACCCTCGACCACCTAAAAGTGGAAAAAGAATGCTCCTTTGGGATGATTAAAATGGAAAATTCCCTCCCACCGTTCTGCAGATATAAATCAGGGAACACCTCGGTAGCATTTATTTGTCCGCTGGGCTCATTACAGTGAATTCCTTTGAAACCCTTGCGGAACGAGTCTTTTAACTGGTATTCTAGTCAAGAAAAACAAACATATCTCTTGTCTTAATAAACTCTCTTCTAAGGATATTCATTTCCTCCTCAAAGCATATATTCGTACAGCATGTGCTTTGCAAAGACTATTGTAGACTCTATTAATCCAGGGTAGCAATTGGTGAATGTAAAATGGAACTACAGTCAGGCATCCAAATATATACAATTAAAGAAACACAGTCACCTTGACCTTTCAGGACCCTTCATGTGCAATATATTTGTAAATGTCTCCCTCCCCTGGCACCCACTAAAATAGCTGGTGCTTTAGGGTATGGGGAGCATGTACTATAACCTCCTCCCATGTGACAGTGCTCAGGTTTAGTAGCCAACCCCAACGCCAAGTACTGTCAAATGACCAGGAGGGTGATGTCACCACTCGGTTAAGCAAGAGACACCAAACAACACTGGAGATTTTAGTGCCATCTACAATGGAAGCAGTTGAAGCAAAGGAGTGCTAACATGAGCATCAGCAGTTCAGGTGGAGAGAAGGGAAGGCCTTTCAAAGACACTGCCATGGAATTAGCAAGTGTCTCTTTAGGGTATATACATGTCACATCATGAAACCTTAGATTCACACTCCCCATATCATCAGGATGGTGGCACCACTATTTACGGTTGACGCTTTCTGTGACAACTGTCTTCTCCCTAAACAGTAAAAGAGAAAATAAAATAATATGTACTATATTACCAAAAGTATTGGGACACCTGCCTTTACATGAACTTTATTGGCATCCCAGTCTTCAAGTATAACAACTCCAACTTTTCTAGTAATGCTGTCTACAAGGTTTAGGAGTGTGTCTATGGAAATGTTTGATCATTCTTCCAGAAGCACATTTGTGAGGTCAGGCACTGATGTATGATGAGAAGGCCTGGGTCACCCCCACCACTCTAATTCATCCCAAAGGTGTTCTATTGGGTTGAGGTCAGGACAGTCAAGTTCCTCCATCCCACTCACTCATCCATGTCTTTATGGAACTTGCTTTGTGCAGGCACAGGCCCCTTTAACTTTATTTTCCCATGGCATACTGGGTTCCTGAACATGCCCTGATAAATTCCTGAATAAGTGATCTGCAGCCTGGTGGTAAGCCCTTGTGTGGACAGCCAGTCAGAAGCCCAATAGCACACAGTTTCTCCAAAGACCCAGCTACTTTGGGGAACACCTACCTAATTGCTACCACCAGAGTACAGCAGTTCCAGTGGAGTCCTTCAAGCTGTTTACCTGCATTGCCAGAGCTATCCAGGACTTCTCTGTTAGGCATGCTGTTTGTGGGGATAACCACAAGTGGCGTTGTTCTGTGCTTTTTCCTGAAGTTGTGATTTTCAGCTCAACTCTCTGTGAGTCTTATAGAGACTATGCTATGCAGCCCTGTTACCCTGATTGACCCACAGAGACCTTGCTGTGAAAATCCGTGTTTGTGCAGTTTTCATAATCTGTTTTGCATAGCTCCCAACTGTCCCTGGTTCTGAGGGACTGTCCCTGATTTGGAAGAAAGTTCCCCTGTCCCTCTTTTCTCCTCATTTGCCCTCATTTTGGACTGATCTATATATACTATATATACTATATAGTTCTATAAATCTTTCAAAAAGTGTTTCACAGTGCTAAACTTTTCATCCAAAAATTGCTGCATTTGTAAATTCCAAAAGCCAGTATAAAGAATTGGTATTGAAAAAAAAATCACCCATGGGTTTAACTAATATTTTTTTTGTTTAATTCTCCTATAAGGTGGCGTGGCAGGGATGCGTCCTTTGCCTGCATAATTTTCTAATAGGTGTCCCTTGTTCCCATCTTAAAAAGTTGGAAGGTATGTGTCTTGTATTACTATGCAGGGTTTCTGACCCTGTTCTGCATTTTTGGTTCTACTTTGCACCTATTTATTAAGTTGGTAAGTTGAGTTGGTAAGTTGAGCGTGGAAATGTCTTTGTTATTTTTATATGTGTTGCCTTTCCAATGCTCCTTGCTGCAGTGACCAGTTACAGGTGGGGGCAGTAACCACTTTTTGTACTATTAATTATATTGGCCAGGCAGCGCACTGACACCTTTGCTGCCATGGTGCTATTGGCTGGGTGTTCAGCGTGCCCCTGTGCCTTTAAGAAGGGTTGGGCTCCCTTCTGCTTTATCTGCCCTACACCTGTCCATCTAAATGCATGTGCTTCCATTGCGTGTGCCTTATCCATATACTGGAAAAGTATGAGTGGGCAAGGACACAGACTGGATTCAGTGGTCACACCCCTAAATTGATATAGTTATGACAGGGTCCCAGTCCAAGAGAAAGATCGAAGAACAGAAATCAACAAAGTGCTGAGATAGTGGTCCTACCTCGTCTGTGGGTTGGGTGGGAATTATGTTCTCCCTCGACTATTTAGTGACTCACATAAATTAGAGTTTAGGTCCACAGAAAATAGGGTGCCTTGCCGGGCTCTGTGGCTTATGCATGTATTTGCAAATGCGTGCAACTAAACCCCTGTCTTTGATGCATACTGCTCGACAGGTCAATTCTGTTGGTCGCATGCTGGTCAGTAAGTTGAGCATGGAAATGTCTTTGTTATTTTTATATGTGTTGCCTTTCCAATGCTCTTTGCTACAGTGACCAGTTACAGGTGGGAGCATTAGTCACTTTTTTGTCCTATTTAGTAGACTGCAAGTTACAGTTACTCATCCCAATCATTGATTGGCTGATTATCCATCCTGTTACATTTGGCAACTGCAAACACGATCACCCATGTCAGGCAAAGGTAATGGGAGTGGCGTGGCAGCAGTGCCTGGTTATACTACTCCAGAGTAAAGCAGGCAACCTACTACTCCCTCCAAAAATGAACCCTCTTTACCTATGTACACAGGGCCAGGTCAATATTTGGATGACTGGGCCAAAATATTGTGAGGCCTGATCCGCTCATATGGCATCCCACATCCGATCAGCAGGCAAAACTGGCCATTACTACCTTACAGGGGGAAGCAAGAAAATAAATCCTGTACTTCCCAGCTGAAGAATAGGATTTCTCTGACATGACAGTTAACAGCTTAGAATCAATAGGTAGCCAAGGGGCAACATTAGAGGGCCTTGGGGCAACTTCATCGGCAGAAATGGGGGAATCCATTCCACAATTTGCACTTTTACTACAACATGTATTAACAGAGCTACGCAGTAGGGAAAAAAGCTCAGTAGAACTGCATAGCTGCGCTGATGTGGACAGAGGCCTGGATGAAAATTTTGTTGATTGGGACTGCTGTCTGACAACTAATAGAAACAGTCAAAGTGTGTCAGGAGGACCAGAGGTGCTTTTATGCACCAATGGCCAACACAGGTGGAAAATTGATAGACCAATCTGCAACTAAACAGACAGCTCCAGAGAAGGTGGCCTTTCGGAAACTGACAGAAGGAATGGCTCTGCTCCCCACAGAATGTTTTGTGCTGAAGCTCAGACAGAAATATTCTTCCAAGGGTCAAGGAAAAGGTTTCCCCCTCATGTAGAAGTCAACTCCAACTCCAAGGAGGACAGAGTCATCATCCTCATGCTTGGGCTTTTGAGTTTGTCATCTCTGGAAAGACTGCTCCACCCATACACAGTGAAAGCTGTTATGCTAGAATGTTCCACTGCCAGGAGTCAAGCATTAGGGAAACAAAGTAGAAAACCTAAGTGTAAGCCTCGGGTCTGCCTTGTCCATATACTGGAAAAGTATGAGTGGGCAAAGACACAGACTGGATTCCGTGGTCACACCCCTAAATTGATATAGTTATGACAGGGTTCCAGTCCAAGAGAAAGATCGAAGAACAGAAATCAGCAAAGTGCTGAGTTAGTGGTCCTACCTCGTCTGTGGGTTGGGTGGGAATTATGTTCTCCCTCAACTATTTAGTGACATGGCAAAGGCTCAGTACCTCTTTATGGCAGAGAGAATTCACATAGAAGCTGGACACTAGGGTGTCCACAAAATGTTTACCTGGTTCAAAAAACAAGCCGTGTGCATTGACCTGTTCCAGTTAGCTGAACAAATCTTCCAAAGAGATATGTTTCTGCATTTGGTCGTGGTGAGTAAATAGGCACTCTGTTACATTCCACCCCATCTGACATCGCGTTCCACAGCTGTAAAGTAAGCCATATGTTGGGAAGAAGAGGTGGAGGACCCTTCCCCAGAAGTTAAGAAAGCACTTACTGTCACGTATTAGGTGGGACCAGAGCTGTGTGGACAGCAACAGAGGAACAAACGCAGGTAAAGTGAAAATATATGATTTATTAAGATAAGTGAATAAATACAACCACCTCCAATATACTACAATGTGCAACCAACCAACCACCAACACCAACCCACAAATAATAACAGACAAATATATACAAGTAAAGGGAAATACTGAGATCATAAACTGAGCCAGGCCAGGGTTGTCAACGGGAGGTCAGCAGCTGGGGAAGGGAAACAAACAGGACAAGGATGGATGGATGGATCACAGGAGGGACGGGTACAGGTACAAGGCTCAGGGTTCAGGGTTCAGGTAAGAGATAGGAACAGGATCAGGTACAGATATAGATCTTCACAGGGTCAGGGCGCAAGGAAAGATACCAAGGCAAGGCATCAGTGTGTCTGCCGGGTACTTATACACATTCCCTGCAATCACTCAGGTGATGCCTAATTGCAGGAGATGATGTTGGCCCCACACTGCCAGGAACCACCCGCTGGTGGACGCCAGTACTGCGGCCTAAGGATCACATAATACCACCAAAAGGGGACAGCTCCCCTGGCAGTTCCAGACTGCCAGGAGACACCTGCTGGTGGACCACAATACTGCACGCCAAATGTCAGACAATATCACCTGCGGTTGGAACCTTTCCTGACACTTACCTTGTCTGAAAATAGAAATTCAGTCCTTCCCGTCTATGTTTGAAATTAAAGAATTGATTGAGGAAGACTGGGTTGTGCCTGACAAAAAGGCCAAGCTTGCTAATAGGATTTTAAAGTTGCATCTTTTCCATCCTGCTTGGGATTCATCCCCTAAAGTGGATGCAACTCTGCAGCAGCTGACCAGGTATGTAACTCCACCATTTGATGATTATGTGACATTTATAGACCTCATGGACTGATGATGTGATTCCAGCTTAAAGAGGATTTACACCTCTGGGGGGGGGGGGGGGGGGGGGCAGCCTGCAGACCATTATTGGCCCTAGTCATAGTCTCCCGAGCTCTGCGGGTTTGGACTACTAACATTGAGACTGCTCTCACTTCTGAAGTTCCTAGAAAATCAATCATCAGAGCATTACAGGAGACAGCTGTCAATCGTAGCCATTTAAGAGTGCAAAAAATGGATTACTTAGTCACTGTTCATTGTATCCTATGGCTCAAGCATTGGGGCTCAAGCATTGGGAAACTAATGCAGTGTCCAGTCAAGGTTTATGACTCTGTGTCTTTTTCTGGGAAGATCATTTTTAGTAAGAACCTCAAAAAGGCCATCAAGAGGGTAATGTTCTCAAATTAGGCCCATTACTCTGGGATTGAAGAAGCTAATAGCAGACAGTTTGCTAGAACAAAAGAACTCTCAATCAAATTTGAGATGCCAGTTCCTATCTTCCCCTATGTGAATTCTTTAGGACACACTGGAAAGCAGCACAGAGCAACGTCAGCAGGATTAGATAGCTACGATAGATCTACCTGATGTCTATGTTCATATCCCCACTCACAACCAGTCATCAGCAGTATCTGAGGTTCACAAGTTTTCACCAGCATTACCAGTTCTGGTGTTTACCTTTTTTGGACTGAATTCAACCCCATTTATAGTCTCTACGTTTATGACAATAATAGCCCTAATTTGGCTAAGAAGTGTAAGGATATTTCACTACCTCAAAGATATTTGTGTTCTGGCAACCTCAAAGACCCTTTTTTGTTACAGAGCAAGATAGTGCTGGAAACTCCAGGTCCAGGTTTGGCTGGCTTATAAACCACCAGAAGAGTCAACTTCAGCCTGTTAAGACATTGGAGTACTTAGAAATGAAATTTGATTCTCTTTAGAACAGAATCATCTTACCCTCTCACAAGATATCCAAAATAATACTGAGGACCAGCCAGCAGAATAAGGAGTTCAATTTCAATGTCAATGAGGCACTGCATAAACCTTGTTAGCATCATATCTTCTACAATTCTAGCAGTGAGTTGGGCACACTTCTTCAGCAAAGGCAATTTAGCTTCCTTCGACAATGGAACAGATCCTCTTGAAGTCAGATGATCTTTTTTCAGGCCATAGTCAGGAACAGTCTGACATTGTGGAAAATCTTGGCCATTCTGGATCGTGCCAGGCCCCTGGCACCCCTGGAGGCTAGATCACTGTTATGTGTAAAGAGTCTTTGGGGCTGGGCGGGGGATGCATTGTCAGGCCTCCATGCCCAGGGAAGGTGTCAAGGACTGAACCCGACCCAGTTGAATTTTGTTGGAACTCAAGGCAGCCCTGGAGGCTCTCAGATCATTTCTAACTGTCATCCGAGGCCACTGTGTCAAATTGACAAGACTGCAGTCGCTTACAACTCCCATCAGGGAGGCACTAGGAGTCTACATCTCTTTCACATATTTTTTCCTGGGTGCAGATTGTTCTGAAGGATAAGACAGTGGCATACGTAGTAACATGGTGGCATAGTCACGTCGAAAAATACACAACCTTCCAGGACCAGAGCACACTCCAGCTGACACTCTCAGTTTTTACTTTATCAGCAAGGACAAAGGATCAGTGAATAACAAAATTAACACATTTTCTATCAATGCGGGATGCCAGACATGAACCCCATGGCATCTTCCAACAATGCCTGCTTTCTGAGGTTCTACAGTCAGTTTTATTGCTGCAAAGCTCTAGGCCAGGGGTCTCAAACTGGTGGCCCTCCAGCTGTTGCAAAACTACAAGTCCCATGATGCATTGCAAGACTGACAGTTAAAAGTATGACTCCCTCAGGCAGAGGCATTATGGGACTTGTAGTTTAGCAACAGCTGGAGGGCACCAGTTTGAGACCCCTGCTCTAGGCCATGATGTCATCTAATTTCTGTGGAACTTTTGAATGCTGTATCTCTACCCTTTATCCCAATTAATACCGAAGCCCTAACTAAAGATTCAACTAGAGGGAGTTTGTGCATTTGCAATACTGTGATTATGGGTGAGGATGTTTTCTCTTGGTTTCTCCATGGTTTCCCCTTCTCTAAGATATGATAAAATGTCTACTGAAACTTTTTTCATGCAAGAAGGATCTTGACTGCCAAGGTAAGCAATTTGAATAGGATGGGAGGCTTCCGGATTCAGTTCTTTCATCCTTGGTTATTAGCACCCTTCTCAAAACTGAAATCAATTTACCATAGAGTGTGGAAGAAATTTCAAGAGTTTGACAAGTTAAGGAATGAGGACTGGCAAAATTCCTCATTAGCCAATGTCCTTTCAAAAGTCACCATTAGGTCTAGGTAGGTTAAAGCCATAGCAAGCTAAAGGTTCAGTATATTCACACTTTTGGTCATACCAAGGATCTGTTGGGCTGCCAACTCTCTAAGGGCATCTGTCTCTTCTTTGGTCTGCAGAGTCTCCAAGCTACAAGCTTTCTTTGTCTTTCTGTTGAGGGACATATTGTCAAATCATCTTGAACAGGGTCATGCTAAAGCATTCTCCTGCCTTCCTCAATAAAGTTTATTTTATTTTCAAAACTGTTCTTCCATCCTTTGCACCCCTGAGCTCCCTGTGAAAACATTTGAACTGTAGAGATACTTCACAAATTGATTAAGAACAGTAATTACATTCATCATACAAGGATGTATAGAGATACTTCACAAATTGATTAAGAACAGTAATCCAAATATATAAATATATATGTGTGTAAAAACTAGGCAAAAATAGAGATACTTAACTAACAAATTAAGAACAGTGATCCTAATATATATACTAGGCAGATATAGAAAGGTATTTATAAAAGAAAAATAATAATTATCATGGATATGAGGTATACAATGTAAAATAAAATTTAATTAAATAGTAACACACATACAAAATGTGTTTACAGGACCCCACGGAATACTCAGTGGGGATGTTGTGAATTTTGGAGCGGGCATGAGAAACATGAATGGACATGCATCATACTTTAGGAACAATATATTGTTGTAGTAGTACTAATACTTATATAAGTTATATGACTATACTGGGGACCATACTTACAACCCGCCACCCCCATGAAAAAAGGGGGAAGAGTCAGGATAAAGACAGAACCCACCTGCAAGTATAAATGTAAACAATTAATAAGGAATAAGAACAGAAAACAGGGAACCCTTTTTTAAAAATAAGGGTAATGTCTTTAGAGGATAGTAGCAATCTCAATACACTCATTGATATCCCCTAGCGAGAGTGCTTCCAGAGTATAGATCCAATAAGTCACATGGGCGCAAAGCTTCTTGAATCTTTCCGCCGCAGGGAGAGACTTAGGGATCTGTTTGATAACCCAGACCTTGAGGCCTTCGTGGACCCTTGGTGTAGCATAGCAAAGTGTCTGGAGACACAATGGGGGTCAGTGCCTCCCTCAATGTATCTTCTATGCTCACCAAATCTTTGCCTTAGGGCCCTAATAGTCCTGCCTACGTAAAGCAGGCCACATGAACAACTGAGTCCATAAATGACAAAATCTGATGAGCAGTTGAAGAATTCTTTCAACATATATGTTTTACTCTTGATAGTAAAGGACTTTTGTCCATGTTGGACGAATTTACATGTTTTGCATAACACCTTTTGGCATTGGTACATGCCTGTTAAAGGTAATAATATAGGCACAGAAGGTGGAGCTACAATAGGTTTAAGTCTACTAGGGGCAATCTTATTTTTTAAGTTGGGGGCCCTACGATACTTAACTTTGGGATGAGCAGGGAGTAATGTTTTTAAATGGGGATCCTGCTGTAGGATACCCCAATATTTCTGCAGTATCCATTCCATGTTTTTATATTTATTATGAAAGGTGGTTATGAACCTGCTCGAACAGTCTTTTTGTGATTGACTTGTTTTAGCAGGTTTCCCATGGAGATAGTGTTTGAATGCTTCTTCAGTCAAAGTTTCTGGGTATTTGTTTTTAGAGTTGAACTGAGTTCAATGTAATCAGAATCTTTGGTACAGTTCTGTCGAAGATGACAGAATTGAGCTTTTGGGATATTGGTGATTAGGGATGAGCCGAACACCCCCGGGTTCGGTTCGAACCAGAACCTTCGAACGGACCGAAAGTTCGCGCGAATTTTCGAACCCTATACGTTATAATGGACGCGAACGTTCGAAATCAAAAGTGCTAATTACAACGGCCAATATGCATGTTAATGTCATAAAACAGGTTTGGGGACCCGGTCCTGCCCCAGGGGACATATATCAATGCAAAAAGAACTTTTAAAAACTAACGTTTTTTCGGGAGCAGTCATTTTAATGATGCATAAAGTGAAAAAAAAAAAAGTGAAATTTTCCTTTAAATATGGTACCTGGGGGGTGTCTAAAGTATGCCTGTGAAGTGGCATGTGTTTTTCCCGTGTTTAGAACTATCCTTGCACAAAATGACATTTGTAAAGGAAAAAAAGAAGCCATTTTAAAACCACTTGCGGCTTTAGGTTTGATCTTAAGTAGAATCTGAACAGGTACATTATGAAGTGTAGCTCCATCCCAAAAAAATCTATTTTTAAGCTTTTTGGAGAACATAGGGAGGGGTTATCACCCCTGTAACATTTGCTGTCTTTGCACATCTGTTCAGAACATGTCACCTCACTTTCCGTCCCAATGACAAATGTTTTTGGAAAAGTGGGGTTTTAATTGAAACAAGGATTGGTGATAAAGTATCAGTAGAGAGGAGATACCTTTTTCCCAAATTAAATCTAACAGGATAGAATTTCCCTTCCTAGGGGTAGATTTCCTCTCACTTCCTGTTTTCTCTTTCCATTTGCAAGTAGGAGTCGTTTGTAAGTTGGATGTTTGAAAGTAGGGGCCTGGCGTATATACTCTGCAGAAATTTGCCCTATTAGATGTTGGTGTAGCCACAAGACTGGTGGGCACAGGAATGGGCCCTGCTGTGAGTTAATAGATCAAGATTTGTAATTGCATGCACCTGTTGAACAGGGCAGAAAAATTGGGGGTGGTGGTGGTGGTGGTGGACGGTTTTGCCACAAGACTGTAAGCTCTCACAGTTACTCTTGGTGGGCGCAGGAATGGGCCCTGCTGTGAGTTATTAGATCAAGATTTGTAATTGCAAGCACCTGATGAACAGGGCAGAAAAATTGGGCCTTTGGCGGTGGTGGTGGACGGTGTTGCCACAAGACTGTAGGCCCTCATAGTTACTCTTGGTGGGCGCAGGAATGGGCCCTGCTGTGAGTTATTAGATCAAGATTTGTAATTGCAAGCACCTGATGAACAGGGCAGAAAAATTGGGCCTTTGGCGGTGGTGGTGGACGGTGTTGCCACAAGACTGCAGGCCCTCATAGTTACTCTTGGTGGGCGCAGGAATGGGCCCTGCTGTGAACTATTAGATCAAGATTTGTAATTACCCGCCCCTGTTAAACAGGGGCTGAAAAATTGTGCCTTAGGCACTGGTGCTGGTGCCACAACACTGCAACCCCTCACAGAGACTGTACTTGGAGCACAGCAGTCACACGTGTTGCGAAGCATTTTTTTAAAAAATTGTAAGTACACGCCCCTGTTAAACAGGGGCTGAAAAATTGTGCCTTAGGCACTGGTGCTGGTGCCACAACACTGCAACACGGCCCTCACAGAGACTGTACTTGGAGCACAGCAGTCACACGTGTTGCGAAGCATTTTTTTTTAAAAATTGTAAGTACCCGCCCCTGTTAAAACAGGGGCTGAAAAATTGTGCCTTAGGCACTGGTGCTGGTGCCACAACACTGCAACACGGCCCTCACAGAGACTGTACTTGGAGCACAGCAGTCACACGTGTTGCGAAGCATTTTTTTTAAAAATTGTAAGTACACGCCCCTGTTAAACAGGGGCTGAAAAATTGTGCCTTAGGCACTGGTGTGGTGGCATGGATCATTGAGGAGGAGGAAGAGGATAGTCAGTGAACATAAGAGGACAGTCACTCAGCATCAGCATAGGCAGTCTTGAAGGGATGTGACATTAAAAATTATTCGGTTATATCCGCCTCAGGTGCCTGGTAGCTGGTGGTGATCCAAGACTGATTCATTTTGATGAATGTCAGTCGATCAACCGAGGCGGTGGACAGGCGCACCCTATGATCAGTCACAAATCCTCCAGCAGCACTGAATGTGCGTTCGGAAAGAACGCTGGAGGCAGGACAGGCCAGTAGCTCAATTGCATACTGTGCAAGCTCTGGCCAGTGATCCATCCTCAGGACCCAGTAAGCCAGAGGATTTTCGGTGGGAAAGGTGTCCAAGTCTGACCTTGCCCCAAGGTATTCCTGCACCATGTATATCAGACGCTGGCGATGGTTGCTGGAACCGATCATACCTTGGGGCTGCGGACTAAAAAAATTGTCTGAACGCATCGGTCAGACGTCCACCTTCCCCACCGCTCCTTCTGCCACTGACCGAAGCCTCAGCAACTCGTCGCCCAGGACCAGGAGTTTGTAGCCTCCCAGTTTCTGGGAACGCGTTGCACAGACCTTTCTGCAAGGCCTCCCTGAGATGTCTCATCCTCTGCTCCCTCTGCGACGGCAAGATAAGGTCCGCAACCTTACCCTTTGTACCGCGGATCAAGGAGAGTGGCCAGCCAGTAATGGTCCCTCTCTCCTTGATCCGAAGAACACGAGGATCCTTCCGCAGGCTTTGCAGGATCAGGGAGGCCATGCAGCGTAGGTTAGCTGAGGCATTCGGTCCGGAGTCTTCTGGGTCACTGAGGATGACATGATCGCCAGCCACCTCCTCCCAGCCACGTACAAGTCCACTGGCTTGTTGGGACTGTACATCATCCCTAAAAGACTGCTGCTGCTGATGCTGAGTGCCAGGCTCCACCTCCATGCTCACACAATCCTCCTCCTCCTCCTCCTCCTCCTCATCCTCTTCCTGTGTGATGGGTGGGACAGAAGGAACACTGTCCGGATAAAGGGGGCCTTGAGAGGCAAGGAAGTCCTCCTCTTCCTGCCTCTGTTCTGCCTCAAGTGCCCTGTCCATTATCCCACGCAGCGTATGCTCCAACAGGTGGACAAGAGGGACAGTGTCACTGATGCATGCACTGTCACTGCTCACCATCCTCGTGGCCTCCTCAAATGGTGAGAGGACAGTGCATGCATCCCTGATCATGCTCCACTGACGTGGGGAAAAAAAACCAAGCTCCCCTGACCCTGTCCTGGTGCCGTAGTCGCAAAGGTACTCATTGATGGCCCTCTGCTGCGTGTGCAGTCGCTGCAGCATGGCCAACGTTGAGTTCCACCTGGTGGGCATGTCAGATATTAGGCGGTTCTTGGGCAGGTTCAGCTCCTTTTGCAGCTCAGTCAGCCGAGCACTGGCATTATAAGATCGGCGGAAATGCACACAGACTTTCCTGGCCTGCCTCAGGACATCCTGTAAGCCTGGGAACCTGCCCAAGAACCGCTGCACCACCAGGTTGAGGACGTGAGCCATGCAGGGCACATGGGTGAGCTGCCCCTGTCGCAGGGCGGAGAGGAGGTTGGTGCCATTGTCAGAAATGACCATTCCTGGCTTAAGCTGACGTGGCGTCAACCACCTCTCGGCCTGCCCCTGCAGAGCTGCCAGAACCTCTGGCCCAGTGTGGCTCCTGTCCCCCAAACACACCAGCGCAAGCACGGCATGGCATCTTTTTGCCTGCGTACTTGCGTAGCCCCTTGTACGCCTACGGAGCACCGCTGGTTCCAAGGACAGAGCACTGGAGGAAGAAGAAGAGGAGGGGGGTGGAGGAGAGAGGTGTGTCACAACCAGTAGCAGTAGTCGCGTTTTGGAGGCGTGGTGGCGGAACAACCTCCAACACTACTGCACCTTGTCCTGCATCCCTCCCAGCTGCCAATAGAGTGACCCAATGGCCGTGAAAGAAAGGTACCGTCCCTGTCCATGCCTGCTGGACCATGAGTCAGCGGTAATATGCACCTTACCGCTGACCGCCCTGTCCAGCGAGGCATGGACATTGCCCTCCACATGCCGGTAGAGAGACGGAATCGCCTTCCGCGAGAAAAAGTGGCGTTTGGGAACCTGCCACTGAGGAACCGCACATTGAACAAACTCACGGAAGGGGGCCGAGTCTACCAACTGAAAAGGCAGCAGTTGAAGTGCTAGCAATTTAGCAAGGCTAGCATTCAACCGCTGGGCATGTGGATGGCTGGGAGTGTACTTCTTTCTACGGTCCAGCAGCTGGGGCAGGGAAATTTGCCTGCTGCATTCGGACGTCGGTGTACTGCAAGTACTTGGTTGTGACACACCGAATTCTACACCTTCAGTCCTCTCAGAGCAGCTTTCAGAGAGGACTGAAGGTGTAGTGGGGATGGAGATCCCAGCTGAGGAGGAGCAAGGAGAGGTCCGCTTAGTTCTTTGGTGTGGGTCTTTTATGTGTGCCTGCCAACGAGCTGCATGGCAGGTCGCCATATGTCTGGTCATGCTTGTCGTGCCCAAGCGGCTGATGTTTTGGCCACGCGAGATACGCTTGAGACAAATATTGCAAATAGCAGTGGTGCGATCTGCTGCACTCGTCTCAAAAAAGGCCCACACCAAAGAACTTTTCTGATAACGTGCAGAGGCAGCGCCCTGCACAGGCGGAGCTCTGCGGTGTTGTACAGTTGCTGTGCTGGCCTCTACCTGGCCTCCAGGGGCATCCTGCCTCGTTGGACATGTGACGCCGCATCCTCCTCCTCCTCGTCCTCCTCCTCATCCTCTCTCCCTTGAGGCACCCACGTGGAGTCAGTGACCTCATCATCCCCTCCCTCTTCACCACTAGAGCAAACCTGGCAGTAAGCTGCAGCTGGTGGAACTGTACTGCCAGATTCCTCAAGCTGGGTATCGTCATCCGAGCCTTCGAATCGTTGGGCATCCTCCTGGAGCATGTACCCAACACTGTGCTCAAAGAGTTCGGGGGACTCCTCAGGAGGACATGGTGGGTCTAGGGAAGGGGTGGCTGATGATGCTCTGTCAGTACCCTGAGCCTGGGTGAGAGAGGATGAGGAGGATGAGGAGGGCTTGGTCATCCATTCTACAAGCCTTCAGCATGATGCGGCTCCACATGTCCAGCTGCCGAAAACAAAGACGCGCGTGTCCCATGGCCACGTGCTGATGACGATGCACGACCACGTCCACGTCCACGGCCACGTCCACTAGAAACAGAGCCTGCCTGCCCTGTGTTCTTGGCTCTGCACGCTCTGCCTCCCCTTGGCGGTCTTCCAGCCATTGTAGTCGGTAGTCCTGTGGGTGCTGCTGAGAAGAAAATATAGGAGCTCTGTGTGATGCCACTAACACACTAGAAGTCCTATGGGTGCTTCTGCAAAGAAAATAGAGGAGCTCTGTGTGATGCCACTAACACACTAGAAGTCCTGTGGGTGCTTATGCAAAGAAAATAGAGGAGCTCTGTGTGATGCCACTAACACACTAGAAGTCCTGTGGGTGCTTCAGCAAAGAAAATAGAGGAGCTCTGTGTGATGCCACTAACACACTAGAAGTCCTGTGGGTGCTGCTGAGAAGAATATATAGGAGCTCTGTGTGATGCCACTAACACACTAGAAGTCCTATGGGTGCTTCTGCAAAGAAAATAGAGGCGCTCTGTGTGATGCCACTAACACACTAGAAGTCCTGTGGGTGCTTATGCAAAGAAAATAGAGGAGCTCTGTGTGATGCCACTAACACACTAGAAGTCCTGTGGGTGCTGCTGAGAAGAATATATAGGAGCTCTGTGTGATGCCACTAACACACTAGAAGTCCTGTGGGTGCTTCTGCAAAGAAAATAGAGGAGCTCTGTGTGATGCCACTAACACACTAGAAGTCCTGTGGGTGCTTATGCAAAGAAAATAGAGGAGCTCTGTGTGATGCCACTAACACACTAGAAGTCCTGTGGGTGCTGCTGAGAAGAATATATAGGAGCTCTGTGTGATGCCACTAACACACTAGAAGTCCTATGGGTGCTTCTGCAAAGAAAATAGAGGAGCTCTGTGTGATGCCACTAACACACTAGAAGTCCTGTGGGTGCTTATGCAAAGAAAATAGAGGAGCTCTGTGTGATGCCACTAACACACTAGAAGTCCTGTGGTGCTGCTGAGAAGAATATATAGGAGCTCTGTGTGATGCCACTAACACACTAGAAGTCCTGTGGGTGCTTCTGCAAAGAAAATAGAGGAGCTCTGTGTGATGCCACTAACACACTAGAAGTCCTGTGGGTGCTTATGCAAAGAAAATAGAGGAGCTCTGTGTGATGCCACTAACACACTAGAAGTCCTGTGGGTGCTGCTGAGAAGAATATATAGGAGCTCTGTGTGATGCCACTAACACACTAGAAGTCCTATGGGTGCTTCTGCAAAGAAAATAGAGGAGCTCTGTGTGATGCCACTAACACACTAGAAGTCCTGTGGGTGCTTATGCAAAGAAAATAGAGGAGCTCTGTGTGATGCCACTAACACACTAGAAGTCCTGTGGGTGCTGCTGAGAAGAATATATAGGAGCTCTGTGTGATGCCACTAACACACTAGAAGTCCTATGGGTGCTTCTGCAAAGAAAATAGAGGAGCTCTGTGTGATGGGACTAACACACTTCAAGTCCTATAGGTGCTTCTGGGAAGAAAATATAGCTCTGTGTGTGTGATGGGACTAACACACTTCAAGTCCTATAGGTGCTTCTGGAAGAAAATATAGCTCTGTGTGTGTGATGGGACTAACACACTTCAAGTCCTATAGGTGCTTCTGGGAAGAAAATATAGCTCTGTGTGTGTGATGGGACTAACACACTTCAAGTCCTATAGGTGCCTCTGGGAACAAAATATAGCTCTGTGTGTGTGATGGGACTAACACACTTCAAGTCCTATAGGTGCTTCTGGGAAGAAAATATAGCTCTGTGTGTGTGATGGGACTAACACACTTCAAGTCCTATAGGTGCTTCTGGGAAGAAAATATAGCTCTGTGTGTGTGATGGGACTAACACACTTCAAGTCCTATAGGTGCTTCTGGGAAGAAAATATAGCTCTGTGTGTGTGATGGGACTAACACACTTCAAGTCCTATAGGTGCTTCTGGGAAGAAAATATAGCTCTGTGTGTGTGATGGGACTAACACACTTCAAGTCCTATAGGTGCTTCTGGGAAGAAAATATAGCTCTGTGTGTGTGATGGGACTAACACACTTCAAGTCCTATAGGTGCTTCTGGGAACAAAATATAGCTCTGTGTGTGTGATGGGACTAACACACTTCAAGTCCTATAGGTGCTTCTGGGAACAAAATATAGCTCTGTGTGTGTGATGGGACTAACACACTTCAAGTCCTATAGGTGCTTCTGGAAGAAAATATAGCTCTGTGTGTGTGATGGGACTAACACACTTCAAGTCCTATAGGTGCTTCTGGGAACAAAATATAGCTCTGTGTGTGTGATGGGACTAACACACTTCAAGTCCTATAGGTGCTTCTGGGAACAAAATATAGCTCTGTGTGTGTGATGGGACTAACACACTTCAAGTCCTATAGGTGCTTCTGGGAACAAAATATAGCTCTGTGTGTGTGATGGGACTAACACACTTCAAGTCCTATAGGTGCTTCTGGGAACAAAATATAGCTCTGTGTGTGTGATGGGACTAACACACTTCAAGTCCTATAGGTGCTTCTGGGAAGAAAATATAGCTCTGTGTGTGTAATGGGACTAACACACTTCAAGTCCTATAGGTGCTTCTGGGAAGAAAATATAGCTCTGTGTGTGTAATGGGACTAACACACTTCAAGTCCTATAGGTGCTTCTGGAAGAAAATATAGCTCTGTGTGTGTAATGGGACTAACACACTTCAAGTCCTATAGGTGCTTCTGGGAACAAAATATAGCTCTGTGTGTGTAATGGGACTAACACACTTCAAGTCCTATAGGTGCTTCTGGGAAGAAAATATAGCTCTGTGTGTGTAATGGGACTAACACACTTCAAGTCCTATAGGTGCTTCTGGGAAGAAAATATAGCTCTGTGTGTGTAATGGGACTAACACACTTCAAGTCCTATAGGTGCTTCTGGGAACAAAATATAGCTCTGTGTGTGTAATGGGACTAACACACTTCAAGTCCTATAGGTGCTTCTGGGAAGAAAATATAGCTCTGTGTGTGTAATGGGACTAACACACTTCAAGTCCTATAGGTGCTTCTGGGAAGAAAATATAGCTCTGTGTGTGTAATGGGACTAACACACTTCAAGTCCTATAGGTGCTTCTGGGAAGAAAATATAGCTCTGTGTGTGTAATGGGACTAACACACTTCAAGTCCTATAGGTGCTTCTGGAAGAAAATATAGCTCTGTGTGTGTAATGGGACTAACACACTTCAAGTCCTATAGGTGCTTCTGGGAACAAAATATAGCTCTGTGTGTGTAATGGGACTAACACACTTCAAGTCCTATAGGTGCTTCTGGGAAGAAAATATAGCTCTGTGTGTGTAATGGGACTAACACACTTCAAGTCCTATAGGTGCTTCTGGGAAGAAAATATAGCTCTGTGTGTGTAATGGGACTAACACACTTCAAGTCCTATAGGTGCTTCTGGGAAGAAAATATAGCTCTGTGTGTGTAATGGGACTAACACACTTCAAGTCCTATAGGTGCTTCTGGGAAGAAAATATAGCTCTGTGTGTGTAATGGGACTAACACACTTCAAGTCCTATAGGTGCTTCTGGGAACAAAATATAGCTCTGTGTGTGTAATGGGACTAACACACTTCAAGTCCTATAGGTGCTTCTGGGAAGAAAATATAGCTCTGTGTGTGTAATGGACTAACACACTTCAAGTCCTATAGGTGCTTCTGGGAACAAAATATAGCTCTGTGTGTGTAATGGGACTAACACACTTCAAGTCCTATAGGTGCTTCTGGGAACAAAATATAGCTCTGTGTGTGTAATGGGACTAACACACTTCAAGTCCTATAGGTGCTTCTGGGAAGAAAATATAGCTCTGTGTGTGTAATGGGACTAACACACTTCAAGTCCTATAGGTGCTTCTGGGAACAAAATATAGCTCTGTGTGTGTAATGGGACTAACACACTTCAAGTCCTATAGGTGCTTCTGGGAAGAAAATATAGCTCTGTGTGTGTAATGGGACTAACACACTTCAAGTCCTATAGGTGCTTCTGGAACAAAATATAGCTCTGTGTGTGTAATGGGACTAACACACTTCAAGTCCTATAGGTGCTTCTGGGAAGAAAATATAGCTCTGTGTGTGTAATGGGACTAACACACTTCAAGTCCTATAGGTGCTTCTGGGAAGAAAATATAGCTCTGTGTGTGTAATGGGACTAACACACTTCAAGTCCTATAGGTGCTTCTGGGAAGAAAATATAGCTCTGTGTGTGTAATGGGACTAACACACTTCAAGTCCTATAGGTGCTTCTGGGAACAAAATATAGCTCTGTGTGTGTAATGGGACTAACACACTTCAAGTCCTATAGGTGCTTCTGGGAAGAAAATATAGCTCTGTGTGTGTAATGGGACTAACACACTTCAAGTCCTATAGGTGCTTCTGGGAAGAAAATATAGCTCTGTGTGTGTAATGGGACTAACACACTTCAAGTCCTATAGGTGCTTCTGGGAAGAAAATATAGCTCTGTGTGTGTAATGGGACTAACACACTTCAAGTCCTATAGGTGCTTCTGGGAACAAAATATAGCTCTGTGTGTGTAATGGGACTAACACACTTCAAGTCCTATAGGTGCTTCTGGGAAGAAAATATAGCTCTGTGTGTGTAATGGGACTAACACACTTCAAGTCCTATAGGTGCTCCTGGGAAGAAAATATAGCTCTGTGTGTGTAATGGGACTAACACACTTCAAGTCCTATAGGTGCTTCTGGGAAGAAAATATAGCTCTGTGTGTGTAATGGGACTAACACACTTCAAGTCCTATAGGTGCTTCTGGGAAGAAAATATAGCTCTGTGTGTGTAATGGGACTAACACACTTCAAGTCCTATAGGTGCTTCTGGGAACAAAATATAGCTCTGTGTGTGTAATGGGACTAACACACTTCAAGTCCTATAGGTGCTTCTGGGAAGAAAATATAGCTCTGTGTGTGTAATGGGACTAACACACTTCAAGTCCTATAGGTGCTTCTGGGAACAAAATATAGCTCTGTGTGTGTAATGGGACTAACACACTTCAAGTCCTATAGGTGCTTCTGGGAACAAAATATAGCTCTGTGTGTGTAATGGACTAACACACTTCAAGTCCTATAGGTGCTTCTGGGAACAAAATATAGCTCTGTGTGTGTAATGGGACTAACACACTTCAAGTCCTATAGGTGCTTCTGGGAACAAAATATAGCTCTGTGTGTGTAATGGGACTAACACACTTCAAGTCCTATAGGTGCTTCTGGGAACAAAATATAGCTCTGTGTGTGTGATGGGACTAACACACTTCAAGTCCTATAGGTGCTTCTGGGAAGAAAATATAGCTCTGTGTGTGTAATGGGACTAACACACTTCAAGTCCTATAGGTGCCTCTGGGAACAAAATATAGGAGCTCTGCCTGCCTGCCACGAACACACTACAAGTCCTATAGGTGCTTCTGGTAACAAAATATAGGAGCTCTGCCTGCCTGCCACGAACACACTACAAGTCCTATAGGTGCTTCTGGTAACAAAATATAGGAGCTCTGCCTGCCTGCCACGAACACACTACAAGTCCTATAGGTGCTTCTGGTAACAAAATATAGGAGCTCTGCCTGCCTGCCACGAACACACTACAGGTCCTATAGGTGCTTCTGGTAACAAAATATAGGAGCTCTGCCTGCCTGCCACGAACACACTACAAGTCCTATAGGTGCTTCTGGTAACAAAATATAGTAGCTCTGCCTGCCTGCCACGAGCACACTACAAGCCCCTCTTTCTCAATCAATCTTTGTAACTGAATCTATCTAACTCAATCTCTGTAAGTGAATCTCTCTAACTATCTAAATGCAGCAGAGTGTCACAGAATCAGCCTGCTCAATCTGCGCCGGAACAGCATGTGACCGGCGCAGACGGCGTGGCGGCGTTTTATAGGGGGGGGCGTGTACTACAGCCCCTGAGCTGTAATTGGCTACAGGCGTCCTGCCTGTAGCCAATTATGGCTCTTCGAGTTTCCGGGGCTGTGATTGGCCAAGCATGCGGGGTCACAGTGCATGCTTGGCCAATCATCAGCCAGCAATGCACTGCGTCGGCCGCGCCGGCCGCAATGCATTGCGGGGCCGCGCGCATCACACGAACGTGATGCGAGCGGCCAAAATAGTTCTGGGCTCGCCGAGCGAGCGAACGCCCGGTGCTCGATGCGAACGTGGGTTCGCATCGAGCACCGGGCCCATCCCTATTGGTGATCCATTTTGGATAATGGCAACTGAGTTCAATGTAATCAGAATCTTTGGTACAGTTCTGTCAAAGATGACAGAATTGACCTTTTTGGGATATTGGTGATCCATTTTGGATAATAGCAACTGTTAAAATGTAAATAAGAGTTGCCTGCTGTTGGTTTACTGTAATTTTTTGATAGTTTGGCCTTCATGTCCTAACTCCAAATCTAAACAGGCCATAGTGTCTGGATCAGAAACTGATGTAAATGATAACCTGTAGTCCATTTGTTAAAAAAAAAAAAATGATAACCCGTAGGGGTTATCATTACAACGTTGGACAAAAGGGGCGATGAGATCAGGGGCACCGTCCCAAATAATGATCACATCATCAATGTATGTTTATATTTGCTGCAAAGGGATTGTTTTGGTAAATATAATTTGTTTCCCAGAAGCCCATAGCAAGGTTTGCACATGAGGGTGCAAAGTTTGCCCCCATAGCTGTACCTTGTATTTGTTGATAGAATTCTCCATCGAAAGTAAAATAATTATACGTCAGGCAAAATTCTGCCGCCTCCACAATGAATCTTGCCTGACGCATATTGATAATGGGGTCCCTGGACAAAAATTGCTCCAATGCCATGAGTCCAAAAGCATGTGGAATTGAGGTGTACAGGGAACAAAAGTAAAAGCCAAAGTAAGAGGATTCCCACAGGTAAGGTGACAGAAGTTCTAAGAGATGTGTTCCGTCACGAATGAATGACTGCAATTGTAGAACTATTGGTTGCAGAAACTGGTCTATATACAAGCTAAACCCAGTTGTAACACTGTCCATTGCCGCTACAATTGGTCTGCCTGGAGTGTACTCTAAGTTTTTGTGAATCTTAGGCAAGTAATAAAAATATGGGATTTGATAGAAATTCTTTCGCAGGAAAGAAAGGACCGGAATAAAATGCACTGCAGGGGAATGGTAATGTAGGGCCACACATGACAATGTGTCAAGTGACACACTTTACAGGCTAGAGGGGTGGTATTGTTTGGTGAGGGGCTGGACTGGGCAAGGGGAGTGACCATACAAAAGGGGGGGCGGAGTCACGGGAGTCAGTGCGGGAAGAGACAGCGCTCGAGGAGGCAGTTTTTCCCACCCACCCTCCCTTTATGTGTGTTTTATGTTGGATGTGTTAATGTTCTCATTGTCGTTTCAGGTCGTTTGAAGTGGTTCGTCATGACAGCTGGGGGGTTGGCGTTGGTTGTTTTGTTGGTCAGTGACAGCAGCATTTATAGAGGTGGTAAGTGGGTGGGGGGCTCATCAATAGATGGCCCCTCCTTGTGTACATCAAACGTTGTTGATGTTTACTGGTATTTTGCACTGCGGGAAAGTTGGTTATCGTGTGGTACAGAGAGAAACCCATAGGTTTCTGTATATCCCGCAGTGCCCCCTGGTGTTTGATATTGATAGATATCATGGAGATGGTATAAGCACTTAGCTCCGTCACTGACCAATAAAGTGGGTATAACCTGTTTTTGTTTTCAGGTTCAGAAGTGGTCTGAAAAAGTTAATGTTATGTGTTATTTATGTTTTATTTATAAATAAGAAATTGGAGTTCTTATTTTGGTTATTTAATAAATAAGCTGTTGTGGCCATTCAACTCCATAACTGGTGTGGTCTCTTATTTATTAAGGTGGGTAAGAAATTATATGGAGTTAAGGCTTTACAGCTTAGAGGGTTATATCTGGGCTACACTGGTCCATTTTAGTAATGATTCCATCTTGAAGAGCGGAGGAGATAAGTATGTCGGCTTCCTTAGCGAATTCTGTCGTAGGATCCTTGGTGAGTTTGGCATATGTAGCTTTATCTGAAAGGAGTCTGTAGGACTCCTTCAGATAGTCGGACCTGTTTTGGAGTACTATACCACCTCCTTTATCGGCTGACTTTATCACCAAATCTTCTGCATGTATGAGTTGGTCAAGTGCCTTAATTTTAGAGGGTGAAAGGTTGTTGGATTTGGAGATGGAAGTGGAATTACACAATTTTAGTAGGTTTGCATAGACGACTCTGTAAAAGCTTTCAATATATGGGCCCTTTGATTGTGTAGGAAAAAAGATGGACTTAGGTTTCAATGAAGAATGAACAATTGGAGGGTGTGACAGACCTAGCCGGGACACAGGCTTTTTGAGAGGACTAAATGCGAGCCTCTTGCCGACTGATTATGGGCCCTGGATTTTAAGGGGCACGGGGTGAATGAGAACCCCACTATAATCTATGCTAGTCAGATTATATGATGTATATATAATGTGTGTTGTCCCATGCTGTTGGGGACACACACTGTCAGATGCTAATACCCTGTTTCCCCTAAAATAAGACCTAGCGTGATTGTCAGTGATGGCTGCAATATAAGCCCTACCCCCCAAATAAGCCCCAGTTAAAGTCCTTGTAGGTATTATTTTCAGGGTAGGGCTTATTTTCGGGGGAAACAGGGTAGGGCTTATTTTGGTGGTAGGGCTTATATTTCAGCCATCACCGACAATCACGCTAGGTCTTATTTTCAGGGAAACAGGGTATCATCAACTCCAGCCACCTGTCTGTTGTCTTGTATAATGTAAATGAGGCTAGTCTGGCTTGACACAGATTCTAAAGAGTATTTCACCTATTGTTGTATGTGCTAATTAACCCTGCAATTGAATGAAGGAGTTCAGTGTTGATTAAGATAATTAGCTCATGCTAATTATGTTAGGTTTTAGTCATCCGGCTGTATATATTTGTGTGACATCTCAAATAAAAGTCATTCCTGATGTACTCCAAGACTGGTGTTCTCTAGTTCTTGGGGGTTCCTATAGCCAGATACATTGGACTCATGTTCCAGGACTTAGGAAGTGGTATACTGACGGAAGCTCCGTCACAGAGGGGACAGAACTAAATGCTGTGTAAGCAATCTCAATGTCACCTCGTCATTATTTGATATATCCAAATCATCAATGTCAAAGTGAGATGACTCTGAAAGAGATTCGGATGAGACTATGGTAAATCCAGTTAGAGACATGGCATCGGAGTCATTAGAATTATTTTTGTCTTTTTCTTGTTTGATATGAAAATATCTCTTTATGGTGAGATTACGTATGTAGCTATTAAGATCTTTAAAAAGAACAAAAGGATTGGGTTTGTTGATATGTGCAAAGTTAAGTCTGTGACTCAAAAGGGAAGTATCTGCGGGAGATAGACTATGGGAAGACAGATTGAATATCTTTTTTCTGGGGTTTGAGATCGGAGGAGGACTGGGCACTAAAAAAGAGGGTGTAGAGCAACCTGCTGAAACAGATGTATTATTACTGGGAGGAGTAGATAAGGGAACACCAAAATACAAAGGATTTAATGAAGCGTCTTCTGATTGTTACATGGGTTCTGAGGGTATGTGCTCAATAGTAGTAGGGGTAGGTTTGTTGGCTCGATTAGTACTGATAGAGGGTGCTGGAACTAAAGGTTCATAAATGGAACTGGTGGGTTGTTTAGAAGGATTAGGTTGCAACGTTTGTGATAGACTGGATGGTCTATTATAAAACCGATTGAGGGCACTAATTAGTTTGTCAGTCTTAATGCTAATGTAATCTTTCTTTTTACTGAAAAGGTGACTGGCAGAGGAATGTGAGGAGGACTGATGGGGAATATAAAAACATGAATTGTCATTTGGATGTCTAGTAGGAGCAATATTACAATAAGGTTTAATGTTCTTCACAGAAGGAGGGGGATAATTAGGAAGTGCAGAATTGCCTCTTCTGTAATTAGACTCATGAGAAGCTGGGAATATAGGTGGTTTGGGAACAGGATAATGAACATTATTTTTGTTCCAGGAAAAAATCCGATTGGAGTTATAGTCATCGAGATCACGTTTGAATTTCCCCATTTTCATGTTAATAAGATCATCCTCATCTCTTTTTGTATTTTTAAGTATCTCTAGCCATAACAGTGGAATGGGTACTGAATAGCCAGAGATTTCTTCTATAATGGCTTTAACCTGTTGGCTCAATTTATTGAACCTATTAGTTCTGTGAGAAATTAGGATCCCCATCCATTTTACTGTGCAGAATTCTGTGATACTGGCCCATTCTTTGGATCCATCATCATCCAAAAAGATGGGACAGTCCTCCGTTACTCGCAGACCTCGAGGTGAGACTTTAATATCAATACATTGTTGCAAAAATAATTTATCCCACCACTGCAAGTTGGTTGTGTGGATCATTCTTTCTAGTTGTTTGGATAAGCCACCCTCTGCCAAAGGAGGAAGAGGTGAAAGAGGAAGGGAAGAAGGAAGAAATGGTAAATGCAGAAGGGGAGGAGGAGGGGAGCAGCCTCTGCAACAGTGTTAAACTGAGTTTGAGCATGTGGGGTGCCACAGATGGGGCAGCTGGCAGGCAGCTGATGTTGGCACTGCCTGGTATGACCGGTATGACAGGTAAAATGGCCACAAACCCCACTGGCTTGATTAAGGACCTCTTTGAAGCTAAGGTACTTTATGATGAACTGTTGCACAATCAGGTTTAGGCATGTACCAGGCAAGGTACATGTATGTTTTTCTCAGGTGAAGGGCACTTGGTGCTGCTGTTACACAAAACCTTGCCTGACTGAAGATGGTGTGGGGTCAGCCACCTCTCAGCCTAAGCCTGGAGATCTGCCAGCAGCTCTGGCCCAGTGTGGCTAGTTTATCCCAGGCACATAAGCTGCAACGTTTAGCCTGGGATGTTGCATACTTTCTGGGGGCTTGGGGGAACTGCTGGTCCAAGGAGCTGGAAATAGTGGGACACATGGTGATACCACCAGCTCCTGTGATGTGCTCCATCCTGCATTGCTTTCCAGCCACCAGATGGTTCACCCAATGTGTAGGGTTTCTACCCATGCTTACAGGACAATGGGAAAGGCAAATATAGACAAAGTGAACAGTGTATTTGTCTTTAGTAATTCAACCCCAATATGTATATGGTCTAACAACACAGACACATTGTGATACACATGGTTGGCTTTCTGGGCAAAGTAATCAGGACTGGGTACCTACCACTGTGGTGTAGCACAGGCCATAAACTTACAAAAGGGGGCTGATTCCATGAACTGGAATGGAAGCATTAAGACGCTGGGCATGGAGCTGATTTGGGTATTTTTTTTTCTTTTGCCCCAGCAGCAGATATGTTAAATAAGACCTATATTGCAGTGTTCTGTGGACTGTCCCTGAGGATATTAGTAGCCTGTACCTGTGGATCGGTGCCACCAGAAGGACTAGGATGGATACTCTCTCCTGTCCTATGCAAGCTACCCCGGCAAAATCTTCCCTAACTGCTGTTCTTATCCCTCAAAATGTTCCTCCTTTGCAATTGATATCACCCAAGATGGTCTGCCTCATCACCCACTCCTTTCTGATCCCTGGAGCCCACTTTGCAGTAAGTTCTCGGCTGCTGGAACAGATTACTGCTCTACTTAGGGTGCCTAAAAGTGCCCCAGGTCTTCTACAATTCTAACAACTAGATAGATAGATAGATAGATACTGTATATACAAATAAACAAGGTTATACAAATTGAACACTGGTAGACACAAACCTATGATTGTGTTAAAATAGTTTTGCATATTGGTTTGTGGACATCAGAAAAGCACACATAAATAAGATTCTTGGACATCCCATCCCAGCCCATGAGCTCAACCCACGAGTCGCTACCTCTTTGCAGCTATCTTCTGATAAGGCTTTCCACAAGATTTTTCAGTGTGTCTGTAGGAATTTGTGCCCATTCTGCCATATAAGCATTAGTAGGGTAGGGTAATGATGTTGTATGAGAACTGGCAATTGGCATCTGAATTTACGTTTATCCCAAGAGGTTTTGTGCAGGCCACTCAAGTTCTTCCACACAAAACTCATCAAAACTCATCAATCAATATCTTGGCTTTGTACACAGGGGCACAGTCGTGCTGAAAATAGAAAAGGACTTTCCCCAAACTTTTGCCATAGGGTTGGAAGTACACAATTGTCTAAAATGTCTTTGTATGCTGTAGCATTAACAGTATCTTTCACTGGAAACACCTGAACCAAATTATTTGGAGGGGCTTTCCAAATACTTTTGATTGTATAGTGCCTGTCTGAGTGGGCGTCAGGGTGTAAAAAGTTAACCAAAACTGTGGGTCTCATGTATCCTGTAGCATCTCCATCTCTCCATTGTGGAATTAAGGTATTTATAAGGGAATTATACGTGAACAGAAAGTTGCCATGAGTCCAAAACTCTGCTGCTATAAATAGCAGGGAATCCTTCTTACAAGTGTGATCTCCCAGAGTGCTCTTTCATCTCCTAGCTGGTAAAGCTCTTTATAAGGCTGGTTATATGGAAATACTTTAAATACCAAAAATAAAAACCCAGCAGCAATGTCTACACATATTCAGGGCTCAGTGAAAGACACTCAGTTCTGGGTTCCCAGGATCTAGAATGATAAGCTTCTCAGTTTAACTCTTCAAGCGAAACTTCTTTGCCAACAAAAATAATTAGATTACCCAGATGGCCTAAGTGAAGTTACCATATTTTGGATGGATTTACAGCGCTCTATCTAGCTGGCTTTAGGTTACGCTTACAAAAATATTAAACTCCCACGGAAGCCTTGATTTAGGTTTCAGATTGAACTCCAAGTATTTTATAGCTTGAATATTATATTTCGTTATTATTTTTCTACGGTTTTAGAAGTCGCATCTAATACGTCCCAGCTCGGACCTAGACATAAAACAGTCTCTAGTGCGAAACATTAACTCTAGAGTCGGACTCAAACATTTAGTATGGAAACCAAATGGGATTCGATTAACCAGGGGCACTGGGAGCCAACACATGCTGTGAATCACACACATATTTTCATGCTACTTCCATCAACCCCCCCCCCCCCCCCCCCCCCCCCCCCCCCCCACCATGATTATCAAACAACAGGCCTTCAGAAGGATGGAGAATACAACTTGTTTCTTTTAGAGCCTGCTCAGAACACTGCCACGCCATTCTACCTGCTCTGTTCACAGGGTCACCAGCCTGCCTGCTAGTATTGAAAATCTGCTAAAATGGTAGCCATATGCCATGACAGTAGATATTTTTTTTATCCACAATCTGTACTTGCTGAAGGTGTTCTTAGCCTGGAAAGTTAAAATTAATACAGCCACCACATCTAAAGACTGGTAAGCTGCAATATATTCGATTTTTGTTTTTGGGTTACATAATACACTTCAAACATCCCATTATTGTCTGTTCCCTGTTAATTAAATTGTATTATGCTGATCTTGATCGATCAGCAAGATACAGTGCATCCAGAAAGTATTATGTATTAAGTATTATGTTACAGCCTTATTCCAAAATTGAATAAATTTATTATTTTCTTCAAAATTCTACAAAAAATACCCCATAATGACCACATGAAAGAAGTTTGTTTGAAATCTTTGCAAATTTATAAAAAAAAAAAACGAAAAAAATCACATGTACATAAGAAGTCACAGCCTTTGCTTAATACTTTGTTGAAGCACCTTTGGCACTAATTACGGCCTCAAGTCTTTTTTAGTGTGATGCTACAAGCTTGGCACACATATTTTTGGGCAGTTTCCCCCATTCTTCTTTGCAGGACCTCTCAAGCCCCATCAAGTTGGATGGGGAGCGTCCGTGCACAGCCATTTTCAGATCTCTCCAGAGATGTTCAATCAGGTTCAAGTCTAGGCTCAGGCTGGGCCACTCAAGGACATTCACAGAGTTGTCCCATAGCCACTTCTTTATTATCTTGGCTGTGTGCTTAGGGTCATTATCCTTTTGGAAGATGAACCTTCATCCCAGTCTGAGGTCCAGAGTGCTCTGGAGCAGGTTTTCATCAAGGATGTCTCTGTACATTGCTGCATTCAACTTTCCCTCAATCCTGACTAGTCTCCCAGTTCCTGCCACTGAAAAACATCCCCACAGAATGATGCTGCCACCACCATGTTTCACTGTAGGGATGGTATTGACCAGGTAATGAGCAGTGCCTGATTTTCTTCAGACATGACACTTGCCATTCAGGCCAAAGTGTTCAAACTTTGTTTCATCACACCAGAGAATTTTGTTTCTTATGGTCTGAGAATCCTTCACATGCCTTTTTGGCAAAGGCCAAATAAGCTGTCATGTGCCTTTTACTGAGGAGTGGCTTCCATCTGATTAGTGGAGTGCTGCAAGGATGGTTGTTCTTCTGGAAGGTTCTCCTCTCTCCATAGAGAAAGAGCTTTGTCAGAGTGACCATCGGGTTCTTGGTCACCTCCCTGACTAAGGCCCTTCTCCCCTGATTGCTCAGTTTGGCCAGGCGGTCTGCTCTAGGAAGAGTCCTGGTGGTTCCAAACTTCTTTCATTTACGGATGATGGAGGCCACTGTGCTCATTGGGACCTTCAATGCTGCAGACTTTTTTCTGTACCCTTCCCCAGATCTTTGCCTTGATACAATTCTGTCTCGGAGGTCTATAGACAATTCCTTTGACTTCATGTCTTGGTTTGTGCTCTGACATGCACTGCTAACTGTGGGACCTTATATAGACAGTGTCAGTGATGCCTATCCAGTGCCACCTATCAGTGCCCATCAGTACCGCCTATCAGTGCCCATCAGTGCCACCTATCAGTGCCGGCAGTGCAGTCTATCAGCGCCGCCTATCAGTGCCCATCAGTTTTTCTTTTAAATTGTCAGTCTTTTTTCGTTTATAGCGCAAAAATTTAAAACCGCAGAGGGGATCAAATACTACCAAAAGAAAGCTCTATTTGTAGGAAGAAAATGGTAAAAATGTAGTTTGGGTACAGTGTTGCATGACCGCGAAATTGTCATTCAAAGTGCGACAGCGTTGAAAGCTAAAAATTGTCCTGGGCAGGAAGGCGGGAAAGTGTCTGGTATGGAAGTAGTTAAATACAAATATTTGTGTGTCATACATTAACCTAAATATCAAATAGCAACGAAAAGAGCCTTTTTGTCACAAAGTCCAAAACAGAAAACGAACAACATATATTTATCATCAGTATATAGATTATGTCACTAGAAAGGCAAAAAGAAATAAAGGATATGGGGAGGCAAAGAAAGGAAGGTGGGGGGGGAGGGGGGGTGATATGTGGGAAAGTACATATAAGGGGATATAGGTGAAAGCGGATAGACAACCAGGGTCGTGGTCACAAGCTAATCTGGCATCTCTGGCAATCTCAACCAGCAGACTAGTTATACCCAAGTTGATCGATCAGTCAACTTGGTACTTTCAGCCTGCCCATTAACATAGTTGCCAACATTGTAAAAAAAAATTTAGGGAGACTTATTTGCATGTAAGCCTTACTATGAGCCTTACTATAATTAGGGGCGGGGCTTTTGTTTGTAGGCATGACATATCAAAATAGTAAAGAAACGAGCGAGAAACGGGTGTGGTTTAGGTGGCATGGTGGGCGTGGCTTGAATGGGCGTGGCTCGAAAGGGGTATGGTTATAGTCTGAGATGAATGAGGGATCGAGGGAGAAAGAAAGAGAGAAAGGACAGCAGGCCTAGCTCCTACACCACAATAGAAATGTGTATTCCAGAAAGTTTAACAAATCAGCAGATAAAGATATTCTGAACACCTGGTGTTAGCGCTTCAATCATCCCAGCACCATGGTTGTTATGGTGTCAGGGTGATTGAAGCGCATTATTTCTATTAATACAGGTCTTGAATTTCCTTTCAAATTTGTCTGTTAGTGAACGTAAGAAATTATTAACCATTATTATATATATTTTTTTATTATTATTATTTATTAATAATAAATAGTAATAATAAAAACTATAATAATAGTTAAACTAATACACTAAAGGTATTGGAATTTCTTTTAAATTTGGCTGTTAGTGAACATAACAAATTATTAACCATTATTATAGTTCTTTTTTATTATTATTATTTATTAATAATAAATAATAATAATAAAATAGTTAAACTAATAAATTATAGGTATTGGAATTTCTTTCAAATTTGACTGTTAGTGAATGTAATGAATTATTAACCATTATTATAGTTTTTTATTATTATTATTATTATTATTATTTATTAATAATGAATTATAATAATAAAAACTATAATAGTAGTTATAAACTAATAAATATAGGTATTGGAATTTTCTTTCAAATTTGTCTGCCTGTTAGTAAACGTAATGAATACGAATTAAAAAAAAAATGAATACCGCATCTATACAAATGGAACGTACCGAATTAGAATTTTTCTGAATTTCCGAAATAACAAATACCACATTTATACAATTGAAACGTACTGAATACAAAAAATCCCCCAAACAAGGAATAAAACTTGCGGTGCCATCAATTGTTAAATGTACAAAGAACCTGCCTAGAAAAGACATACTTTGTCGAACACAACAAATGAAGCAAATCGCACAAACCGGAATGTGGCAAAATCGTCCAGGAGCTGTTTTGTCCTGCAAAACAAATTGGTATAATATTTCTTTTGTTTACATTAAAATTCATTCTAGCGTATTTGTTTTCTAATAATATGCGTTTGATAAATAACTGTGCAAATATCGTGTGACATAAAAAAAATTGCCGCCTTTTTATTCTGCAGAGCCTCTGCTTTCAGAAAATATATACTTTTTTGGGAGGGTTTACAGTCATTTCTGCTCATTTTAATGTGCAAAAACCTTTTTTTTTTTTTTTTTTTAAAGTCCCCGGCAGTGAAGGGGTTAAACAGTTGTTTACCAGACTGGCTGCAGATTTGAATTTTTGTCAGTTGGTGCTAAAAATAGAACACCTCATCCAGCTGCTGAGGCTGTGTGAATTCAGTCTACAGACAGGAATAAAGTGTTCAGGCACATAGAAGGCTCAATAGATTTGAGCTGCAGCTCAGAAATTTTGCTGTGGCTGTCTCTCTGCAGTGTTGCGAGTTCTAACAATGACACGATTTATGAGAAAGAACGGTTACAAAGCGAAGAATCTTCTGAAAAACGACAAAGAGGAATCTGTTTTATTGCTAAATGTGCGCCCTTTAACAGGGGAGCACCAGGCAAATCCACCGCCCCAAACTACCGCCCCTAAAAGGGGAGGAGCTAGGGCTATTGGGGAGAGGGTCAGGGCTGCCATAGGTAGAATCTGGCCCTGCAAACGCCCCAAAATCCCAGAAGATGACGTTCATAGTAAGTAATATATTAGTTACAATGCAAGGTCACATGATATGAGAAATCTTCCCTTTAAAAAGAGCACATTATGTAATCTTTGTAACATTTATTAAGTGCTTTCGATATTCCTCGTTGTTTTTATATATATATATATATATATATATATATATATATGTATATATATATATATATATATATATATATATATATATATATATATTGTGACAGTAGGAGATGCTGTCTAGGTGGAATTGACGGTTTGGGGGACACAGGGTATGCACATTTGCTTGGTGCAAGGCTACAGAGCATAAATGTGGACTGGAGAGAACTGCTTTTGCAGCTTTCTCCAGGTTTTGGTATTTGGTCATGGGGCTCTGTAGTTTGGAGATTCCAGAGTGTCTTGGGTGGGACGGAATCTCCAACCCTGTGTCCAGATTTTGTAAATTGCCAGCGGGGTGTGTGCTCAGGTGAGCACAGCACTTATAATGAGTGTATGGGAAGACTTCATGGCTCCCAGTTGGAGACTGCTCCACACCCAGTGAGACAGCAGGTCTCCAGGAGTCAGAGAGGTTGCAGGTTGCAGGAGGCAGCCAGAACGTGCGACTGCAAGAAGCAGTGCAACAGCCTGAGGACTAAGGCCAGAGCGAAGCTGTGGGCGCTAAAGAGAAGCCATCTTCAGTGAGGAAATCCTGTGGTCTGTGTGACCAGGACAAAGCGCAGAGGTACTGCTAAAGAGCCAGGTGGGCTAGCATTTTCTGTGAGTTTTTATTTGCTGGAGAAGAACCCCTGTGTGGGAAAACTTTATGTACAGACTTTCATTTGCCTTTTTAATAAAAATGGGCTACCATGCCCTTAAATATAGTTCCTGACTGGCTTGAATCACTAACAAACGCATCTACCACGAGAGCTAATGGTCCCCCATGTTACAAGTGGTTGTTGGATGCGGGCACAAGACGGTGGAATCTGGGTCCTTGCTCCACAGTGAGTTCAAGTCAGTAACTATTGGCTGTGTATCGAAGTGCAGCCAGGCAAAAGGCATTGCGTGTTGCAGGTTGTGTACCTGTGAATGAAAAGTCAATTTTTTTTTTTTTTTTTTCTTCTATGAACTGTTTGTGTGCATGAGACAGCACAATCTGTGTGTGCACTGTGCAGGTGAGGAAAGCTTGCATGAAGTGAAAAGCAACTTGCTTTAAAGTGACAGTGCTTCATTTTTTGCTGGAGGGCACAAAAGTGCAGTGAAGTGACTGTGAATATGGAGAGTCCACCAGTGTTTGAATCTGCAGTGGATTGGTGCAAGCGGCACCTAGCAGCACTGAACCCAGATAAAGAGGAAAGCAAGCCAACCCTCAGTGCAAGGAGAGAGTGGGGGCATGTTGTCTCCAAGTGTCCTTTGTCTCAGTCTCCAATACAAGGTGACAAGGCCAGACAAAGGTCTGCAACAATGTTTAGGAAGCCTGATTTGAGTCCCAGGAGTGTCCAAAAGGTTGGTCAGAAGTTCAAGAAGTATGTGGTTGCCCGTAGCAACCGTGGTGATGTCAAGTCTGCAAACTATGCAAGAAACGTATTGCCGACAGAGGATCGTGGCAAGTTGAAAGCAACAATGCTTCAAGGAGTGAAAAGTCGCTGCATTTGGGAGAGTCAGCAAAGTGCAGCTGGGAGACCACCGTTTCCATTAGCAACCAGAGAAAATGTGCCAATGAGAATGAGGAGCTACAGGGAAGAGGTGCCCCACCATCCTCAGAGAGATGCCAGTGAAATTATGCATGTTGGGAGAGTGCCATCTCCCTTAGCAACAGGAGAAAGTCGCCAAGTAACATGCCAGGAATGTGGTCAACTGGGGCATGGGATCTTTTCTTGTCCTAGCTTGTGGAATACAGCTGCTGATATTGTTGCTGGGCTTAACTCTTCACCTGCAAGCCCGGAGTCCTGTGTTAAAATGCTTGCAGTCACCCCTGGCAACAAAGAAGAAATTCCTGTTGTGCCTGCTGCAGTTTCATCCTATGGCCACCAGGGAGAGTTGGCCAGTAAAAGTGCGATGAAGGATAGACAACGTACTCAAATGAAGCCAGAGTTAACTGCTACAGATTATGGTAAGACTGTTGCAGTTTGTGGGACTGATCCCAGTGAAGTGGGAGTATATCCAGCTGGGAGATCAGCAGGTGTAAAAATGGACTTGCTGCAGTGTGCTACGAGTAGTGGGGAGACACAGGTTGAAGCTCAACCTGCAGCAAGGTTAAGAACTCAAAAAGACTGGACTCTGTATGTGCCTGGTGTAATCCACCAGAGTGTTGAAAGTGGTAACCTAGGGGTGACCAATACAGTTTGTGTGCCAGGTTCCCTAGTGACAGGTGCTACAGAGATGCCCAGGGAAACCTCCCAGGAGCCCACAATGGTGAGGCACGTGGTTTCCCAGGACAACTGTGGAGCCACCCTAGTGGGCAAAAGAATGCCTTTGGAGAGGAAGGATGGTGTGCTGAGCGGCACACAGGGTGCTGTGTGTTCTGACCAAAAACAGCCTGTTAAAGCTTATAACACTGCTATGTCTATGAATGCTGAAGGTAAAGGTACTGCTGATGATACATGTACTTATGGTGATGTGTTCAAAAGTAATGAGGAAAGAGGGATGTCTCCCTTGGCAACCAGACGCAGAGCCTCAGGGTTGTCCATGGAAGTCTCAGGGACTCTCCATGCGTTTGAGCCAGAGATTTTCCAGGACAACACTGAATTTGCTCTGGTGGAACAGACTGGGTCTACACCATGCAGTGAAAGTTTATGTGAACAGTGCGTTTACCATATGTGTAACCCAGTTGGTAAGGGGTTAAGTCAGCTGGCCACAGCTGAAGGTACACAGCTGAGTGTGTTAGCGCCTCAGGAGCAAGGTGGTGAGGGTGTATTGCAGCCTGCCTTGTTTGAAGCATTAGAAAAGGGTAAAAGCATGTTGTCAAAATGTGATGTATATAGAACTGACAAAGGTACTGTTTGTGCTGCTGAATCCCAGGTGCCTCCTAGAGCAGATGATGAGGTACTGCTGATCCCTCATAATAGAAGCACAATAAATTGGGACGGTTGGGCCAAACAATTACTAGCCATGTTAGACAAGGCTATGTTGAGTGACAGGGGTGTGAATACAACAACTGCTATACCAGATCAGGGCGCATGCATGGCAGATGTGGTGTTCACAGCCCAGCAGCTGAATGTCAAGTGTCAAGGTGACCCGCAGAGGCTTATTGGTGAGTTAGAGGGCATGAGTGGGAGACATGCGTCTGACAGTGGTTCAGAGGAGCGTCAGGCTGTGATGGATACCTCCAGTGAGGTGGAGGCCCCTTTAAATTTCTCGGGCCCTCAAGCTGCAGTGAATGAGCCCCTCCATGTCTCTAATAAGGGAAAGGTCCCCAAAAATGTTTTGCATATTGATGTGAAGTGTGTAGAAATTACAGATATGTTAGTGGAACTGCTTGAACTAGTGAAAGCTCATTCCTTGTATACCTGGGTGCCTCCATTACAGTCAGATGTGGTAGTGCTGCATGGTACCAAAGGGTGGAGCCAGGTAATGCAAGCTGTGCTGGGTAACATTAATCACCAGTGGAACTGGTTGGTACGGTGCTTATTAATAGTCTGGCAAGTGATCTCACAGTTCCCTGTGAGGGTGCTTCCGGATAAGGTTCAGTACGGAAGGCGCTCTGGGGGGCTGCTGGAGACATCAGAGGTCTCTCCGCCTGATGCGTTGATGGACATGTCTGCTAGTGCGGTCCGAGGTGCGGCTGAGCAGGGTTTAGTAAATGGCGCGGATACTGCCTCACCCGCTAAACCTCCTAAGAAGGAAGGGCCAGATATGGACGCGGCAAAAGCAGACATTCTGTCTGTCACCTGCAGAGAGGTACAAGTTGGGGTACCCGGAGATGCTTTTAAATATAGTATGGCGAAGAACAAAAATTGTGACATGGAAAAATGTGAGCTGGCAAAGATTGGTTTTGCTATAAATGGGTCATGTGTTGCTCAATGTCAATTGCTAGGACAACTGCCCACAGAGATTTGGACAACAGGTGAAGGGAAGCCTTGTGAAGGTCCCATAGGGGGTAGCTGCTCACTTGTGTGTTGTCCCTCCTTGGGCCTGGCCCTACCAAACCCTGAACAAGAAAGAATTGACGGTATCGGTAATTGGAGAAATGGTGGTGTATTACTGAATGTTAATGTAAATGACCTTGATATGGCCATGAATAATTTCTTGGAAAATGAGCATGATACACAGATGTTGAGCTCTGGGGAGTTGGTAGTCAAAGGTAAAGGCAAAAGAGTTGGTAAACCCAAGAGACCTATTGTGATGGGTAAAACAGGTATTAGTGAGGGAAAAGGTGGTTCCTCATCAGGCGTAGTGTCTGGAGCAAGTTCCCTACATAATCCGGAAACTGAGTTGGAAGGAAGTAGCAGGAAAGGCAGGGTTCCACCAGAAAAGAAATGTGAGCTCAGGAACCCCAAGGATAGAGGGAGTAGGCTGAGGATACAGAACTGTAGGACCCCGTTGCGATCCAGAGTAGGGCGTGCCTGGAAACGCACCCGAAAAAAAAAATTGGGCCTACGCAGCGAACAGCTGGCGCAGAAGTGCCCCAATCAAGGATTCGGGCTGGTGTGTTCCGGCCCCTTCGGGTTCGAAACAAGGGGAGGGGATATGTGACAGTAGGAGATGCTGTCTAGGTGGAATTGACGGTTTGGGGGACACAGGGTATGCACATTTGCTTGGTGCAAGGCTACAGAGCATAAATGTGGACTGGAGAGAACTGCTTTTGCAGCTTTCTCCAGGTTTTGGTATTTGGTCATGGGGCTCTGTAGTTTGGAGATTCCAGAGTGTCTTGGGTGGGACGGAATCTCCAACCCTGTGTCCAGATTTTGTAAATTGCCAGCGGGGTGTGTGCTCAGGTGAGCACAGCACTTATAATGAGTGTATGGGAAGACTTCATGGCTCCCAGTTGGAGACTGCTCCACACCCAGTGAGACAGCAGGTCTCCAGGAGTCAGAGAGGTTGCAGGAGGCAGCCAGAACGTGCGACTGCAAGAAGCAGTGCAACAGCCTGAGGACTAAGGCCAGAGCGAAGCTGTGGGCGCTAAAGAGAAGCCATCTTCAGTGAGGAAATCCTGTGGTCTGTGTGACCAGGACAAAGCGCAGAGGTACTGCTAAAGAGCCAGGTGGGCTAGCATTTTCTGTGAGTGTTTATTTGCTGGAGAAGAACCCCTGTGTGGGAAACCTTTATGTCAAAGACTTTCATTTGCCTTTTTAATAAAAATGGGCTACCATGCCCTTAAATATAGTTCCTGACTGGCTTGAATCACTAACAAACGCATCTACCACGAGAGCTAATGGTCCCCCATGTTACAATATATATATATATATATATATATAGGACCCATAGGGTCCCCATTAGGTAGCTCCCCCCTCTCTAGAAAGTGATGTAAGATCCACCAGAACAGGAGCAGAGGGGAAATCTTCTAATGGGGACACGGCTTTTAATGTCTAGGAGGGGGCTGGGCTCACTTTGGGGAGATTTCTTCTCACTTTTGTCTAGAACAGGAAATAAAGGGAACTCTCTCCATCGGGACACAAATGACAATAAAAAAACTTACAGGGGTTCTACCATTCCCTTCTCCACCTAAAATGGGGAGCAAGTTTTGGGTTTAGGATTTCCTGTAGAGAAATTTTTGTCACAATATACATTATAAAATATATATCACAACAGTGCTATATACAGTATGTGCAATGTATACTGGAAGTAGGCTCAGACATGGTTTCAACTGGACAATTTAGGCCACGCCCCAATAATTTGCGCCATATTTTGTAGCCACATCCACATCTATTGTTAGTACATTTGGCACCATGTCTCACGGTATACAGTTTATTTAAGACGATACGTCATTATGAACATGTTGGCGGTAGAGCATCGGTTTCTGTACGTTGGGGAGGTGATCCTGCCCCATCCTGTATTCGGTTTAAAAAAAAAAAATTGAATGAAATTTCAAGTGGGATTTTGTATTGAAATTCTGTGCCCCAACTGTGATCAAAGCGTACTGGCATGATCCTATTGACCCCAATGGGCAAACTTGGGATGATCAAATCCAACCAAGCCTGCAGCATCTGTACCACCCTCTCTGGCTGCCATGGTAGGATTTACTGTAGGTGGGCTGCCGGAGGTGGTAAAAATGCAGATCAACCTCCTTTTTTCTCTAGGGACCCAGCAGTGTTAAGTGGTTTGACTTTGCCCTCTAACTGCCTCTTTTGCTGGACAGCTTGGTCCGATAAAAGAACTTGAAAAATAACAGATTTACAGGCAGGATCACCAGGCAATAAAGCTGTGTTATTGGGGGGGGGGGGGGGGGCGACCCAGAAAAACAAGAACGTCATACCAGTGACAGACTACATCATAGATGTCATTTTTTATTTTGCCCACTTTAAGTATGGGAATTCAGGGGGGAAGTGCTGTTAGACATACACTTGTTCTGACATAGAAAGCCAGGCACTGAGAATGGACCCCCTGGGGAAGAAAACTCACATATTGTCCATGTATATAGAGAGTCCCCATAAAGGGAAACGCGTAACACCAGATAATTTCCACACAAGACAGGCCATTTGCCAAGCACAGTTAGTAAGACAATAAATAGTTAATAATCTGTGACGATCCAAGCCTGACCAACCTAAATCCTGAAAGGCAATATAAAAACAAACAAATCTTGCAGCACACAGGGCTCTGGCACTAATGCCGTGTACACACGGTCGGAATTCTCGTTGGAAAAAGCTCTGATGGTTTTCCCGTCGGAATTCCGACGGAATTTCGCTCAAACTGTCTTGCCTACACACGGTCACACCAAATTCCGACGGTCAATAATACCACGCCTTAAAAAACGTTCGACTGCACTATAAAAGGGAAGTTTAATGCTTCTGAGCATGCGTCGAATTGTTTCCGAGCATGCAGAATTTTGCGTGTCGGAATTGCATACACACGATCGGAAAATCCGATAGAAAGGTTTTCCGTCGGAAAAGAACAGGTTCTCAATCCAAAGTCCGTCGGAAATTCCGACAAAAAAAGACCGATGGGCATACACACGGTCGGAAAATCCGATGAAAAGCTCCCATCGGACTGTTTCCATCGGAAATTCCGACCGAGTGTACGCGGCATTAGAGCTCTTTAGAAACAGCTGCAAATCATCAGGAACACTTTCACACTCACATGTAATTCAGATTGCAGCATTTTGCAGAAGTCTAATCATTATCTGTGTGCTCACCCATAGGGATGAGCCGAACACCCCCGGGTTCGGTTCGCACCAGAACCTTCGAACCGACCGAAAGTTTGCGCGAATTTTCGAACCCTATACGTTATAATGGACGCGAACGTTCGAAATCAAAAGTGCTAATTACAACGGCCAATATGCATGTTAATGTCATAAAACAGGTTTGGGGACCCGGGTCCTGCCCCAGGGGACATATATCAATGCAAAAAGAACTTTTAAAAACTAACGTTTTTTCGGGAGCAGTCATTTTAATGATGCATAAATGAAAAAAAAAAAGTGACATTTTCCTTTAAATATGGTACCTGGGGGGTGTCTAAAGTATGCCTGTGAAGTGGCATGTGTTTCCCGTGTTTAGAACTGTCCTTGCACAAAATGACATTTGTAAAGGAAAAAAAGAAGCCATTTAAAACCACTTGCGGCTTTAATGTCATGTCTTGTCCTGGCCGCCATATGGCTGAAAATCCTTGAGAAAAATGGCATGGCTACCCCATCACCCCCCCCCCCCACCCAGCCCCTTTGGGTCTTGTATGGATATTAAGGGGGACCCCGCACCCAAAATAAAACCCTATACCTACAACCCTATATACTCTGAACAGCAGTATATAGGTGGTGCAAACAAGACACGGACTGTAGGTTTGTTCTTAAGTAGAATCTGAACAGGTACATTATGAAGTGTAGCTCATCCCAAAAAAATCTATTTTTAAGCTTTTTGGAGAACATAGGGAGGGGTTATCACCCCTGTAACATTTGCTGTCTTTGCACATGTGTTCAGAACATGTCACCTCACTTTCCGTCCCAATGACAAATGTTTTTGGAAAAGTGGGGTTTTAATTGAAACAAGGATTGGTGATAAAGAATTAGTAGAGAGGAGATACCTTTTTCCCAAATTAAATCTAACAGGATAGAATTTCCCTTCCTAGGGGTAGATTTCCTCTCACTTCCTGTTTTCTCTTTCCATTTGCAAGTAGAAGTCGTTTGTAAGTTGGATGTTTGAAAGTAGGGGCCTGGCGTATATACTCTGCAGAAATTTGCCCTATTAGATGTTGGTGTAGCCACAAGACTGGTGGGCACAGGAATGGGCCCTGCTGTGAGTTAATAGATCAAGATTTGTACTTGCATGCACCTGTTGAACCGGGCAGAAAAATTGGCGGTGGTGGTGGACGGTGTTGCCACAAGACTGTAAGCTCTCACAGTTACTCTTGGTGGGCGCAGGAATGGGCCCTGCTGTGAGTTATTAGATCAAGATTTGTAATTGCAAGCACCTGATGAACAGGGCAGAAAAATTGGGCCTTTGGCGGTGGTGGTGGACGGTGTTGCCACAAGACTGTAGGCCCTCATAACTACTCTTGGTGGGCACAGGAATGGGCCCTGCTGTGAACTATTAGATCAAGATTTGTAATTACCCGCCCCTGTTGAACAGGGGCTGAAAAATTGTGCCTTAGGCACTGGTGCTGGTGCCACAACACTGCAACCCCTCACAGATACTGTACTTGGAGCACAGCAGTCACACGTGTTGCGAAGCATTTTTTTTAAAAATTGTAAGTACACACCCCTGTTAAACAGGGGCTGAAAAATTGTGCCTTAGGCACTGGTGCCACAACACTGCAACCCCTCACAGATACTGTACTTGGAGCACAGCAGTCACACGTGTTGCGAAGCATTTTTTTAAAAAAATTGTAAGTACACGCCCCTGTTAAACAGGGGCTGAAAAATTGTGCCTTAGGCACTGGTGTGGTGGCATGGATCATTGAGGAGGAGGAAGAGGATAGTCAGTGAACATAAGAGGACAGTCACTCAGCATCAGCATAGGCAGTCTTGAAGGGATGTGACATTTATAAATTATTCCGTTATATCCGCTTCAGGTGCCTGGTAGCTGGTGGTGATCCAAGACTGATTCATTTTGATGAAGGTCAGTCGATCAACCGAGTCGGTGGACAGGCGCACCCTATGATCGGTGACAAATCCTCCAGCAGCACTGAATGTGCGTTCGGAAAGAACGCTGGAGGCAGGACAGGCCAGTAGCTCAATTGCATACTGTGCAAGCTCTGGCCAGTGATCCATCCTCAGGACCCAGTAAGCCAGAGGATTTTCGGTGGGAAAGGTGTCCAAGTCTGACCTTGCCCCAAGGTATTCCTGCACCATGTATATCAGACGCTGGCGATGGTTGCTGGAACCGATCATACCTTGGGGCTGCGGACTAAAAAATTGTCTGAACGCATCGGTCAGACGTCCACCTTCCCCACCGCTCCTTCTGCTACTGACCGAAGCCTCAGCAACTCGTCGCCCAGGACCAGGAGTTTGTAACCTCCCAGTTTCTGGGAACGCGTTGCACAGACCTTTCTGCAAGGCCTCCCTGAGATGTCTCATCCTCTGCTCCCTCTGCGATGGCAAGATAAGGTCCGCAACCTTACCCTTGTACCGTGGATCAAGGAGAGTGGCCAGCCAGTAATGGTCCCTCTCCTTGATCCGAAGAACACGAGGATACTTCCGCAGGCTTTGCAGGATCAGGGAGGCCATGCAGCGTAGGTTAGCTGAGGCATTCGGTCCGGAGTCTTCTGGGTCACTGAGGATGACATGATCACCAGCCACCTCCTCCCAGCCACGTACAAGTCCACTGGTTTGTTGGGACTGTACATCATCCCTAAAAGACTGCTGCTGATGCTGAGTGCCAGGCTCCACCTCCATGCTCACACAATCCTCCTCCTCCCCCCTCCTCCTCCTCATCCTCATCCTCTTCCTGTGTGATGGGTGGGACAGAAGGAACACTGTCCGGATAAAGGGGGCCTTGAGAGGCAAGGAAGTCCTCCTCTTCCTGCCTCTGTTCTGCCTCAAGTGCCCTGTCCATTATCCCACGCAGCATATGCTCCAACAGGTGGACAAGAGGTACAGTGTCACTGATGCATGCACTGTCACTGCTCACCATCCTCGTGGCCTCCTCAAATGGTGAGAGGACAGTGCATGCATTCCTGATCATGCTCCACTGACGTGGGGAAAAAAAAACAAGCTCCCTGACCCTGTCCTGGTGCCGTAGTCGCAAAGGTACTCATTGATGGCCCTCTGCTGCGTGTGCAGTCGCTGCAGCATGGCCAACGTTGAGTTCCACCTGGTGGGCATGTCACATATTAGGCGGTTCTTGGGCAGGTTCAGCTCCTTTTGCAGCTCAGTCAGCCGAGCACTGGCATTATAAGATCGGCGGAAATGCACACAGACTTTCCTGGCCTGCCTCAGGACATCCTGTAAGCCTGGGAACCTGCCCAAGAACCGCTGCACAACCAGGTTGAGGACGTGAGCCATACAGGGCACATGGGTGAGCTGCCCTGTCGCAGGGCGGAGAGGAGGTTGGTGCCATTGTCAGAAACGACCATTCCTGGCTTAAGCTGACGTGGCGTCAACCACCTCTCGGCCTGCCCCTGCAGAGCTGCCAGAACCTCTGGCCCAGTGTGGCTCCTGTCCCCCAAACACACCAGCGCAAGCACGGCATGGCATCTTTTTGCCTGCGTACTTGCGTAGCCCCTTGTACGCCTACGGAGCACCACTGGTTCCGAGGACAGAGCACTGGAGGAAGAAGAAGAGGAGGGGGTGGAGGAGAGAGGTGTGTCACAACCAGTAGCAGTAGTAGCGTTTTGGAGGCGTGGTGGCGGAACAACCTCCAACACTACTGCACCTTGTCCTGCATCCCTCCCAGCTGCCAATAGAGTGACCCAATGGGCCGTGAAAGAAAGGTAACGTCCCTGTCCATGCCTGCTGGACCATGAGTCAGCGGTAATATGCACCTTACCGCTGACCGCCCTGTCCAGCGAGGCATGGACATTGCCTTCCACATGCCGGTAGAGAGACGGAATCGCCTTCCGTGAGAAAAAGTGGCGTTTGGGAACCTGCCACTGAGGAACCGCACATTGAACAAACTCACGGAAGGGGGCCGAGTCTACCAACTGAAAAGGCAGCAGTTGAAGTGCTAGCAATTTAGCCAAGCTAGCATTCAACCGCTGGGCATGTGGATGGCTGGGAGTGTACTTCTTTCGACGGTCCAGCAGCTGGGGCAGGGAAATTTGCCTGGTAGAATCGGACGTCGGTGTACTGCAAGTACTTGGTTGTGACACACCTAATTCTACACCTTCAGTCCTCTCACAGCAGCTTTCAGAGAGGACTGAAGGTGTACTGGGGATGGAGATCCCAGCTGATGAGGAGCAAGGAGAGGTCCGCTTAGTTCTTTGGTGTGGGTCTTTTATGTGTGCCTGCCAACGAGCTGCATGGCAGGTCGACATATGTCTGCTCATGCTTGTGGTGCCCAAGCGGCTGATGTTTTGGCCACGCGAGATACGCTTGAGACAAATATTGCAAATAGCAGTGGTGCGATCTGATGCACTCGTCTCAAAAAAGGCCCACACACAAGAACTTTTCTGATAACGTGCAGAGGCAGCGCCCTGCACAGGCGGAGCTCTGCGGTGTTGTACAGTTGCTGTGCTGGCCTCTACTGGCCTCCAGGGGGCATCCTGCCTCGTTGGACATGTGACGCCGCATCCTCCTCCTCCTCGTCCTCCTCCTCATCCTCTCTCCCTTCAGGCACCCACGTGGAGTCAGTGACCTCATCATCCCCTCCCTCTTCACCACTAGAGCAAACCTGGCAGTAAGCTGCAGCTGGTGGAACAGTACTGCCAGATTCCTCAAGCTGGGTATCATCATCCGAGCCTTCGAATCGTTGGGCATCCTCCTGGAGCATGTACCCAACACTGTGCTCAAAGAGTTCGGGGGACTCCTCAGGAGGACATGGTGGGTCTAGGGAAGGGGTGGCTGATGATGCCATTGAGTACGCGTTGGCAGCTGCTCTGCCAGTACCCTGAGCCTGGGTGAGAGAGGATGAGGAGGATGAGGAGGGCTTGGTCATCCATTCTACCAAGCCTTCAGCATGATGCGGCTCCACATGTCCAGCTGCCGAAAACAAAGACGCGCGTGTCCCATGGCCACGTGCTGATGACGATGCACGACCACGTCCACGTCCACGGCCACGTCCACTAGAAACAGAGCCTGCATGCCCTGTGTTCTTGGCTCTGCACGCTCTGCCTCCCCTTGGCGGTCTTCCAGCCATTGTAGTCGGTAGTCCTGTGGGTGCTGCTGAGAAGAATATATAGGAGCTCTGTGTGATGCCACTAACACACTAGAAGTCCTATGGGTGCTTCTGCAAAGAAAATATAGGAGCTCTGTGTGATGCCACTAACACACTAGAAGTCCTGTGGGTGCTGCTGAGAAGACAATATAGGAGCTCTGTGTGATGCCACTAACACACTAAGAAGTCCTATGGGTGCTTCTGCAAAGAAAATAGAGGATCTCTGTGTGATGGGACTAACACACTTCAAGTCCTATAGGTGCTTCTGGGAACAAAATATAGGATCTCTGTGTGATGGGACTAACACACTACAAGTCCTATGGGTGCTTCTGGGAAGAAAATATAGGTCTGTGTGATGGGACTAACACACTTCAAGTCCTATAGGTGCTTCTGGGAACAAAATATAGGATCTCTGTGTGATGGGACTAACACACTTCAAGTCCTATGGGTGCTTCTGTGAACAAAATATAGCATCTCTGTGTGATGGGACTAACACACTACAAGTCCTATGGGTGCTTCTGGGAACAAAATATAGGAGCTCTGTTTGCTGCCAGTGCCTGCCACGAACACACTACAAGCACCTCTTTCTAAATGAATCTTTCTAAATGAATCTTTCTAAATGAATCTAGCAGAGTGACACAGAATGAGCCTGCTCTCTCTAACGCCGGAACGCATGTGACTGGCGCCGACGGCGTGGCGGCCTTTTATAAGAGGGGGCGTGTACTAAAGCCCCTGAGCTGTAATTGGCTACAGGCGTCCTGCCTGTAGCCAATTATGGCTCTCCGAGTTTCCTGCGCTGTGATTGGCCAAGCATGCGGGGTCACAGTGCATGCTTGGCCAATCATCAGCCAGCAATGCACTGCGCCGGCCGCAATGCATTGCGGGGCCGCTCGCATCACACGAATGTGATGCGAGCGGCCAAAAATAGTTCTGGGCTCGCCGAGCGAGCGAACACCCGGTGCTCGATGCGAACATGGGTTCGCATCGAGCACCGGGCCCATCCTTACTCACCCATCCTGTGTGCAGTGTAAATAAAGAGAAGAGTGATGGGAATCATTACCTAACCAGTGTGAGCATTGGCTGATCTGCATACAGGACGCGTGAGCTGCTCCTGCTTTGATTGTGTTTGTGACAAGATAGTGTTAGCGATCATCTTCAGCTGTTTCTGCAGAGCTTTGTGCCAGAGTCCTGTGTGCACTCCATGACAAGAATGGTGCCATACCTTCTACTAAAAGCAGGTCCAAGTGTCTCTTCCTCCCCCCCTGCCCACTCTGCTCCAGTCACTGGCATCTTCTCTTCTGTCAAATGTGGTGGGCTGGGGAAGGGATGGGTTACAGAGGTGTACTGATTGGCTAAAGAGGCAGCGGGAGGTGGAGTAACTCATCAGTAGCCCTGCCCTCCCACCTAGATGAGCAATTCTATTGGTTGCTACGCTGCTCATCTAGGGACCTGTGATTGTAAACCCACCCAGCAGCACAGGGAGTAGCTATGGCAACTATGCAAATTTAGCGGCGGGGCACACGGGTGGGCAAGGCATAATTTAGGTGCGGCAATCGCCCCCTATAGCGATGCCACTGGGCGGCGCTGGGTTACAGCGGAGCAGTGAATTTCTTTTTAAGGGGGAACAGACACTCCAGCCTGGTCGGCCTCTGCCTGGGACAAAACGGATTTTTTGGGAAACTTGCTGGGACGGCCTAAACCCGGGACAAAGGGCTGGAAATCGTGAATGTCCCAGGAAAATCGGAACTGTTGGCAAGTATGCATTAATAGTTAGAATCTGGGCCGGTTCCTGCTGAAGGGAAATTTAGAAGAGGATGACCAGCAACAATATGGCTGGATACAGTTCCAGAAATTATGAACATGCAGTTGCAAAAACGGCACATGCGCACTGAAGAACCGTGACGTTTTTTCAGCTGCTGTACCGTTACCGGTGGCTCCCACACGCATGCGCGGGAGTGATGTCATTGCGGCTCCAGCCAATCACAGCCGGGGCCCGCAAACCTGGAAGTAACATTCCAGAGATATGTCGCCCGATACAGTGGTGTACGGGGACCACTGCAACAGCTTTGTTCTAAGGTAAGTATTTCCTAATGAGCTAGTATGCGATGCATAATAGCTCATTATGCCTTTGTCTTGCAGGTTGTTGTTTTTTTTAGGGTTTACAACCACTTTACCACTTTACAGATGGATCCCCACCCCAGACCATGAGGGCCTCTGGGGCTGGTCGGATTGACCATGCCTGTGGGACGGCAAACACTCCTAGGCCCGGGACCCCTTGCAGGGGCTGCCCCGGACCAGAACCAGGAATCAAAGCCGCAGCCTAACCCCGAACACGTGACTTCAGCACCTTAAATACCCTTCCCAGACTACGCAGCGGGGCCAGACACGCCCACTGATTGGCACCGAGAAAGATTGGTACCCAAGACGTCCAACCAGGCCTGGTTCTCAGCCTGTCATGGGTGCCTCACTGCACCTATGATCAGGCGGAACCTTAGTACAGCCCAGCCAGACTGATGCCAAAGTAAATCCTGTACAATTAACCCCAGAACTCCATTACAGTTCTGAGAAAACGAAATTTGCACTGATAGCGCACACTTATGCCCTGTACACACGGTCAGATTTTCTGATAGAAAATGTCCTATCGGACCATGTTGTCGGAAATTTCCGACCGTGTGTGGGCTCCATCTGACTTTTTTTGTCGGAATTTCCGACGGAAAAAGTTTGAGATCCTGCTCTCAAATTTTACGAAAACAAAGTCCTATCAGACTTTTTCCGATCGTGTGCATCGAATTCCGACGGACAAAGTGCCACGCATGCTCAGATCACATTACAAGACCAAAGCTATTGGCTACTAGCCTCTAGGTAGTCCCGTTGTACGCAACGAACGTCACCACGTTCAGGATGATCGGATTTTCCGACAACTTTGTCCGACCGTGTGTATGCAACACCAGTGTCGAACAAAATCCGTCGGAAAAAATCCGACGGATTTTGTGGTCAGATTGGACAAAAGGGGCTATGAGATCAGGGGCACTGTCCCAAATAATGATCACATCATCAATGTATGTTTATATTTGCTGCAAAGGGATTGCTTTGGTAAATATACTTCGTTTCCCAGAAGCCCATAGAAAGGTTTGCACATGAGGGTGCAAAGTTTGCCCCCATAGATGTACCTTGTATTTGTTGATAGAATTCTCCATCGAAAGTAAAATAATTATGGGTCAGGCAAAATTCTGCAGCCTCCACAATGAATCTTGCCTGACGCATATTGATAATGGGGTCCCTGGACAAAAATTGCTCCAATGCCATGAGTCCAAAAGCATGTGGAATTGAGGTGTACAGGGAACAAAAGTGAAAGCCAAACGTAAGAGGATTCCCACAGGTAAGGTGACAGAAGTTCTAAGAGATGTGTTCCGTCACGAATGAATGACTGCAATTGTAGAACTATTGGTTGCAAAAACTGGTCTATATACAAGCTAAACCCAGTTGTAACACTGTCCATTGCCGCTACAATTGGTCTGCCTGGCATCGGAGTCTTTAGAATTATTTTTGTCTTTTTCTTGTTTGATATGAAAATATCTCTTTATGATGAGATTACGTATGTAGCTATTAAGATCTTTAAAAAGAACAAAAGGATTGGGTTTGTTGATAGGTGCAAAGTTAAGTCTGTGACTCAAAAGGGAAGTATCTGCAGGGGTAGACTATGGGAAGACAGATTGAATATCTTTTTTCTGGGGTTTGAGGTTGGAGGAGGACTGGGCACTAAAAAAGAGGGTGTAGAGCAACCTGCTAAAACAGATGTATTATTACTGGGGGCAGTAGATAAGGGAACACCAGAATACAAAGGATTCAATAAAACCTCTTCTGATTGTTCCATGGGTTCTGAGGGTATGTGCTCAATAGTAGTAGGGGTGGGTTTGTTGGCTCGATTAGTATTGATAGAGGGTGCTGGAACTAAAGGTTCATGAACGGAACTGGTGGGTTGTTTAGAAGGATTAGGTTGCAACGTTTGTGATGGACTGGATGATCTATTATAAAACCGATTGAGGGCACTAGTCTGTCAGTCTTAATGCTAATGTAATCTTTCTTTTTCACTGAAAAGGTGACTGGCAGAGGAATGTGAGGAGGACTGATGGGGAATATAAAAACATGAATTGTCATTTGGATGTCTAGTAGGAGCAATATTACAATAAGGTTTAATGTTTATCAGAGAAGGAGGGGGATAATTAGGAAGTGCAGAATTGCCTCTTCCGTAATTAGACTCATGAGAAGCTGGGAATATAGGTGGTTTGGGAACAGGATAATGAACATTCTTTTTGTTCCAGGAAAAAATCCGATTGGAGTTATAGTCATCGAGATCACGTTTGAATTTCCCCATTTTCATGTTAATAAGATCATCCTCATCTCTTTTTGTATTTTTCTTAAGTATCTCTAGCCATAACAGTGGAATGGGTACTGAATAGCCAGAGATTTCTTCTATAATGGCTTTAACCTGTTGGCTCAATTTATTGAACCTATTAGTTCTGTGAGAAATTAGGATCCCCATCCATTTTACTGTGCAGAATTCTGTGATACTGGCCCATTCTTTGGACCCATCATCATCCAAAAAGATGGGACAGTCCTTCGTTACTCGCAGACCTCGAGGTGAGACTTTAATATCAATATATTGTTGCAAAAATAATTTATCCCACCACTGCAAGTTGGTTGTGTGGATCATTCTTTCTAGTTGTTTTGATAAGCCACCCTCTGCCAAAGGAGGAAGAGGTGAAAGAGGAAGGGAAGAAGGAAGAAATGGTAAATGCAGAAGGGGAGGAGGAGGGGAGCAGCCTCTGCAACAGTGTTAAACTGAGTTTGAGCATGTAGGGTGCCACAGATGGGGCAGCTGGCAGGCAGCTGATGTTGGCACTGCCTGGTATGACCATGTAAAATGGCCACAAACCCCACTGGCTTGATTAAGGACCTCTTGGAAGCTAAGGTACATTATGATGAACTGTTGCACAATCAGGTTTAGGCATGTACCAGGCAAGGTACATGTATGTTTTTCTCAGGTGAAGGGCACCGATTAGGTTGGTGCTGCTGTTACACAAAACCTTGCCTGACTAAAGATGGTGTGGGGTCAGCCACCTCTCAGCCTAAGCCTGGAGATCAGTGTGGCTAGTTTACCCCAGGCACACAAGCTGCAACGTTTAGCCTGGGATGTTGCATACTTTCTGGGGGCTTGGGGGAACTGCTGGTCCAAGGAGCTGGAAATAGTGGGACACATGGTGATACCACCAGCTCCTGTGATGTGCTCCATCCTGCATTGCATTCCTGCCACCAGATGGTTCACCCAATGTGTAGGGTTTCTACCCATGCTTACAGGACAATGGGAAAGGCAAATATAGACAAAGTGAACAGTGTAATTGTCTTTAGTAATTCAACCCCAATATGTATATGGTCTAACAACACAGACACATTGTGATACACATGGGTGGCTTTCTGGGCAAAGTAATCAGGACTGGGTACCTACCACTGTGGTGTAGCACAGGCCATAAACTTACAAAAGGTTGCTGATTCCATGAACTGGAATGGAAGCATTAAGACGCTGGGCATGGAGCTGATTTGGGTATTTTTTTTTTCTTTTGCCCCAGCAGCAGATATGTTAAATAAGACCTATATTGCAGTGTTCTGTCGACTGTCCCTGGGGATATTAGTACCCTGTACCTGTGGATCGGTGCCACCAGAAGGACTAGGATGGATTCTCTCTCCTGTCCCGTGCAAGCTACCCCGACACCTGGACAAAATCCTCCCTAACTGCTGTTCTTATCCCTCAAAATGTTCCTCCTTTGCAATTGATATCACCCAAGATGGTCTGCCTCATCACCCACTCCTTTCTGATCCCTGGAGCCCACTTTGCAGTAAGTTCTCGGCTGCTGGAACAGATTACTGCTCTACTTAGGGTGCCTAAAAGTGCCCCAGGTCTTCTACAATTCTAACAACTAGATAGATAGATAGATAGATACTGTATATACAAATAAACAAGGTTATACAAATTGAACACTGGTAGACACAAACCTATGATTGTGTTAAAATAGTTTTGCATATTGGTTTGTGGACATCAGAAAAGCACACCTAAATAAGATTCTTGGACATCCCATCCCAGCCCATGAGCTCAACCCACGAGTCGCTACCTCTTTGCAGCTATCTTCTGATAAGGCTTTCCACAAGATTTTTCAGTGTGTCTGTAGGAATTTGTGCCCATTCTGCCATAGAAGCATTAGTAAGGTAGGGTAATGATGTTGTATGAGAACTGGCAATTGGCATCTGAATTTACGTTTATCCCAAGAGGTTTTGTGCAGGCCACTCAAGTTCTTCCACACAAAACTCATCAATCAATATCTTGGCTTTGTACACAGGGGCACAGTAATGCTGAAATAGAAAAGGACTTTCCCCAAACTTTTGCCATAGGGTTGGAAGTACACAAATGTCTAAAATGTCTTTGTATGCTGTAGCATTAACAGTACCCTTCACTGGAAACACCTGAACCGAAATTAAGGTATTTATAAGGGAATTATACGTGAACAGAAAGTTGCCATGAGTCCAAAACTCTGCTGATATAAATAGCAGGGAATCCTTCTTACAAGTGTGATCTCCCAGAGTGCTCTTTCATCTCCTAGCTGGTAAAGCTCTTTATAAGGCCGGTTATATGGAAATACTTTAAATACCAAAAATAAAAACCCAGCAGCAATGTCTACACATATTCAGGGCTCAGTGAAAGACACTCAGTTCTGGGTTCCCAGGATCTAGAATGATAAGCTTCTCAGTTTAACTCTTCAAGCGAAACTTCTTTGCCAACAAAAATAATTAGATTACCCAGATGGCCTAAGTGAAGTTACCATATTTTGGATGGATTTACAGTGCTCTATCTGCCTGGCTTTAGGTTACGCTTACAAAAATATTAAACTCCCACGGAAGCCTTGATTTAGGTTTCAGATTGAACTCCAAGTATTTTATAGCTTGAATATTATATTTCGTTATTATTTTTCTACGGTTTTAGAAGTCGCATCTAATACGTCCCAGCTCGGACCTAGACATAAAACAGTCTCTAGTGCGAAACATTAACTCTAGAGTCGGACTCAAACATTTAGTATGGAAACCAAATGGGATTCCATTAACCAGGGGCACTGGGAGCCAACACATGCTATGAATCACACACATATTTTCATGCTACTTCCATCAACCCCCCCCCCCCCACCATGATTACCAAACAACAGGCCTTCAGAAGGATTGGGAATACAACTTGTTTCTTGTAGAGCCTGCTCAGAACACTGCCACGCCATTCTACCTGCTCTGTTCACAGGGTCACCAGCCTGCCTGCTAGTATTGAAAATCTGCTAAAATGGTAGCCATATGCCATGACAGTAGATATTTTTTTTATCCACAGTCTGTACTTGCTGAAGGTGTTCTTAGCCTGGAAAGTTAAAATGAATACAGCCACCACAAAGACTGGTAAGCTGCAATATATTAGATTTTTGTTTTTGGGTTACATAATACACTTTAAACATCCCATTATTGTCTGTTCCCTGTTACTTAAATTGTATTATGCTGATCTTGATCGATCAGCAAGATACAGTGCATCCAGAAAGTATTATGTATTAAGTGTTATGTTACAGCCTTATTCCAAAATTGAATAAATTCATTATTTTCTTCAAAATTCTACAAACAATACCCCATAATGACAACATGAAAGAAAATTGTTTGAAATCTTTGCAAATTTATAAAAAAAAAAAAAACGAAAAAAAAATCACATGTACATAAGAAGTCACAGCCTTTGCTTAATACTTTGTTGAAGTACCTTTGGCACTGATTACGGCCTCAAGTCTTTTTTAGTATGATGCTACAAGCTTGGCACACATATTTTTGGGCAGTTTCCCCCATTCTTCTTTGCAGGACCTCTCAAGCCCCATCAAGTTGGATGGGGAGCGTCCGTGCACAGCCATTTTCAGATCTCTCCAGAGATGTTCAATCAGGTTCAAGTCTGGGCTCTGGCTGGGCCACTCAAGGACATTCACAGAGTTGTCCCATAGCCAATTCTTTATTATTAGACATGTGTACAACAAAAAAATTTGTTTATTTTCGTTTCGTTTTTTTTTCGTTTCCGAAAAAATTTTGTTTTTTTTAGTTTTTTTTTTTTCGTTTCCGTTGATTCGTAACGATTCGTACATTCGTAAGTCGTCGGTGTTCGTATTCGTAACGATTCGTACATTCGTAAGAGTTATTTTTTCGTTGATTCGTTTTTTCGTTAGTTTAATTTTCGGACGCATTCGTATTTATTCGTACATTCGTAACATTCGTAGATTCGTAATCGGAGCATAATTCATAATTTTATGTAATGTGTATGCTATTATTACATTTACAGTTACGAATGTACGAATGTACGATTTTTTTTTGTTCAATAGAGACACGGAAAATTACAAATCGAAAAAAAAAAAAAAAAAAGTTACGAATCAAAAAAAAAAAGTTACGAAGCGAAAAAAAAAAGTTACGAATCGAAAAAAAAGTTACGAATGTACGAATTTTTTTGTTCAATCCATTCAAAGCACGTTTAGCAGCACCATTGTAAGGGACAATTACCAATTCAACAAAAAAAAGTTACGAATGTACAAATTTTTTCGTTCGTTTTCGTTTTTCGGATTTTCTTCATTAGTACGTTCGTTGTTTCTAATTTGTTTTTTTCGGATTTTCGTTGTTTTTCGGATTCGTTCGATTCGAATGATTCGTTAATCGGATTCGTACGATTCGAACGATTCGTTACGATTCGTTATTCGGATTCGTACAATTCGTTTCATCACACCAGAGAATTTTATTTTCTTATGGTCTGAGAATCCTTCACATGCCTTTTTGGCAAACTCCAGATGGGCTGTCATGTGCCTTTTACTGAGGAGTGGCTTTCATCTGATTGGTGGAGTGCTGCAAGGATGGTTGTTCTTCTGGAAGGTTCTCCTCTCTCCATAGAGAAAGAGCTTTGTCAGAGTGACCATCGGGTTCTTGGTCACCTCCCTGACTAAGGCCCTTCTCCCCTGATTGCTCAGTTTGGCCAGGCGGTCTGCTCTTGGAAGAGTCCTGGTGGTTCCAAACTTCTTCCATTTATGGATGATGAAGGCCACTGTGCTCATTGGGACCTTCAATGCTGCAGACTTTTTTCTGTACCCTTCCCCAGATCTGTGCCTTGATACAATTCTGTCTCGGAGGTCTATAGACAATTCCTTGGACTTAATGTCTTGGTTTGTGCTCTGACATGCACTGCTAACTGTGAGACCTTATATAGACAGGTGTGTGCCTTTCCAAATCATGTCCAATACCTGAATTTACCACAGGTGGCCTCCAATCAAGTTGTATAAATATCTCAAGGATGATCAGTTGAAACAGGATGCCCCTGAGCTCAATTTTGAGTGTCATGGCAAAGGCTGTAAATACTTATATACATGTAATTTTTTTATTTTTTTATTTTTATTAAATTTGCAAAGATTTTTTCACGTTGTCATTATGGGGTATTATCTGTAGAATTTTGAGGAAAATAATGAATTCAATCTATTTTGGAATAAGGCTGTTACATAACAAAATGTGGAGAAAGTGAAGCCCTGTGAATACGTTCCGGATGCACTGTTTGTCAGAAAATATTCATAAATGTTAAAAAATTTCAGATCATGCAACAACAGAGAGGACTGAATGTGTTTTTAAAAGCAAAAATGAAAGACCACTACTATTTCTAAGTAACAAAACTGTACTGTAGATTGTTAATCTGGGGTGTATCTGATTGCGTTAGGGCACGGGAAGATAGCCTCGGCATTGCAGCTGTTGTGGAACTAGATGTCCCATGTAGCATTGCAAGACTCTGACAGTCACAGGCATGACTCCCAGAGACGAGGCATGATTCAATTTGTAGATTCACCACAGCTGGAGTGCCAAAGTTGCCTACCCCTGCAATAGGGGATCAGAAAGAAATTGTTTCCCAAACTGGACCTAACTATATATTGTACAACCATTTAACCTCCTCCCGCCCGCGCTATAGATTAATGATGGCTACAGCACAGGCCTTAATTGCTGGGAGGACATCATATCATAATTGCGTCCTCCCATGCATGAGCTGCCTGTGTGCCCCCTGTGGGGCGCGCATGGAGAGCTCTGTGATCACTGAGTCTATGAGACTCGGCTGATCCCACATCGGAGTAAGGGGCCGATCCCAGCCCCTTACCATGTGATCAGCTGTCAGCCAATGACAGCTAATCACGTCATGTAAACAGAAGATCGGTAATTGTGTAGTTTTTCCCTCATGCTGACAGCGCTAGGGGGAAAAAAAGCCGATCACTGGCTTCTGTCAGAGGGACATCAGTCCCTCACACAGAGAGCCGCGGCTGCAGGCCCACCAGTGACACCTGCCAGTGCCACCTATCAGTACCACCAGTGCCACCTACCAGTGCCCACCGTGCCACCTACCTTTGCCCAAAAGTACCAGCTATCAATGCCCACCAGTGCTGGCAATCAATGCCCATCAGTGCCTCATCATCAGTGCCACAGATCAGTGCTGCCTATCAGTGTCACCTACCAGTGCCCTTCAGTGCCACCTATCAGTGTCCTTTAGTGCCGCCCATTAGTGCCAACCATCAGTGCCACCCATCAGTGCCACCTCTCAGTGCCCATCAGTGCCACCTATCAGTGTCCATCAATGCCAACTTATCAGTGCCCATTAGTGCAGCCTATCAGTGCAGTCTCATCAGCGCACATCAATAAGGGAGAAAAATTACCTGATTTAAAAATTTTAAAACAAACTACGAAACAGTTTTTTGTTTTATTTCAAAAATTTCCGGTCTTTTTTCATTATTTTAGCAAAAAAAAAAACAGCAGTGATTAAATACCATAAATAAGGTGCATAAAGTCTCTTACAGCGTTTCGTCACTTCCGAGGGCCCTCAAGACAAAGTCGGGAGTGACGAAACGCGTCAGAGACATAAACCAACCGAAAGTGACGTGTGCGATCCACGCACCGAGGAAGGAGGAAGTGTACCACTGCTGTACACAGCGGAATCCACCTGCATTTCCGGCGAGGAGGAAACAGACACAGGCACAGTGCACTTTACATTTGCCCTTATCATTTTATTTTTTGGTACGCTGAACTTACTCAGGGAATTCATTTGTTTGGGAAAATCAATAAATGTTATTTGTCAGTATTACACTATGTGGTTATATCATTCTTTCCAAATGTTTGACTGATACCTACTGTTTGGTGAGCGGATTCTGGTGATTTGGAGGAGAAGTGGAGAATTGTTTTGATACAGGCAGAGGCATTGTGCATCTGGTGAGTGCTCCCCCATAGGGGAAGGACATCGCACGTGGTGGATTGTTCTGGTGGAAGGCTCTGACAGATTACACAGCAATTATTTAGAACTGTCATTTCCAGTGTACTCATTAATGAACTCTTTATGATAGATTGGTCGGACGATTACATCTTATCAATAGCGCTGCTACAATAATTAAGAGACTTTATGCACCTTATTTATTGTATTTTCCATTCATTTCTTTTTTTTAAGCAGCTGCTTTTAGTGTTATATGTTTTATTATATATTTACACTTTTTGATTTCATATCGCAATTATTCAAATCCTGAGGCGCAGAGCAGTGTTTTTATAGGAGGGCGGCTTTTAACAAACATCTATTTTGCAGTGATTAAATACCACCAAAAGAAAGCTCTCTATTTGTGTGAAAGAAATTATAAAAATTTTATTTGGGTACAGTGACGCACGACCGCGCAATTTTCATTCAAAGTGTGAGAGCGCTTAAAACTGAAAATTGGTCTGGGCAGGAAGGGGGTTTAAGTGCCCAGTAAGCAAGTGGTTAAAGTGTACCCGATTCATGAAATTTGAGCTGGGCACATATATCTGAAGTGTTTTGTTATCTCTCTTTAAAGTACTATGTCCAGTAGCTGTCTCCTGCCCCTTACTCAAATTCTCTGACACATATGATAAAAGCTTTTAAAAAGAGTTGTGTGTGCCTTTCCTCCAATCAGCTGTCTTGGCTGTATGCCCAGACTTCACACTCCATGTTAAACAGGAAGAGAAAATCTCCTAACACAATGTGAACTTTCTAAACAGTATATAAAGTTGAAGACAGCAGTAATACATGTAAAACTTATGTAGGGAGGCTGTTATCTTCACTGGGTATATATGAGGGCCCACTCTAATAGTTCTTATTTCAAGATGGCGAAATTGTGTTTTTCAATCTTAACCACTTGCTGCCTGCCATATAGCAGAATGATGGCGGCAAAGTGGTTGCGATATCCTGACCGGACATCCTATGACGTGCCCAGGATAACACTGCCGGCGTGCGCCGGCGGCGGTGTGCAGAGCGGCGATCGGAGGTGCTGTGTGTCTGTGTCGGTCTGACACACCGCAACTCTGATGGTGGTATGAAGCCTCTGACAGAGGCTTCTTACCACGTGATCAGCTGTCACCAATCACAGCTGATCATCGTGTGAACCAGGAAGTTCCGGTAAACGTCTTTCCTCGGTTCACGCTGAAAGGCAGAGCCGATCGGCGGCTCTCCCTGTCAGAGGGGGGGTCTGTGCTGATAATCAGCACATTAATTATCAGCACAGCCCCCATCAAAAGGTGCCCATCAGCTGCCAATCCGTGCCCAACACCTGCCAGCCTGTCCCCATAATAAACGCCTGTCAGTGCCCATAACAGTGCCAATCAGTGCGCACAACAGTGCCAATCTGTGCTAAAAAAAAGTGTCAATCAGTGCTACATCAGTAATGCCTGTCAGTGCCTCATCGAAGTGCCAATCAGTGCCACTTAGTAATGCCTGTCAGTAGCTCCTCATCAGTGTTGCCTATCCAGTGCCACCTATCAGTGCCCATCAGTACCGCCTATCAGTGCCGGCAGTGCTGCCTATCAGTGTCGGCAGAGCAGTCTATCAGTGCCGGCAGTGCAGTCTATCAGCGCCGCCTATAAGTGCCCATCAGTTTTTTTTTTTAATTTTCAGTATTTTTTTGTTTATAGCGCAAAAATTTTAAACCGCAGAGGTGATCAAATACTACCAAAAGAAAGCTCTATTTGTAGGAAGAAAATTATAAAAATTTAGTTTGGGTACAGTTTTGAATGACCGCAAAATTGTCATTCAAAGTGACTGGTATGGAAGTAGTTAAATACAAATATTTGTGTGTCATACATCGAAAAGAGCCTTTTTGTCACAAAGTCCAAAACAGAAAGCGAACAACATATATTTATCATCAGTATATAGAGTATGTCACTAGAAAGGCAAAAATAAATAAAGGATATGGGGAGGCAAAGAAAGGAAGGTGGGGGGGGGGTGATATGTGGGAAAGTACATATAAGGGGATATAGGTGAAAGTGGATAGACAACCAGGGTCGTGGTCACAAGCGAATCTGGCATCTCTGGCAATCTCAACCAGCAGACTAGTTATACCCAAGTTGATCGATCAGTCAACTTGGTACTTTCAGCCTGCCCATTAACATAGTTGCCAACATTGTAAAAAATTTTTTAGGGAGACTTATTTGCATGTGGGCGGAGCCTTGCTATAATTAGGGGCAGGGCATTTGTTTGTAGGCATGACATATCAAAATAGTAAAGAAACGAGCGAGAAACGGGTGTGGTTTGGGTGGCATGGTGGGCGTGGCTTAAATGGGCGTGGCTCGAAAGGGTTGTGGTTATAGTCTGAGATGAATAAGGGATCGAGGGAGAAAGAAAGAGAGAAAGGACAGCAGGCCCAGATCCTACACCACAATAGAAATGTGTATTCCAGAATGTTTAACAAATCAGCAGATAAAGATACTCCGAACACCTGGTGTTAGCGCTTCAATCATCCCAGCACCATGGTTGTTATGGTGTCAGGGTGATTGAAGCGCATTATTTCTGTTATTACATTGTAATATAAAAGGAAATCATTCAACTCACCATAATGCAGAATCAGTGGAAGCCCCGAGTGTGTCACCTGCCACGTCGCCTGCCACCAGATGTCATCAGGTGCCCCCAGCAGAGTCCGCCCTTGCATCAGGTGCTTCCCCAGCAGAGTGCGTCCTTGCATCAAGTGCCTCCCCAGCAGAGTCTGTCCTTGCATCAAGTGCCTCCCCAGCAGAGTCTGTCCTTGTATCAAGTGCCTCCCCAGCAGAGTCCGTCCTTGCATCAGGTACCCCCAGCAGAGTCCGTCCTTGCATCAGGGGCCCCCAGCAGAGTCTGTCTTTGCATCAAGGGCCCCAGCAGAGTCCGTCCTTGCATCAGGGGCCCCCAGCAGAGTCCGTCCTTGCTTCAGGTGCCCCCAGCAGAGTCCGTCCTTGCATCAGGTGCCTCCAGCAGAGTTTGTCCTTGCTTCAGGTGCCCCCAGCAGAGTCCGTCCTTGCATCAAGTGCCTCCCCAGCAGAGTCCTTCCTTGCACCAGGTGCCCCCAGCAGAGTCTGTCCTTGAATCAGGTGCCCCCAACAAAGTTCGTCCTTACATCAGGTGCCCCCAGCAGAGTCCATCCTTTCATCAGGTGCCCGCAGCAGCAGTGGCGTAGCGTGGGTTGTCAGCGCCCGGTGCAAGGCAAGAAATTTGCTCCCCCTAACCTATGGACTTTTAGCACTCCCCGAGTCCCTTCCCTTCCTACAATAGTACTTACCGGCCTGATTCCTACACTGACCACTACACTGACCTACCTATCCACTAAACTAACCTAAATGATTCCTAGACTGACCATTACACTTACCTACCTGTCCACTGCACTGACCTACCTATCCACTACACTGACCTACATAATTCCTAGACTGACCATTACACTTACCTATCTGTCTACTGCACTGACCTACCTGATTCCTATACTGACCAGTACATTGACCTACCTGTCCAATACACACTGTCCACTATATTGACCACTACACTACACTGATTACCACTACACTGATTACCACTACACTACACTGATTACTACACTATCCACTATACAGCCCACTACACTACACTACAATACTCAGCAGAGCCGTGTTCAGAAGATGATACTTGCTGTGCGTGAGGATGTGGGGCCGACCTAGGCCAAGCTGGGGGTCTGAGGAGTCTTCTAAACGGAGCCTTGTGAAAGGGGGGAGCCAGGACCATCAGTGTCCCCAGCCAGCGGAGCCCCGGTACTTCAATCAGTGTCCCCGCTCGTCTGACACACGGGGGCGGAGGGTTGGCGGCGGCAGCTGGTGGAGGCTGATCACTTCCTTGTGTTCAGTGGAGAGCGGGGAGGGGTCGCCAATCCCTGCAGCCAATAGGCTTCAGTGTACAATAGAATTTTCTATTTGCCCCTCTGCACTGAACACAAGGGGAATCAACACTCGTGGTAGCAGTATCGGCCATGTTTGTGTAGCCGCTGCCGATTTTAGCCAAAAACATTCCCGATTTTCCTGGGACAAAAGCAAAATCACAGAAAAATAATCGGGACAAGCTTAAATCGGGACGAGGGTCGCAAAATTGGGATTGTCCCGGGAAAATTGGGACTGTTGGCAACTATGGATCCTGGATGCTAAGCAGAGTCCATCCTTTCATCAGGTCCTGCAGCAGCAGTGGCGTAGCGTGGGTTGTCAGCGCTCGGTGCAAGGAGCCCGGTGTCTTCCCACAGTACAAGCCCCTCCCCCACAGTTAGCAAGCACTCCCTAGGAACACATATAACCCTTTGATCTCCCCTGATGTTAACTCCTTCCCTGTCAGTGTCATTAGTACAGTGACAGTGCACATTTTTAGCACTGATCAATGTATTGGCATCACTGGTCCCCAAAAAAGTGTCAATTAGGGGTTAATTTACTAAAGCTAGAGAGTGCAAAATGAGTCACAATTCTGTATAGTAATCAATCAGATTCCAAGTTTTATTGCCAAAGCTTAATTGAACGAGCTGAAGTTAGAAGCTGATTGGTTTCTATGCAAAATTTTTGTACTCTCTAGCTTTAGTAAATAAACCCCTTAGCCTAGGCTTCCACTATTGCGACCTGAAAGTTGGCAAATATTGCCCGCAATTTTTGCCGCAATTTTGATGCAACTTGAAGCAATGCCTGTTAATTCTTGAGGTCTATGGACCTCAAGTCGCATCAAAGTGGGACCAAAATAGTGCAGGGACTACTTTGAAGTCGCTGCGACTTGAAGTTGCACATATATAAATGATACTCATTGGAAGTCATGGGGTACAACTTGTCATGCAACTTTGCAGTCACAAGTCGCATGACAAGTCGCACTAGTGGAAACCAAGCCTTATGCCCGGTACAAACTATGAGATTATCGGATAAATGATCGTCTGTTTTTTTTTTTTTGTTTGCATGTTAATCTCAGATCGAATCTGATGAGTTTACTAAAGTCACGAAAAATTCCTGTATGACAGAAAAAAAATTTGGAAGTGATGTCATGTGTTGTAATGCATTTGCATTGCATATTCGAATGATAGCTGTACTGATTAAACGAAAATAGTACCATCTGGCATCGTACGAAAAAAATTTTGTGCATGTCCGATAGACTAATATTGGATGAACTGTCATGATCGGCTCTCGAAAGCTCTCTACCAACGATCTGATTATCGTACGATCACTGTCCCGATATAAGTCACTGACTTATTACTAGTAAATAAATAAATAAATAAAAACTCCAGAACTCTATCCCATAGGTTGTAGACGTGATGACTTTTGCACAAACCAATCAATATACGCCTATTGGGATTATTTTTTTTTTACCAAATATATGTACCAGAATACATATAATGTGAGCACTTGCAGCTAGACATGTGCAATTAGTTTTGTTCCGAATATGTTTTTCTTCAACATTCGGCATATTCGTTAATTCGGAAACATCCAAATTAACAAAAAAACGTTTAAAGAATTTTTCCGAAAACACATTTTCGAAAAGAACAAAAATTAGAAACAATGAAAATCCGAAAGACTGAAAATCTGAAAACTAGAAAAAAACTAAAATCCGATAATTAGAAAGAACGAAAATTTGAAAATAAGATCGAAAATCTGAAAATAAGAAGGAAAATCCGAAAATTAGAAAGAACGAAAATCCGAAAATTTGAAAGAACGAAAATTAGAAAATCCGAAAGAACAAAAAACATTCAGATAATTTCTATTATAATTAAATTATTACATTTATTAACCATTATTATCAATTTTTATTATTATTATTATTATTTATTATTATTAATAATAATAATAATAATAATAAAAACTAATAATAATAGTTATAAACTATTAAACTATAGGTCTTGAATTTCCTTTCAAATTTGTCTGTTAGTGAACGTAAGAAATTATTAACCATTATTATAGTTCTTTTTTATTATTATTATTTATTAATAATAAATAATAATAATAAAATAGTTAAACTAATAAATTATAGGTATTGGAATTTCTTTCAAATTTGACTGTTAGTGAATGTAATGAATTATTAACCATTATTATAGTTTTTTTTTAAATTATTATTATTATTTATTAATAATAAATGATAATAATAACAACTATAATAGTAGTTATAAACTAATAAATATAGGTATTGGAATTTTCTTTCAAATTTGTCTGCCTGTTAGTAAACGTAATGAATACGAATTTAAAAAAAAATGAATACCGCATCTATACAAATGGAACGTACCGAATTAGAATTTTTCTGAATTTCCGAAAATAACAAATACCACATTTATACGAATGGAACATACTGAATACAAATTTTTTCCAAATTTATGAATTCATGCGAAATAACGAATTTCGATCATAACGAATGATCCGAAAAATGGAAAGAAATCCCCCAAAAAAGGAATAAAACTTGTGGTGCCATCAATTGTTAAATGTACAAAGAGCCTGCCTAGAAAAGACACACTTTGTCGCACAACAAATGAAGCAAATCGCACAAACTGGAATGTGGCAAAATGGTCCAGGAGCTGTTTTGTCCTGCAAAACAAATTGGTATAATATTGCTTTTGTTTGCATTAAAATTCATTCTAGTGTATTTGTTTTCTAATAATATGCGTTTGATAAATAACTGTGCAAACATTGTGTGACATAAAAAATTGCCACCTTTTTATTCTGCAGAGCCTCTGCTTTCAGAAAATATATCCTTTTTTGGGAGGGTTTATAGTTATGTCTGCTCATTTTAATGTGCAAAAAACTTTTTTTTTTTTTTTAAAGTCCCCGGCAGTGAAGGGGTTAAACAGTAACAGTTACCAGACTGGCTGCAGATTTGAATTTTTGTCAGTTGGTGCTAAAAATAGAACACCTCAACCAGCTGCTGAGGCTGTGTGAATTCAGTCTACAGACAGGAATAAAATGATTTTATTATGAAATGGATACATAAAAACACGGAGAAAGTGGATGTCAAATGAACAAAAATGTCCCATATTTATTTTATTGGTGAAATAATTGATAAATAAACCCACATAGAAGGCTCAATAGATTTGAGCTGCGGCTCAGAAATTTTGCTGTGGCTGTCTCTCTGCAGTGTTGCGAGTTCTATTGGAACAATGACACGATTTATGAGAAAGAACGGTTACAAAGCGAAGAATCTTCTGAAAAACGACAAAGAGGAATCTGTTTTATTGCTAAATGTGCGCCCTTTAACAGGGGAGCACCAGGCAAATCCACCACCCCAAACTACCGCCCCTAAAAGGGGAGGAGCCAGGGCTATTGGGGAGAGGGTCAGGGCTGCCATAGGTAGAATCTGGCCCTGCCAACGCCCCAAAATCCCAGAAGATGATGTTCATAGTAAGAAATATATTAGTTATAATGCAAGGTCACATGATGGATGTTTATATATATATGTAGAAATAAGCCACAGTGCAAAGCAATCAAGCCTTCCCATAGGATATATATATATATAATATATATATATATATATATATATATATATGAGAAATCTTCCCTTTAAAAAGAGCACATTATGTAATCTTTGTAACATTTTGGATTTGTTATGAAATTTTAAGTGCTTCCATATTCCTCGTTGTTATATATATATATATATATATATATATATATATATAAATATAATTCATCAATTCATGTAATTATTTATTAATAAGTACTGTTTGAGAGAGAGAGAGAGAGAGAGAGAGAGAGAGAGAGAGAGAGAGAGAGATAATAAAAAAATATATATATATATATACATACATACATATACATACATATCTATATGTATCTATCTAATCTATCTATATTATATATACATATATATATATATATATATATATATATTTTTTTTTTTTTTTTTTTCTTTTTTTTCTTTATATCTATATATCTATCTATAGATAGATATGAAACAGTACTTATTAGTAGATAACTAAATTCAATCATAATTAATTACTAATCCTAATGCTTTAATATGTAGACAGATAGATACTGTATTTACATATTGGGGGGGGGTCACCTATATATACAAATAGTGGGGTCACCTCAATATATACACATAGTTGGGTCACTGGATGGAGGAAAGAAGGGGAGGAGTTAGGACCCATAGTCCCCATTAGGTAGCTCCACCCTCTCTAATAGTCCTGATCACCAATGTCTCCAGGATAGAAAGTGATGTAAGATCCACCAGAACAGGAGCAGAGGGGAAATATTCTAATGGGGACACGGCTTTTAATGTCTAGGAGGGGGCTGGGCTCACTTTGGGGAGATTTCTTCTCACTTTTGTCTAGAACGGGAAATAAAGGGAACTCTCTCCATCGGGACACAAATGGCAATAAAAAAAACTTACAGGGGTTCTACCATTCCCTTCTCCACCCAAAATGGGGAGCAAGTTTTGGGTTTAGGATTTCCTTTAGAGAAATTTTTGTCACAATATACATTATAAAATATATATAACAACAGTGCTATATACAGTATGTGCAATGTATACTGGAAGTAGGCTCAGACATGGTTTCAACAGGACAATTTAGGCCACGCCCCAATAATTTGCGCCATATTTTGTAGCCACATCTATTGTTAGTACATTTGGCACCATGTCTCACTGTATACAGTTTATTTAAGACGATACGTCATTATGAACATGTTGGCGGTAGAGCATCGGTTTCTGTACGTTGGGGAGGTGATCCTGCCCCATCCTGTATTCGGTTTAAAAAAAAAAATTGAATGAAATTTCAAGTGGGATTTTGTATTGAAATTCTGTGCCCCAACTGTGATCAAAGCGTACTGGCATGATCCTATTGACCCCAATGGGCAAACTTGGGATGATCAAATCCAACCAAGCCTGCAGCATCTGTACCACCCTCTCTGGCTGCCATGGTAGGATTTACTGTAGGTGGGCTGCCGGAGGTGGTAAAAATGCAGATCAACCTCCTTTTTTCTCTAGGGACCCAGCAGTGTTAAGTGGTTTGACTTTGCCCTCTAACTGCCTCTTTTGCTGGACAGCTTGGTCCGATAAAAGAACTTGAAAAATAACAGATTTACAGGCAGGATCACCAGGCAATAAAGCTGTGTTATTGGGGGGGGGGGGGCGACCCAGAAAAACAAGAACGTCATACCAGTGACAGACTACATCATAGATGTCATTTTTTATTTTGCCCACTTTAAGTATGGAAATTCAGGGGGGAAGTGCTGTTAGACATACACTTGTTCTGACATAGAAAGCCAGGCACTGAGAATGGACCCCCTGGGGATGAAAACTCCCATATTGTCCATGTATATAGAGAGTCCCCATAAAGGGAAACGCGTAACAACAGATAATTTCCACACAAGACAGGCCATTTGCCAAGCACAGTTAGTAAGACAATAAATAGTTAATAATCTGTGACGATCCAAGCCTGACCAACCTAAATCCTGAAAGGCAATATAAAAACAAACAAATCTTGCAGCACACAGGGCTCTGGCACTAATGCCGCGTACACACAGTCGGAATTCTCGTCAGAAAAAGCTCTGATGGTTTTCCCGTCGGAATTCCGACGGAATTTCGCTCAAACTTTCTTGCTTACACGCGGTCACACCAAATTCCGACGGTCAATAACACCACGCCTTAAAAAACGTTCGACTGCACTATAAAAGGGAAGTTTAATGCTTCTGAGCATGCGACGAATTGTTTCCGAGCATGCGTTGGAATTTTGCGTGTCGGAATTGCATACACATGATCAGAAAATTTCGGAAAAATTAAGAACAGGTTCTCAATCCAAAGTCTGTCGGAAATTCCGACAGAAAAAGACCGATGGGCATACACACGGTCGGAAATTCGATGATAAGCTCCCATCGGACTGTTTCCATCGAAAATTCCGACCGTGTGTACGCGGCATTAGAGCTCTTTAGAAACAGCTGCAAATCATCAGGAACACTTTCACACTCACATGTAATTCAGATTGCAGCATTTTGCAGAAGTCTAATCATTATCTGTGTGCTCACCCATCCTGTGTGCAGTGTAAATAAAGAGAAGAGTGATGGGAATCATTTCCCAACCAGTGTGAGCATTGGCCGATCTGCATACAGGACGGGTGAGCTGCTGCTGCTTTGACTGTGTTTGTGACAAGATAGTGTTAGCGATCATCTTCAGCTGTTTCTGCAGAGCTTTGTGCCAGAGTCCTGTGTGCACTCCATGACAAGAATGGTGCCATACCTTCTACTAAAAGCAGGTCCAAGTGTCTCTCCCCCCCCCCCCCCCCCCGCCCACTCAGCTCCAGTCACTGGCATCTTCTCTTCTGTCAAATGTGGTGGGCTGGGGAAGGGATGGGTTACAGAGGTGTACTGATTGGCTAAAGAGGCAGTGGGAGGTGGAGTTACTCATCAGTAGCCCCGCCCTCCCACCTAGATGAGCAATTCTATTGGTTGCTAGGCTGCTCATCTAGGGACCTGTGATTGTAAACCCACCCAGCAGCACAGGGAGTAGCTATGGCAACTATGTTAATTTAGCGGCGGGGCACACGGGTGGGCAAGGCATAATTTAGGTGCGGCAATCGCCCCCTATAGCGACGCCACTGGGCGGCGCTGGGTTACAGCGGAGCAGTGAATTTATTTTTAAGGGGGAACAGACACTTCAGCCTGGTCGGCCTGTGCCTGGGACAAAACTGATTTTTCGGGAAACTTGCTGGAACGGCCTAAACCCGGGACAAAGGGCTGGAAATCGTGAATGTCCCAGGAAAATCGGGACTGTTGGCAAGTATGCATTAATAGTTAGAATCTGGGCCGGTTCCTGCTGAAGGGAAATTTAGAAGAGGATGACCAGCAACAATATGGCTGGATACAGTTCCAGAAATTATGAACATGCAGTTGCAAAAACGGCACATGCGCACTGAAGAACTGTGCCATTTCTTCAGCTGATGTGCCGTTACCAGCGGTCCTATCGGACCATGTTTTCGGAAATTCTGACCGTGTGTGAGCTCCATCGGACTTTTTCCGTCGGAGTTTCCGTTGGAAAAAGTTTGAGATCCTGCTCTCAAATTTTCCGACAACAAAGTCCTATCGGACTTTTTCCGATCGTGTGTAGCGAATTCCGACGGACAAAGTGCCACGCATGCTCAGATCACATTACAAGACCAAAGCTATTGGCTACTAGCCTCTTCGTAGTCCCGTCGTAGGCAACGAACGTCACCACGTTCAGGAGGATCGGATTTTCCAACAACTTTGTCCGACCGTGTGTATGCAACACCAGTGTCGAACAAAATCCGTCGGAAAAAATCCGACGGATTTTGTGGTCAGAATTTCCGACCGTGTGTACGAGGCATAAGTAAAGTGTGACCGCTACATTTACAAGGGCAACATTCTGGGTGAATCAGTCAGCATAAAACATGTGTGGGGGGTACTCCTGGATTCATGTTATAGTTAGTTTTTGCAGTAAAGTACAAACATTGTGTAGCTCTGAAAGCAGAGACTAGATATGTAATGAGCAAATATGGTTTTCCCCCTGTACATACAACCGACAAGCCACGAGGAGGTAACTGGTAAGCCCAGAAAGTCAAGGCCGCCCCTCGGGGTTATGGCCGCTACATAAACATTGCATCATAAACTAACAGGACCCCAATGGGTCACATATAAAGGGTTACAAATTAGGACATATGCAGTATAGCATAAAAGTAAACATTTTGTCGTGGCAAAAAAGAACAGGAAAATGATTTAATATAAAAAATCCCTTTGCCAAATTAAACTCACTGACAGATCAAATCAAACTATGTTTTTAACACATACCGATAAGATTATTTACAACATGCTGCACCGTTTACAAGTACTGTATATCATTTACATGTAGATAAGAAAAAAAATATACAGCCTTCAAATAAATATAGGATGTATCAAAGACAAAGAGAAACTTTAACCTTTATTATGGTTCATATAACCTACATATATTTTAATAGGATCTGAAATAACCATTAAAACAAGACATGTAATTTCATCTCCTTGTTCAACCCTCTAAGGTGTAGGGTTAAGAAATCGTATATTCATAGAATTTGGATATTGCATATCCAAAGGCATTCCATTTGGAAAGGAATACAACCAGAATCTCCCCTATGGGAACTTACTTGTAATATCCCTTAAACCCTTAGATTATTCATAGTTCTAGTATCCCAGATAAATTCACCTATATGACTCTGTGTCTCTCTTTTTGTTTTTCCCACATTTAGAAGTAGAGCTGCAACTAACAGTTATTTTCATAATTGATTAGTTGGCCGATTTATTGTTTCGATTAATCGGTTAATAACCTTAAAAAAAAAGTGTGGTGTATAATTTAGTTAACATGTAAAGTTTTAAAAAAAGGCAATTTATTCTTAAATATCTCTATGCAGTGGTAAATATAAATAACCTACTATATGGTTAGAGAGCAAAATATCTAATCCACTCTGAGAATAACAGACAGAAGAGATATACTGTATATACTATTAGAGGAGATATACTGTATATACTATAAGGCCTCATTCTCACAAGGCAGATCCGCTTCCACGTAGTCCGCCTCTGTCCGCCAGCTCAGCAGGAGATCTCTCCGTTGATCTCCGCTGAGCCGGCAGATGACATGTCCCTCTCTGCTCACTGTCGAGCGCCGCTGGTTTCTATGGAGAGATCAGATGAAAACGGACAGCATGTCTGTTTTCATCAGATCTCATCCAATCGGATCCACCAGCAACGGATACGAACGTAGGGCCATCCGTCTGCTTTTAGCGGATCGGAACGGGACAGATGTCAGCGGACATGTCACTGCTGACATCCGTCACTCCATAGACTAGCATGGAGCACCCGCTCAGGTCCGCTGTCAAAACTGACAGGCGGACCTGAACGGTCCAACAGTGTGAAAGAGGCCTTAGAGGAGATATACTGTATATGCTATTAGAAGAGATATACTGTATATACTATTAGAAGAGATATACTGTATATACTATTAGAGGAGATATACAGTGTATATACTATTAGAAGAGATATACTGTATATACTATTAGAGGAGATATATATGTATATACTATTATAGGAGATATACTGTATATACTATTAGAGGAGATATACAGTGTATATACTATTAGAAGAGATATACTGTATATACTATTAGAGGAGATATACTGTATATACTATTAGAGGAGATATGCTGTATATACTATTAGAGGTGATATACTGTATACACTATTAGAAGAGCTATACAGTATATACTATTAGAAGAGATATACTGTATATACTATTAGAGGTGATATACTATATAAACTATTAGAGGAGAGATATACTGTATATACTATTAAAGGGTGAATCTGGTAAATATCATCAAACTCGGAGATCACATTTTTTTATTAAAAAAACAAACAAACAATGTGTTCCTTCAAAAAAAATATAGTTTTAAGAACGTTTCTTCCATTTTCTAATCGTCAGTGGGGTCAAATCGACGTTCATTTTCAAACATAGAGATGGGAAAATTTGTAAATAGAAAAATTCTTGGTCAAAGGAATTTTCAGACAGTGTATGTGGTTTTCGTTCAGAAATTACATTCATTTTAAAAACAGAATGTTAAAAACAAGTGAAAATTTCAAAACAACATTCTTTCATTCAGCGAATGTACAAAGATTTTTCGTCTGAATATTCTCATCTGAAAATTGATCCATGTGGCCAGCACAAGGCTCGGTACACACCTATGCTTTTGATCTGTTTCTCCAGTGCTTTTTGCTGTGCGTTTTGTTTTTTGCTCATGTGGTTTTGTTGCGATTTGCGTTTTTGCATTTTTTTTGGCCAATTTGTTGTTGGACAGATTAAAAAACCCAAATTGCTGCAAAAACGCATTACTTTTCTGCAGCTTCTCCATTGAAGTATATTCAACCAAAAAAGCACCGTTTTGCGTGAACGTATTCCATAGGAAACCATGTAAATGAACTATAGTGCGTTTCTGCAAAAAGCACAAAAAAAAAAAACAGGTCTAAGAAGTTCAGTAACATAATGGGGTTAAAAAACTAAAATGAGTCCTTTATAGTACAAAAAAAGCAGATAATCACTACTGTAAGAGGTTCATTTTTTTACTGTAGATCTTTGAAAGTAATATTTACAGTAGCGATTATTTGCTCTTTTTGTACTATATTAGTGTATATTAGTGTATTTTAGTTTTTCTTTAACCCCATTATATTACTGGCAGATTAATCGATTATGAAAATAGTAATTGATTCATTTCATAATCGATTAGTTGTTGATTAATCAATTAGTTGTTTCAGCCCTATTTAGAAGTATGTATGTAGTATGACCAGATAAATTGACCTAGGCACTTTTATAGTGCATGAAATATTAAGTAAGAAATGCAACATCCTCAATTTGTAAAATATTTTTTTCTTTCAACAAACCTATGCATGGAACAGCCTTGCGGCTTCACTTTCCGGTTCCCTACAGCGCATGCGCGAGTCGCACTGTGCAATAAGGACGGTCCCTGCTGTCTCTGGGATCCGTGGGTTTCCCAGCAGACAGCAGGGGCCCGCATGAAGTAGCGTAAATACCCGCAGATCCTGCGGATATCTATGCCCGTAAGTGGGTGCGGATACCTGTATTATACAGGTATCTGTACCCCCCCCCCCCTTTGAAAGGTGCCAATTGTGGCACCGGAGGGGGGGAGGGTTCCGATGAGCGGCAGTTCCACTTTAGGGTGGAGCTCCACTTTAACAATAATGGATTGGATGTGACCTGGCACAGCTAAATGGCAGACCTCCATCCCTATATTAGGTTATAAGAAAAGAGAGATAATTATTGGGTCAAATAATAAGAGCAGAATGGATACATAAGTATAAATACAAGTACATGATTTATTATAAGGCCCCTTTCCCACTGACGGACCGTTCAGGTCCACCTGTCAGTTTTGACAGCGGACCTGAATGGGCGCTCCATGCTAGTCTATGGAGCGACGGATGTCAGCGGTGACATGTCCGCTGACATCCGCCACGGTCCAATCCGCCAAAAGCAGACGGATGGCCCTACGTCCGGATCTGTCGCTGGGGGATCGGATCGGGTGAGATCTGATAAAAACGGACACGCTGTCCGTTTTCATCCGATCTCTCCATAGAGACCAGCGGCGCTCGACAAGCCCCTCCCCGCTCAGTGAGCAGAGAGGGACTTGTCATTCGCCGGCTCAGTGGAGATCAACTGAGAGATCTACCGCTGACCTGGCGGACTCCGTGCAAGCGGATCCACCTCGTGTGAAAGGGGCCTTACAATCTAAAAATCATACCAAATTCTTGAGAAAAACATTGTATCAAATAAATAGGTAGTCACATGACTTACACTAAGATATGCTGCTCATAGCATGCAATACAGTTGATGGGTAGACATGATAAACATACATGATTAATTGAATCAATAAAAAAATATATACATAATGAAACCAGGTGTATCTTGGCATCTAGTAGCACTCAACGCGTTTAATGGCGTTTCAGGCATTCATCAGGAGTGTAATAATACAGTATACTAGAAAAATAAATAAATATTGGTTGTTAGTAATGCCCTATAAGGAAGGGAAGAAGTTGTTTCCCAACAAAATGGGAACAGGTAGATGACTTACAGCTCTGCCCCAGGGCTGGGCCCGGTGTCTGCACAGGAAATTGTGGGGATCTTGGGTAGGATGTCTCCCCAGGGTTGAGGCGGGGAAACCCTCCAGAGACCAAGGAGAACATCCAATGGAAGGACGGATGGCCACAGTTTGATCCGATGTGGTATGTGTGCAGATGGCGTGCATAGTGTCCTATGAAAAATGTATAAGAAATATAAATGAATAAGTAAAAACATGTGAGTGTGAGAAGTACATCTAATGCCCCGTACACAAGGTCGGAAAATATGTTGTCAGAAAATCCGATCGTGTATGGGCTCTATCGGACTTTTTCAGTCGGAAATTCAGACGGAAAAAATTTGAGAGCAGGATCTCAAATTTTCCGACAAAAAAATCTGATCAGGCTTTTTCCGATTGTTTGTAGAGAATTCCGATCGGACAAAGTGCCACGCATGCTCAGATCAAATAAAGAGACCAAAGCTATTGGCTACTAGCCTCTACGTAGTTCCGTCCTATGTAATGAACGTCACAACGTTCCGAACGATCGGATTTTCCGACAACTTTGTCTGACCGTGTGTATGCAACACCAGTTTCGGACAAAATCTGTCTGAAAAAAATCTGACGGATTTTGCGGTCAGAATATCTGACCGTGTGTACAAGGCATAAGTGTTTCCTCAAAGAACCTACATGTAGGGGTGAATATAAAGTACCTATAAAACAATTAAATAACGTGCAAACCACCCAAAGAGGGAATGTGGATGGAGGAATGAAGTAGCCCTATTAATTACCTGTGAGTGAGGTGTGTGAACCAACTCATATCTACGTGTCCTTCCAAATGATGGAATCATGCAGAGTGAGCCACCGGCCGTCCCAGGCTGCTAAATACTCCCGTCCAAGGGGGCCCTGCCAACGTCATGCAGTATTGGGCAAAGCAGCACGAGGGAGATGAGGAAGGGAGTCCCATCTGCGTACGGCGTTGCCGTCAGCAGTGGGTCCATGCCCACCTCGTCTGCTGCGTGGGATGGAAAGGAACCTCACTGACGTCACAGAAGCTGCGGAGTAAAAAAACTCTGAAAAAAGTAGAAAACGTGGCTATTCGGCATGTATGAGAGTTTTTGAGCCGAAAGCTTTTGTGGGAGTATAGTTTTGCTAAAAAAAGCTAAAAAACACTACTGCAAAAACGCTGCAAAACTCATTCTACAGCTACAACTTTCTACAGCTAACGTTACTGGCGTTTTTATAACGTTCATTGTGCATAAAAGTTGCCAGCCCCAAGGCGGTGACACATGGTAAAATAATGGGCAATAATGCTTCACAAAGGTGCAGAGCATTTTAGGCTATAGGACTGCATTAGAGAAAACATTGGTCCGTGTAACTACCAGCACTGCTATGTATTTGTGCATGTGTATAGGGTAAAATGTTATGTTTTGAAAAATGCATCCCTAAGCATGTGCGAGTACATGCTGGGGCTACTTTAATGCCGTCCTATGGGCTAAAATATGCTGCAGCTGTGGCACCCCGGCGCCATAACAACAGACATATTGTACACTGTACATCCATATGCTCAACTTTATAGCTGTGTGCAAGAGGCCTAAGTGTTTTCAAATTTATTATGGTAATTTTCCTAAAAGTTTGTAATTGTCGTTTGTCATGTTTAGAGGTATATTTCTCTCTTCTTTAACTATGTAACCACAAAATTCCTGTTTAATCCTGAGGATACCTTTTTTCTTTGGTATAGAGACACCCAAGCACCGTTCGGCACGCACTCTGGATCTAAAGAAGTCTTGTTTACTCAAGCTTCCAGAGAAAATATTGACGGGGCACTAAAAATAGTTTCCTTGACTTTGAGGCCAACGTCTTAATGGTAAAATTGCTGGGGCTTTATGGGATTTATTTTTAGGCTCAATATTTTGTCATGAAACTCTACATTTCACAACACAGGGCGTCTCCAAAAAGCTCACGTTCAAAATCTTTACCAAATGTAAGAGTGGAGAAAAAAAAGCAGCAAAATTAAATAGCAACCGCAGACAAAAACACCTGTTCGACTTTATTCGTTTCTTGTTCGTTCAATAGGGGAAAAAAAACAATAACAATAACTTGTAACTGAACAATGTCTGGCTCAATACCCTTCTTTGGTGTGCTCTGGACATCGATTAACTGTTGCACATGTATTGGTCTAGTATTTTTCCGAAATCTCTTTTTTTCTTTTGAGTTAGGTGTAGGATGCATTGTGCTGCAGTCACTCCTTCTGTGTGTCTCCTTGTGAGTTTTCGCTAAGCTCAAGATGTCATCTTCTCTGCCAGTTGCTGTTGTGCAATTCTTGAGCAATTATTTGAGAAGTAAAAACCTGTGTTTTAAAGGGGAACTGAACTCAAAAATTTTACATTTGCTATCTTATTGTAGCGCGCCCCACGTAGGAGCTGCTGGGATCCCCCACCCTGCACAGCCAGGCACACCTAATTTCCACAGGCACACTTGAGTCAGAAAACAGTCCAGCGCTTGATTTTTGTATTTTTATTGAGGTAATAAAACTTGGATAGGGAGTAGGGGTAATATGGGATTACCACTTGACTTCAGACAACTTCAGGGACAACTCTTCTATATACAGTCTATATACACTTCTTTCTCTTCCTCCAGCACTTCACTTCCTTGCCAAAAAACACAGACTCAGCTGGTACACTTTTAGTAAATCTAGCAAAGCACTTACCCAGCCTAAAGCAAGAGCCCTTTACAGACAGGGACCCCAGGCACCTTGATTGTGTAGCAGAGTTCAGTGTCCAGCATACATCCCTGTGGCAACTGATCCCAGCACCACCTCTTCAGGCACTGCCAGCCCAACTGGCTGAAGCTGTCTCTCGAAGTAGCCCTCCTGACTGCTTCTCACAGTTCTCCCAGACTGTACACTCACCAGACCACCCGGCTGACCTCTCCTGGAGATCTCCTGGATGTGCTGACCTGCTCCTCACCCTTGCTCCTGTGCCTCCAGGAAGGGTATCTTCCATGTGTCATAGAGGGTCCCTCCAGCACCTGAGCTCCAGGCCCCAGGTCATCCCCCCAGACTAGGTGCAACCTCAAGGGCCAATGACAGCCTCCTCAGCTCTCTTTCTACATCTTCTACCCAAATGCCCCAGCTGGCATGACTCCAAAGTATTTATGAGGTGGCCCGCCCCCTGCCAGCCTATTTTGCTGGAGATTGGCTGGGCCTCTCATCAATACTCCAAGCAACTCCTCCTAGACTCCACCTTCCTCTTCTGGAAGCTTCTCCAATGTTCCAGAAAACAGAGGGGGGTCAACATAGTGGGACTGCGATATTACAGCGGCCAAATATGACACCTAACTGAAACTTTTGACACTTTTTTGGGGACCAGTGACACTAATACAGTGATAAGCGCTAAAAAAAAAAGTACTGTCACTGTACTGTACTAATGACACTGGCTGGGAAAGGGTTAACATCAGGGGCTAAGGGTTAAATGTGTTTGCTGGGAGTTATTACTAACTGTGCTTTAACTGGGGGAAGTAAAGATCAGTGTTCCTGCTTAGCATGAACACAGGATCAGTACATTCCCCTCTCACAGAACGGCGGTCTGCCTTGTTTACATAGGCAGACCGCGCATTCTGCCTTTCTCCCAAATGATCGGCGGGTCTCGGCAGACATCGAGTCCGCCGGACCTGCTGATTGGCTCCCATTGTGTCCAAACACAGCAGGTAGCGGGCAATCCAGAAGAGTCAGATCATGTACTAGGTGCATGATCTCGCACAGAGCGTATAGTGCATTGGCGGCCGTTAAACGGTTAAAGTTCATGTGCATGTAAAGGCCGGTGTCCCATATATAGTGTATACATAGTGTATGTATATATATATATATATATATATATTTTTATTTTTTTTTTTTTTTTTTATTATATATTATTTTATTTTATATTTTTTATTTCTAAACAAAAACAATTCTGTGTAAAAATTAAATTTTCTATACAAAAAACTCCAAACATTTGCTAAATAGAACAAGCTTGTAGCCTGAAATCGATTGCATGATTTTAATGACCATGTCTCATACTTTGTTAGAGATGAAAAGATGCTTTAGAAACCTTGCATAGTAATATTTGCTGTTTTAGAAAAGCATGCATGCTTTTTCTTTTCCTCTTAAAGATTTCAAAAGTTCTGTGTTGATTCATGAGTTCCTTCTGAAGTTAGAGGAAAAATTCATCATCCTGCTTATATTACCACCTAAACAAATGTGTTACTCAAATGTAATGTGCATGTAAAAGCACATATTATCTGGGAAACAGATTACATTTCCTGACTTAGATGCATCACCATTAATTTGAAGGATATTCGGGCTGCTGCTGGTCCGCTGTGATTAATGCGGGCACGCTACTCCTCTGGCAGTGACTGGGAAATACCAAGTTAATCAGTAGATGATCATATGATGTCACCCAGGCTCCATGTTGTATAGATTCATTCAAACACTGCTAACTTTATGTTTACCTTAACAATGAACGTTTTATGTCTCTGGAGTGGCAGTCCAACACCTCCTTTCTTTTTATTTTCCCCTCTCAGTGTTGTGTTAAATGTGGAAGGCGTATGAGTCCCTGTGGCCTTTTTGGACTCACATGCAACAAGAGAAGGTAACTTCCATCAACAAGCAGACTTTTGTTCGCTCAACCACGGCTGAGGTTACCATTGTATGGCAGACGTTGAATGAAGGCTTTTGTTCTTAAAGTAGATTCAATCACTCAAATTTCATCTAAGCTTTAACATGTTAATGTAATTTCAGACGTTATTTTTAATATCTTTAAATCTGCAGCTTTTATTTAAAAACCTAGTGATCCTACCATGAAAGACCTTTTTCAGGTTCTTCCTGTTATAGGGTGACAGCACTCCGTTCCTGTCCCCCATCTGTGCTCCTGCATTGTCACTGTGTCAAACAGATTTGCAATGGAGAATACAAGTGGCAGTTTTAGCACACATTACACAGTCATGGTCTACCGTTGTCACCATTAGGAAACTCACCCAAAGAAATAGCATGCAGCCATGGCTGGAGTGCATGTAGGCAAAAAGTGGCTGCAAAAAGAGCAGGAGATCAGCAGTACTAAGATGCAGTACCCTTCTAATTCGGCTGCTAGGTAAGTTTAGTTTTTGGCTCCATCTGTAACAAAGGGAGCAGTAATTGTTTGGTCTGGTCTGTTCAGGGTCCCACAGAAGTTTGATTGCTTCCCCCTGCCTCTAGAAGAAGTTTCTGGAGCTTAGAGAGCAGGAATTCAAAGTCAGCTTGAATAATGAGCAGGGCTTAGCCACTCCCTAGGGGGATGTGCCCAGTTGGTGGCTGGGATGCTGAGGAGATTGTCTTTTTTCCCTGCTGAGGGAATTGATCTGTGAGTTGAAGTGGTGGATGGGGGCTGTTTGCCTCTTAAGCCCTTTGGTCTAGATGCTGGATTACTATACAAGAGGCCGTACCTATGGCCTGATCCTGTTCCAGGATTCTGTAAATATAACCTCCTTTCTGTGCTGCACCTCAATTCATGGTCCCCAGCCTTGAACATAAAGACCATTCCAGTGTATCTTTACCGGTTCTCAAACCTATTTCACAGTCCCCAGCTGTGAACCTATAGACCATTCCAGTGTATCTTTATCTGTTCTCAAACTTATTTCATGGTCCCCAACCATGAGGATATAGAATGTTTCAGTCTACCTATTACAAAGTGTCCTCTGCTAACAATACCTAACATTTTGGAGTATCCCATACCTGGTTGTCCTCACTTGTTTGCAAGCTCTATCAGAAAATAACTTCAAAAAGACTACCCCTAGACTGTTAAATGAGCCGGAGTGAGTGGACTGTTACTGTGTGCCTGGCTGCCCCTGCACTAGGTTGAGAAAGACCCTGCAAATTTACAGCTGTACCTTCAGGAGTAGCGCTACCTAAAGGAAAAACATGGTGGTTGTTATGATACACATCTAATTAAACTGAACTCCAGGAAACCTAAAAAGCCTCCCTTGCCATGGGGCTGTGTCCGCACTGAAGTTACCTGCCTTTTTCTGTCTAGGGGACTTGGTAAAGTACTTTTACTTACCCTATCCTCCACTCCTGCAGGTTCCTCTGTGCTGCTAGAATGGTTCCCGCAGCATCTTCTTAACTATGCTCCAGCCATTTAAGGCCCTCAAATGTCATCAAGACCAGTGCAGAGACCATAGCTCTACAATGGACAAGAGGATGCTGTGGAACAGTCCACCATTGGCGCATGAAAGAGCCCCACCTGTCGGAGGAGCAAGGGATCAAGTAAGCCTTTCCCCTAGACATAAAATAAGCAGTTAAAGTGTTACTAAACCTGAAAAAAAGTTTTTTTACCTTAATGCATTGTTCTCCCCTGTATGAAGAGTAAGAGAGGGAAGAAGAGATCAGCGTTGTGCACAGCTGCATCTATTTTCCCCTCTTTTCCTCTTTACACAGCATTCGAGCAGCAGCAGGAGCCATGGGGTTGCAAATCTCTTCCTCTGGGCTGGTCTTTATTCCAGGTCCCGTCTGTATGATGCAAGCTGAGGCACCATGCTTGTGTCCCTTGGTAAGCTCAGGCCTTGGTACCTTCGCTGTAATGAGTGCCTCCTCCTCTCTGATGGTTTTTATTAATTTAGAGTAAGTGTGGAGGTTACCCGAGCCCTGGGCCAGAAATTGTAACACAATGGGATCCAGTGGCTGTGCTCCTCTGATCATCTGAGATACTAAATTCTTGGTTGCCACTTTGCCTTCCATTCCGCCCTTCATTATAATTTGGTGCAGGATCTGATCTAGTCGTTTGACATAGTCTGATAGTTTCTCATCCTGCTTTTGATAGGTGTGAGAGAAAAGGTAGAGTAACTCTGTGCAGTCTTCAGTTCCCCCATAATTCTCTCGAAGCGCTTCTAGACACTCAGAGGAGGCACAGCTGGGCTTGTCTCTTTTCAGGTTCCGAATCACTTGAGAGGCTGGAGCACGCAGGCTTTCAATCCATCTCTGTCTTTTCACTGTATCAGCTACCTCCCATTCTTCAACTTTCTGAACAGCTTGATCAAACCAAGTGTCAAAATTATCCTCTCCAGAGGGAATGGGAACTCTCCCCGAGAAGAATCGTAGCTTCCAATAGTAATCCCCAACACAGACTGAATTGCCCCTCTGGCATTTGGATACAAAGTCTCCCATGGCAGTAAAGAACTCTGGCACCATCATGGCCAGGGGTCCCGAGTAGGGGGCTCCTCGCTCAGCTCCCTTTGCTTGGCTAGAGCTTGTTGGACCCTCATCTTTAACTTTCGAAGCGGTGGGGTCCATTCTGGCGCCTATAGGGGTGTTGTCTAGGAGGGGGGGTTGATTGCAGAGTGGCAGTTTAGATCCCGGACGAGCCCCTATGGGTAGCACTCACCCCCTAAGGAGCTGCTGATAATTAATTGGGCCTGCACTCTGCCTATCAACCCCAGATATGTCTCAAACCCCCTTGGCACAACTGTGTAACAGCGTTAATGTAAGACCCAATGGTAAAGAGGAACACAATAATAACACCATATATTGTATATTTACCTTCACCCGAGTATCCGTCACTCCTCCTTCTGTAGCAACAGATAGTCTCACACCAATTATCATTTGAAGACATAAACGGTTTACTGAGAGAAATTTCGTTCAATACATTAAACAAAGCGGTAACCTCAATTTAAAGAGTGAAATAACAACAATAAAAGTGTAGGTGTAACCCAGAACTCAATAGTCACTTGAGAAGCATATTCAGACAGAGGGTGGCTTATGCCCAATATGATAAATCACTTATATTGAACACCTTCTCACCACTACCTCAGAGCACATGCACAATAGATTGGCACTGCAATATCAGATACAATACAGCAATGTAATACAGTACCAATATCTATGTCATATACTCAAGGACTCCCCCTAGGTTGTAATGCAGTTCTAAGAATGTATGATGAGGTAATAATACTTTATAGAAATATTAACAGTCTCTTGTCCTCTTCTTTCTTCGGCTAGCTTATTAAACTGCAGTATTTGTAATCCAGGGAACAAGTGAATGGCAAGTTATAGTGGAAAAGATATGCAGGTAACTGTGTGCTTGGTTATATAAGCCACCTGTAGAACTTCTTCCTTACTGGAGGGTGTAACACAACATTAACTCTGTAGTGCAGAGAAACCAGGCTCTGAAGCTTCACTGCACAAAGTCTATGAACAAGTGTGAAAGCTTCTGTGGGACTACAGGTCTCACCAGCCTTCTGGAACTAGTTTATACAGCAACAAAGTATTATATCAATCTGGGCAAGTGACCGCTCACCACACAAGGCCCAGACGTTTGTACTGTTCCGCTTGAGATATCTCAGTCCCGCTCCTGGCTATCATCGTCACCCCGGTCTGCTCTTTCTGAGTTCTGGTTACTGTGATGAAGGAACGGTTAAGAAGTCTTGGGCTCTCCGGTTCATCCACACACTGGTCCAGCTGACTGTGCTCTGAAACTCCTTGGAGGCCAAACGATTCCGCTCCGCGCCGGGTGGGCCGCAGTCTGTCGGTCACACACACAGACCTCCTTGCAGGCAGGCTTATGCCGCGTACACACGTGCAGACTTTTGCCGGCGGACTTAGTCCAGCGGACAATCCGCTGGACTTTCCAGCTGGGTCCGCTGGACTTTCCGAGCGTGTGGACTTGCCTGGGGGTCTCGATCCGCCTGCGGGGGTCTTCCGGGGGTCTCTTCTGTTCTGACCCCCGAAGGCGGATCGAGACCCCCAGACGACGGCGGCGAAGACCCCCAAGACGGAAGAAGACCCCGGAGCAGTGCAATAAAATATTTTTTCAAAAGTGTGTGTGTTTTTGTACTTTACATTTTACACCTTAGGTGAATGGGTAGGGGTACATCGTACCCCATACTCATTCACATAGGGTGGGGGGTCGGTATCTGGGGGCCCCCTTATTAAAGGGGGCTCCCAGATTCCGATAAGCCCCCGCCCGCAGACCCCGACAACCAACGGCCAGGGTTGTCGGGAAGAGGCCCTTGTCCTCATCAACATGGGGACAAGGTGCTTTGGAGTGGGGGGGCCGCACGGCCCCCCTTTCCCCAGGGCACCCCCCATGTTGAGGGCACGCGGCCTGGTACGGCTCAGGAGGGGGGGGCGCTCGTTCGTCCCCACCCCTTTCCTGGCCTGCCAGGCTGCGTGCTCGGATGAGGGTCTGACATGGATTTGGGGGGAACCCCCACGCCGTTTTTTTTTTCGGCGTGGGGAGTCCCTTTAAATCCATGCCAGGTCACGGAGCTAGCGCGGCGGCAGTAACTGCCTACGCTAGCTACGTAACCTGAAGTCACGTGCTAAATGAACGGACTTGCCGATGAGCGGCAAGTCCGTTCATTTCAAAAGTCCCGCGGACTTGCCTACTAACGGCGGGATTGTCCGCCGGACTGCCAAGTCCATTGGATAATTTTAAAACCAAACTTAAAACTTTGGCGCCAAAAAGTCCGCCGGCGCCTACACACGAGGGGATTATCCGCTGGACTTCAGTCCAGCGGATAATCCCGCGGGATTGTCCCTTCGTGTGTACGCGGCCTTAGAATGGTGTCCCAAGAGGCTGGAAACCTTCCAAGCCTGTCTCTTTTATATCCTTACCCAGCAGGCTGTTCTGTGACTTGGGCTTGTGGGTAAGTGCACTCGGCATCGTGGGTAAGTAGTTCCCAGACCAAGTTACACATATGAGTCACTTCCTCATTAAACTACACAGTCCATAATCCATTGCAGCACTGTCTCTCAAGCATTGAAGAAAGAATGTCTTGACTGCATTAGCATAAACAAGGACACTAGAGGGAGTCCTCAATTCCTTTCTTAAGGAATGGCATTGTCCAGTATGATAACTTTGGTAAATACATATATATATATGTGTATATATATATATATATATATATATATACACACACACACACACACACACACACACACACTATATTGTCAATAGTATTGGGACACCTGCATGCACATGAACTTTATTTTTAAGCATCTATTCAACATATGGAAAACCTACTTTAAAGTCACTAACAGCCGTTCTTCCGCACTAATGCTCCGTCTCATGTTGGTATGGCTTTGGCTCAGACGTTGTCTTACAAGGTCTAATAGCTGATCAAAGGTTGCCACCGACATCCTTGTAAAATTGTAGAACTTGTCTTGGTGAGTACGCAGTTCTCCAAACATGAGGGCAAAGTAGCCAATAGATAGATGCTGGGAGGTCAACGGATGCACCCAGTAGAGATGACGTCTCCTTCTCTGAATTTGATCCATCTGACTCCTCCTTTTCATCCTCATAAGCAGCAAAATGAGCATTGCAATCAGATTTCTTACATAAGAATCCATATTCAATGATCTCAGGTCGATGTCCTCTGACTGAACAAAGACACAGGAAATGGATGGTTTGAAATGCAGTGGACCGAAATGCATCATGGGTAGTCAAGGGACCAAAAAAAAAATAGTTGTTATGGGAATGCCAAGAATTTTCCAACGCAGCAGCATGTAAACGCACATAAACACAGCTAATCGCAATGTACAACTGCAAGACATCGCTGTTCCTGGAGTTTTGGAATTTCAAAATAACAAAACATGCTTTTAACAGCGGCAGAACAGCCGCTCGTGTGAAAAGGGGCCTTTGGGTTACAAGAAGGGTTAGTGAAAGTGTTGGGATTACAGAGGAGGGTAAAATAAAGTAAGCTAGGTCATTGCTATCTGGACCAGGAGCTCTGCCTTAAAAGCTTACAGTGCCAATCTCCTAGTCTAAACATCGGTGCACACAAGCCCTAACCCATGGTATAGTTACACCCTGCTTTTCAAACATGTTCACCAATCATGGTACCAAGTGCCAAATATTTTAACAAACATTCCAAGTCAGCTTTACTTTTTTTGGCCCACCTTTGATAAAATCAGTAGTTAGGCTGCTGGTTTTGAAATGTTCATTTTTCATTTCATAAAGCCTCACAGACATCTTAATGGACTAGTTAGTAGACCACATCCAGCTCTTCCCTTTCTTTCTATCTTCTCACAGAGCATTTCATAAGAGAAAATTGTTTTTCACAGGAGCTGTTAAGCCCTGAGAGCGCCTCACCTCCTACTGTACCGGGTCAGTCTTCCATTACTGCGCCCTTCCCATGGAATCCACACCATCTGCTTATTTTAACTGACAGATAAACTGGAAGAAAAGTTAATTCCCCTTTCAAATTGGCAAAGGCAGATTAATGGAAGGTAAAGGGGTTCTCCGTCTTTAAAATCTAGTTTTAAAATTATTTCGCTGTATGATTGTGGTGGTTGACTAATGATAAATGTATTTTCCTTACGATCTCTTCTAATAGGAATAATCGATCTATAGTTGACAACTCATTCAATCGATATGCAACACACAGAAAAGTGGATTTCAATTGGTAGATAAGATACGATCTTAATTTACAATAATAATTTATCAATGACCTCTCTGTTTCCACCATGTAATCTAAATGCAATTGTATTGATGAACAAAGTATCTCAGTGCTGCTGATTGACTGAAATTTACTAGGAGCTACTAGTAAATTTAGCTGTGGTAACTACCTTGCTAATTTGTAGTCTTTGTGATCATTTAGGTTTTCTCCTAATCCTGGTTTTAAATGTGGATCCTTCCTGCTGTCAATCGTTGTCACTGCTACCTTTGGCATTAGTATGATGAGCTGCAGTGAGACTGAGTTTATGAATATGCATATCTCTTTCAGCAAATCAGTAGGAGTTTCAGGCAACTGAGCATGCTGGCAAAGAGTATATATTTGGAGGAAGTCAGGTGATCAGGGTCCTCCTATCCAGACCTCAGTCTGGTGTGGATGTGTGAGGAACAGCTGTGTTGGATGAGGCCTGGAGTCCAAGGCCTGGCCATTAGGGTGACCACATTTCCAAACTGCCATTCAGGGACAACACCCCCCGCACCCGCCCAAACGGAGGGGGACAGCAGAACAGAGGGGGGGACACGGAGGAAGAACAGAGGGGGCAGCAGAACGGAGGGGGACACGGAGGAAGAACAGAGGGGGCAGCAGAACGTAGGGGGACACGGAGGAAGAACGGAGGGGGACAGCAGCAGAACAGAGGGGGACACGGAGGAAGAACTGAGGGTGGCAGCAGAACAGAGGGGGACAGCAGAACAGAGGGGGACACGGAGGAAAAACGGAGGGGGACATGGCGGAAGAACGGAGGGAGACATGGCGGAAGAACGGAGGGGGACACGGCAGAAGAACAGAGGGGGACACGGCGAAAGAACAGAGGGGGACACGGCGGAAGAACGGAGAGGGACACGGCGGAAGAACAGAGGGGGACACGGCGGAAGAACGGAGAGGGACACGGCGGAAGAACGGAGAGGGACACGGCGGAAGAACGGAGAGGGACACGGCGGAAGAACGGAGGGGGACAGCAGAACGGAGGGGGGGACACGGAGGAAAAACGGAGGGGGACATGGCGGAAGAACGGAGGGAGACATGGCGGAAGAACGGAGGGGGACACGGCAGAAGAACAGAGGGGGACACGGCGAAAGAACAGAGGGGGACATGGCGGAAGAACGGAGGGGGACACGGCAGAAGAACAGAGGGGGACACGGCGAAAGAACAGAGGGGGACACGGCGGAAGAACGGAGAGGGACACGGCGGAAGAACGGAGAGGGACACGGCGGAAGAACAGAGGGGGACACGGCGGAAGAACAGAGGGGGACACGGCGGAAGAACAGAGGGGGACACGGCGGAAGAACAGAGGGGGACACGGCGGAAGAACAGAGGGGGACACGGCGGAAGAACAGAGGGGGACACGGCGGAAGAACAGAGGGGGACACGGCGGAAGAACAGAGGGGGACACGGCGGATGAACGGAGGGGGACACGGCGGAAGGACGGAGGGGGACACAGCGGAAGAACGGAGAGGGACACGGCAGAAGAACGGAGAGGGACACGGCGGAAGAACGGAGAGGGACACGGCGGAAGAACGGAGGGGGACACGGCGGAAGAACGGAGGGGGGACACGGCGGAAGAACGGAGGGGGACACGGTGGAAGAACGGAGGGGGACACGGCGGAAGAACGGAGGGGGGGACAGCCGAACGGAGGGGGGGACACAGAGGAAGAACGGAGGGGGACAGCAGAACAGAGGGGGACAGGACAGCAGCAGAATGGAGGGGGGACAGTACACCAACCTACCTGTCCTGGAAGTTGGTCAATGTCTGAAATTGACTGCAGGTGCAAATGTGCGGATCTCGTGGGCGGGAGGAGCCTGGAGGAGGGCTTGGACGAGGCTCAGGCTGGCCTGGCTGGCTGCTCAGCTCGTGTCTCTCTCTGCCTCTGGTGACTGGCGTCACTCAGTCTGTGCTGGCTGGCGGTGGCGGCGGCTGATCTCCCTGGGGGCGCGCACGCTGGTCTCTCCTGCCGCCCGTAGGGTGCGGGGCTGCGCGCTGCGGGCGGGTACACTGCCCACACTGACTTGGGGAACTGCCCATGTGACTGTCAGCCAGCCCCTGAGGCCTCAGCTGAGCTGACGTCACTGGTTACTAGACGCTAGGCGGCCGCTAGCCTAGCAACCGGACTGTGTCAGAGTCAGACTGAGAATGTAATGTAAAGTAACGGTGGCGGCGGCGGACGGGCGGATTAAGTCTGGTGGTCAGTCACTGTTTTTTTTTCATTCCGGGACACTGTATTGTCCCGGAATGAAGCTCCCCGGGACACGGGACATAAATCTTAAATCCGGGACAATCCCGGGCAATCCAGGACACGTGGGCACCCTACTGGCCATGTGCTCAAGGCAGCAGTCTCTTGCAGTCTCCTGTAATCTGTCAGTAGACTGCAAGTGGTACTAAACCCACAACAGTAAAATCATTCTCTATATGCAGTAAAGCATGCTTGTTATACTCACTGTGGAACCTAAGGGGTTAATCCTCTGCCCTGTGTAAAAAGACTGTTTGATCCTAGCTTCTCTGATCCTCCCCTCCTTCCACTGTCCCCAATCCATCTGCTGACAGTACAGAGCCTTGGGGACACATGCTCTGTTTGGTTTATATTGCTAGAGAGGTGTTTTTTTTGGGAGAGTGCATGTGATCAGCACAGGACCAATCAACACTGTCCAGACAGAGGGTCAGGGGTCATGCAGCCTCATAGGAAAGTCAGAGGAGAATGAAAACGCCTCCTACAAGCTTTAACCAGTACTTAACCAGACACTGATTTACTGTGGATGAGAAAAAGTATTTAGCAGTTTATATTTACTAAAATAATTGCATTTCTATGTTCTGTGTACTGTGGGAGAACAGATATAGCAAATGCAGGATTCTGGGTTTAGGAACACTTCAATGGAAATAGATGATGTTAAGAAGCCCTAAGGCTTGTACCTAATACACATAGAAAAATGTGAGTGGGTCCTTAAAGTGGTGTCCCCCCCCCCCCCAAAAAAAAAAAGATGATTAAAATTCCTAAAAACTGTTGGAATTTTTTTTTTTTTAACTCACCTCTAAATGCCTGTTGCTAGGGGGTCCCTCATAGTCTGACTCCTTCAGTGCCTGGGCTGGTGACATCACTTCCCCTTGGCGCAGGAAGGGCTCAGCTCTGCCCCCTCCCTCCTGTCAGTCATCTGGGACACGTGACAGGTCCCAGATGACTGCGCGGGCAATCACGGCGCACTGCGCCACTCGCGCATGCGCAGTGGGTGCCCGGCTGTGAAGCCACAGCCAGGTGCCCACAGTTTCAATGCCGGCGCCGCCGAGCGGAGGGGGCTACGAGTGGAGCTTCAACCCCCCGCATCAGACCCTGGAACAGGTAAGTGTCCGATTATTAAAAGTCAGCAGCTGCAGTATTTGTAGCTGCTGGCTTTTATTTTATTTTTTTAAATGGAAACTCCTCTTTAACCATCTTGTCTTTCTCTTGCTTGTTGGTCTGTACAGTGGAATGATAGAAAGCCTGAAAAAAATAAAACTAATGCAGTCACCACATTCAAGGATTGATAAGATGCATAATACTACATATTATGAATTTTTTTGGTTTAGATACACTTTAACCAATCATTTAAACAATACATACAGATTCAGTCTTTATTTCATTTTTGGCACACCCCCTGCTGGGTCAGAATTACAGTGCTGCAATCAGCAAAGCTCATGATACCTGCTGGTTGGAGAGATCTTTTTCTGACTCATGTCAGACCTCTAGAGCAGTGGTCCCCAACCTTTTTGGCACCGGGGACCGGCTGCGTGGAAGAAAATTGTGCCAAGGCCCGGCGAGGGGGGGATGTACGCACATGCGGGGGGGGGGAGCGATTTTTATGTTATGCGATATTTGGTCTTCTGCTGTTGGCGCCTCAATCATCACAGTACCATGGTTGGTATGGTGTCAAAATGAATGAAGCGCATTATTTCTTATATTACATTTTAATATAAAATGAAATAGTTCAACTCACCATAATGCAGAATCAGTGGGAGCCCTGAGTGTGTAATTTGCTACGTTGCCTGCCATGTCGCCTGCCACCAGATGCAGCTTGTCACTTTCCACGTTGCCTGCCACCAGATGAGAAATGCCACTTGCCACACTGCCTGCCACCAGATGAGAAATGCCACGTGCCACACTGCCTGCCAGCAGATGAGGAATGCCACGCTGTCTGCCACCAGATGAGGAATTCCACTTGCCACGCTGCCTGCCACCAAATGAGGAATGCCACTTGTCATGCTGCCTGCCACCAGATGAGGAATGCCCCTTGCCACGCTGCCTGCCACCAGATGAGAAATGGCACTTGCCACACTGTCTGCCACCAGATGTGGAATGCCACTTGCCATGCTGCCTGCCACCAGATGAGGAATGCCACTTGCCACGTCACCTGCCAGTGCCACCAGATGAGGAATGCCACTTGACACGTCACCTGCCAGTGCCACCAGATGAGGTATGCCACTTGCCACGTCATCTGCCAGTGCCACCATATGATAAATGTCATTGGAAGAGCAGTGGTGCTAGGCAGGCTGCCCGCCTAGCATCACCTCTCTGCTCTCCAGCCTGCCTGCTTCTTTGATCCACCCGGCTCTCTTTCTCCACCTCTCACCCGTCCGCCCGTCTTACATAGTCATGCCGCCCGGCTGCAGAGACGCTACGGCCCGGTAGTGGGCCGCGGCCCGAGGGTTGACAACCCCTGCTCTAGAGAGATCACTGCTTCCACAGATATAGCAAGGGTCCTTCTCTCAAGAATGCTGGCAAGGATCAGGCTATTCTACTCAGGCTGTGGCAGCTTTCTAAAGCTAAAAAACAGTAAGGCTACTTTCACACTGGAGCGGTGGGGGCGCTGGCGGTAAAGCGGTGCTATATTTAGCGCCGCTTTACCGGCGTTTTAGCGGCGCATTGCGGCCGCTCGCGGGGTGTTTTTACCCCCCGCGAGCGGCCGAAAAAAGGGTCAAAACCGCCCGCAAACCGCCGCTGCATCGGCGATTTGCGGGCGGGTTCGGCGCGCTCCCCCATTGTTTTCAATGGGACCGGGCGCTATAGGAGCGGTAAATATACCGCTCCTATAGCGAGCCAAAGATGCGGCTTGCAGGACATTTTTGAGCGTCCTGCAAGCGCACCGCTTCAGTGTGAAAGCCCTCGGGCTTTCACACTGAAGGAACAGCAACAGCTGTTTCGGGTCGGTTTGCAGGCGCTATTCTTAGCGCAATAGCGCTTGCAAACCGCCCCAGTGTGAAAGGGGCCTGACACTTTGCAATCCCATTTGTTTTGATGCACCTGAACTATATTTAGCTGATTAAAACTGAAATTGCAATTGGGCTTTAAGGGAGTGCAGCTTCATGTCACATGATTCTGTGCTATGCAATCTCACCCTCCAAAGATTACAGAAGGTGGTGAATATATTTTAGCTTAGATTTCAGATCATTCAGTGAAAAGGAACAGCAGTAAAAATGAACTTAGTAAGCAGGGCAGTCAGTAAAACTAAATGAATACCATGATAAAAATTAGAGACGCTCAGCAGATAGGCCATGTTCCTGGATGAGTTTAAATATAATGTCTTCATGTTTGTTTGGAGTGTGTTAAAGAGATTTAAATACCAAATACAGACAAATGGTAGCACCCAGTATATATTGTGCCTGCGGGAAAACAAATGTTCAGAATGTCTTTTCACCAGCCATGAGACCAGCGTACAAATATTCAGTGATTAGGTCAGACAAATTAATATTTCTGGGAAGCAATATTTTTTCCTTTCTGAAAGATTTATTAACAGAAAATTAGTTTGCAGATAACTATTAAAAGTACATTAGGATATTTCCATGTTTGTTCACAGATGGTGATGGTTTGCTGCTTAGCTAAGAATTTGTCTTAATATCTTTTCAGGCTATGTATGAGCTTGAGAAGAATGATACAGTGGATCACCCCAAAACATATTTAAGGCCAAAACGTTACTTAACTAAGGTATTGCCTTGTATTACAGCTGTATTGACCGTGATAATGTTCCCCACCCAACTAAATTCCCCTTACCCAAAGACAATCAACTGGAAACAATAATTTTAGGGTTGAAAAAGCCACAGAAGTAATTTATTAAATAACAAATACAAAATTACAAAAATACAACATTTACAAAATCAATTTTCAATATGAAAATTTATAACAGCAATCCCAATAATGATTGACCTATTTTCTGGTCTAGGGTCTTTGAAGGCACATTTATTTTACCAACTGAAAGTATCCACCACCATTCCACTTCAAAGCCCTCAGCTGCAACTGCACCAAGCAATTTACCTATCCACTTATCCTTGATACAGCCACACAACCATTAGTACCTTACTACCTTAGCTTAAATAGGGAAGGTACACCCATACCTGTGATGGACCCAACCCATTTTTACTTAAATTTTAACCACCATCTTCCTCCTTCGAAGACCCCTAAGACCCCTGCCAGCCGCTACTACTATAAAATTGATGAAATAAATTCAGTCAGACCTCCCAACGTAGTATCGATGAGCCTTCACCGTCGAACACATAACCCATCAAAACATAAGACTAAATAATAAACAAGTCTCGAAGAAAAAGTGGAAGAAAAAGTCCAAAGTGGTCAAAATGTAGGGAGGGAGAAGCTCGTCTGCCCTTGTTCCTGCTCCAACTGACCATAAGGCAAAGTGACCACCCCTTCTAAGACCCATACTGTCACACCCTACAACTCCCTGCCCCACCCCTGCTCCATCCAATCAGGTAATATCTTGTAACTTTGAAACATATCAACTTTTAACCCTTTTTAAACCCCAGCCTAACTGCAAACCTAGTCATGTCGGCCTTCCACTTAAGCTGCGCCTCCAGCCTCAGGAGGCCTACCTCTTTCTCTTTCAAATAGAATACGGAACGATTTGGAACTCCTCTCAGTGATTTTGATGTATTCAGTTAGGGAGATTTCCCTCTCGCTTACTGTTTTGGAGGCACCACAGGAAGCAAAACCTTTCCATCGTAATGGGACATCCCCCTTGGTCATCTCCAGAACAGGTGTCCCCATTAGAATATTTACAATGTGGGGACAAATGCCACCGCCCTATTCAATAATGCTTTGATTCTAAACCTGCTAGTTCAGCTTTGGCATGTCTACAGGTCCTCTCTCTCTTTCTTATAGCAGCCCAAAAAAATTTTGACTGTAGATAAACTTTTAAACTTTGGTGGAGCCAAAGTCTTACCCAGAGTCTAGTTTGGAGGTCATTTTTACAGTACACCCCTGTAGACTTTGTAGACCCTTCCCCGCTATGACTATTTTAATAAAACATGTCCACTTTCTCTGCCCATTCATAGGCTAAAAAATCTTGTCACAATAAAAGACAACTATGAACCTTTTCTAAACCAGTGTACCTCCCTTGAATACACTTTCTCAGCTTATGTCCACGTTGTTGAAAAACAAGACACTTTTACAGTCAACAATGCATGCATTGTGGGGCTCCTTGTGAGCGTTCAAGGAAACTCTAGCCCAATCCAAAACAGAAATCCGCAAAAGGGAGCTTTCTAACATGCTAATTGCCCACATGTGGCTCAACTGCTTTCAGGATAGGACACAACCAAGATAAATAGCTACGAATCTCCATTAAAAATGCCCTAAAGGCCCCATTCCTACAGATCATGGATGTGTCTGCAGTTTGATGTGGAGCCAAAAATAATTTCCTGCCTGACAGAAAGATTGCAGCTCCAATACTCATAATGCAAACTTCCCAGCGCCCCAGAGAAGAGATACAGAGATGACCGACTCATTTCCCTGTCATTCAGGTCTAGTTTTTTTTTTTTAAATTAGAGACTATATTGGACACTAAACCACAAAGCCAGAACAGCAATTCCCTAATTTCATAAACAACCCTTAAAGGCTCTTTCAAGAAAAAAGAGACATTTTCTCCCTTCAACCTACGTATATTGACCTCCTTACACTACCTCTCTACTCTGTTGCTTAACACACAAAGGTTGACCATGACCGTGTTCGGGCTTGGTGATGGGAGGAACTCGTATCCTTCAACATACCCAAAAACACCTGGCATTTAGGTGGCTTTCATAGGGCAACTGATTTGTAGAGGGTTCACAGCAAATAATAAATAAATAAGCAAAGTGGATCAGGGTTTTTCTTTAACCACTTGCAGACCACCCACCCCAAAGTACTGCAGACGGGCTGCCCGTACAGATACAATAACGTACTGCCTGTTTCCAGGTTCAGGGCACATGCATGAATGCAAGCTCCCCACCAACACCCGCTGTGATTGTACAAAGCAGGAATCTGTCAGTAGGTCTTGGCCAATGATTCAATTATTCTGTCAGTAGGTCTCGGCCAGGGATAAGCAGAGAAATCTTTAATAAAAAGCAGCACATAGTACATAAATTACACATTGTTAGGCACACATTTAACCCCTTGATAACCCTAGATGTTAACCCCTTCCTAGCCAGGGTCATTAGTACAGTGACAGTGTATAGTATTATCACTGATCATTGTATTAGTGTCAGTGGCAGTTTCCACTCAGTGTCAGTTAGTGTCAGATTGTCTGCCGCACTATAAGTCCCAGTATAAGTTACTGATCACTACCATTAGTAGTATAAAAAAACATTTGAGTATACATACCATAGTTTGTAGACACTATAACTTTCAAGCAAACCAATCAATATACACTTATTGGGATTTTTTTTACCAAAGACATGTGGCAGAATACATTTTGGTCAAAATGTATGAAGAAATTAGATTTTTTTATTCAATGTTTTATAGTAGAAAATAAAAAATATTGTTTTTTTTTTTCCCCCCAAAATTTTCATTTATATAATAATAAATAAACAAAAAAAAAACAGTAGTGATCAAAATAAAAAAACTCAGCGGTTATCAAATACCACCAAAAGTAAGCTCTATTTGTGTGAAACAAGCTATATACATTTTGTTTGGGTACAGCATGTATGACTGCGCAATTAGCAGGTAAAGCAGCCCAGTACTAAATAGCAAAAAATGGCCTGGTCATGAAGGGGGTAAAACCTTCTGGAGCTGAAGTGGTTAAATCGACTCACATTGCTTCAATAGATCAAAGTGAAAGTCTCTCTAAAGTCACGTACACACGATCGGACTTTTCGGCCGGACTGTCCGCCGGACAATCCGCCGGGCTTGCCAAATGTGTGGACTTGCCCACACACGCCCGGACAATCTGCCGGAGTTTTGGCAGAAGTCCGCGGGACTTTTGAAATGAACGGACTTGCCCCACACACGGAGAAAAGTCCCTTCATTTAGAACGTGACTCCAGGTAGAGGGGACTAGCGAAGGAAGTCAATGCCACCTCGCTAGCCCCGTCACCTGCTATGGATTTAAAGGGGAATCCCTACGCCGAAAAAACGGCGTGGGGGTTCCCCCCAAACCCATATCAGACCCTTATCCGAGCACGCAGCCCGGCCAGTCAGGAAAGGGGTGGAGATGAGCGAGCGCCCCCCCCCCCCTCCTGAGCTGTACCAGGCCGCGTGCCCTCAACATGGGGGGTGCCCTGGGGAAAGGGGGCCCTGCGGCCCCACCACCCCAAAGCACCTTGTCCCCATGTTGATGAGGACAAGGGCCTCTTCCCGACAACCCTGGTCTTGGTTGTCGGGGTCTGCAGGTGGGGGGCTTATAAGGGGGCCCCCAGATCCCGGCCCCCCACCCTATGTGAATAAGTATGTGGTACGATGCACCCCTACCCATTCACCTAAGGGAAAAAAGTGTAAATAAAAAACAACACAATCTTTTAAAATACTTTATTGCACAGCTCCAGGGGTCTTCTTCCGTCTTGGGGGGTCTTCTCGCCGGACTCCTCCGCTATCTTCTGCTATCTCTTTTACTAGCGGAGGAGCCCAGCTTTCTCCTTCGTCACCGCTGTCGTCTGGGGGTCTTGTTCCGACTTCGGGGGTCTTGTCCTGCTCCTCTGTTCTTCTTGCCGGGCCTCCGCTTTCTTCTTCCAGCTCTTTTACTAACGGTGGCCCGGGCTTCTGTCGCTGTCGCCTTCTGCTTCTTCTTCTCCTGCTTCTTGTTCTTCTTTCTTCTTCCGATGTTGACTCGTCGCTGTCTCCTCTTCTAATGGCTCAGACGTGTTGCGCTGCCAGTTATATAGGGACAAGGGACCCCGCCCCCATATGATGTCACAGTCCCAGAGGATGCTTGGGAGTCCGGCGGACAATTTTAAGTCAAAACTTCAAACTAAGTCCGCCGGACTTATGGGAACAAAAAGTCCGCCGGAGCCCCACACATGGTCGGATTGTCCGGCGGACTCCAGTCCGGCGGACAATCCCGCCGGAAAGTCGATCGTGTGTACGCGGCATGGGGGTTGTGAATTGACTTCAAACACTGTACAGACTTATGAGAATATAGTGGGCCAATCACAATTGTCTATCCCATACACTGACAGAATGGGGGTGATTTTCCTTTTTGGACATTTTATGTCAATCATAGCAGCATGGAAAGGTATTTTTTATCAAAAAAATTTGTTTGTGTAGGCAGTTATGTATCATCAAAAGAAGTTTTCACATTAATATTAACTGGTGTGTAACATTAAGCAAATAATGCAAGTGTATATTTCACACTTAGACCCCTGAAAACTGCCTCCCATGCCACCCGAGTGTGAAAGCCCGAGTGCTTTCACACTGGGGCGGTGCAATTGCGCAACGTTAGAAAAAGTCCTGCAAGCAGCATCTTTGGGGCAGTTTGGGAGCGATGTATACAGCGCTCCTAAAACACTCCTGCCCATTGCAATGAATGGGCAGTGCTTCCGAAGTGCTGGAAAAGCGCTTCGAAAGCGCAGCAAAACCAGCATTTTTAACCCCTTCTTTGGGGTTAAATCGGTGCTTTACCACTAACGCACGGGTGGCCCCAGTGTGAAAGGGGTCCCGTCTGTATGATGCAAGCACCATGCTTGTGTCCCTTGGTAAGCTCAGGCCTTGGTACCTTCGCTGTAATGAGTGCCTCCTCCTCTCTGATGGTTTTTATTAATTTAGAGTAAGTGTGGAGGTTACCCGAGCCCTGGGCCAGAAATTGTAACACAATGGGATCCAGTGGCTGTGCTCCTCTGATCATCTGAGATACTAAATTCTTGGTTGCCACTTTGCCTTCCATTCCGCCCTTCATTATAATTTGGTGCAGGATCTGATCTAGTCGTTTGACATAGTCTGATAGTTTCTCATCCTGCTTTTGATAGGTGTGAGAGAAAAGGTAGAGTAACTCTGTGCAGTCTTCAGTTCCCCCATAATTCTCTCGAAGCGCTTCTAGACACTCAGAGGAGGCACAGCTGGGCTTGTCTCGTTTCAGGTTCCGAATCACTTGAGAGGCTGGAGCACGCAGGCTTTCAATCCATCTCTGTCTTTTCACTGTATCAGCTACCTCCCATTCTTCAACTTTCTGAACAGCTTGATCAAACCAAGTGTCAAAATTATCCTCTCCAGAGGGAATGGGAACTCTCCCCGAGAAGAATCGTAGCTTCCAATAGTAATCCCCAACACAGACTGAATTGCCCTTCTGGCATTTGGATACAAAGTCTCCCATGGCAGTAAAGAACTCTGGCCCCATCATGGCCAGGGGTCCCGAGTAGGGGGCTCCTCGCTCAGCTCCCTTTGCTTGGCTAGAGCTTGTTGGATCCTCATCTTTAACTTTCGAAGCGGTGGGGTCCATTCTGGCACCTATAGGGGTGTTGTCTAGGAGGGGGGGGTTGATTGCAGAGTGGCAGTTTAGATCCCGGACGAGCCCCTATGGGTAGCACTCACCCCCTAAGGAGCTGCTGATAATTAATTGGGCCTGCACTCTGCCTATCAACCCCAGATATGTCTCAAACCCCCTTGATAATTAATTGGGCCTGCACTCTGCCTATCAACCCAGATATGTCTACAAATCCCCCTTGGCACAACTGTGTAACAGCGTTAATGTAAGACCCAATGGTAAATATCATACAGTGGTGTGAAAAAGTGTTTGCCCCCTTCCTCATTTCCTGTTCCTTTGCATGTTTGTCACACTTAAGTGTTTCGGAACATCAAACCAATTTAAACAATAATCAAGGACAACACAAGTAAACACAAAATGCAATTTGTAAATGAAGGTGTTTATTATTAAAGGTGAAAAAAAATCCAAACCATCATGGCCATGTGTGAAAAAGTGATTGCCCCCTAAACCTAATAACTGGTTGGGCCACCCTTAGCAGCAACAACTGCAACCAAGCGTTTGCGATAACGTGCAATGAGGCTTTTACAGCGTCCTGGAGGAATTTAGGCCCACTCATCTTTGCAGAATTGTCCTAATTCAGTTACATTAGAGGGTTTTCGAGCATGAACGGCCTTTTTAAGGTCATACCACAACATCTCAATAGGATTCAGGTCAGGACTTTGGCTAGGCCACTCCAAAGTCTTCATTTTGTTTTTCTTCAGCCATTCGGTGGTGGACTTGCTGGTGTGTTTAGGATCATTGTCCTGCTGCAGAACCCAAGTTCGTTTCAGCTTGAGTACACGAACAGATGGTCGGACATTCTCCTTCAGGATCTCTTGGTAGACAGCAGAATTCATAGTTCCTTTTATCACGGCAAGTCTTCCAGGTCCTGAAGCAGCAAAACAGCCCCAGACCATCACACTACCACCACCATATTTTACTGTTGGTATAATGTTCTTTTTCTGAAATGCAGTGTTCTTTCTACGCCAGATATACTTGGACACACACCTTCCAAAGAGTTCCACTTTTGTCTCATCGGTCCACAGAATGTTGTCCCAAAAGTCTTGGGATCATCAAGATGTGTTGTGGAGAAATTGAGACGAGCTTTGATGTTCTTTTTGCTCAGCAGTGGTTTTCTCCTTGGAACTCTGCCATGCAGGCCATTTTTGCCCAGTCTTTTCCTGATGGTGGAGGCATGAACGCTGACCTTAACTGAGGCAAGTGAGGCCTGCAGTTCCTTGGACGTTGTTGTGGGGTCTTTTGTGACCTCTTGGATGAGTCGTCGCTGCGCTCTTGGGGTAATTTTGGGCGGCCGGCCACTCCTGGGAAGGTTCACCACTGTTCCATGTCTTCGCCATTTGTGGATAATGGCTCTCACTGTGGTTCGCTGGATTCCCAAAGCTTTGGAAATGGCTTTATAACCCTTTCCAGACTGATAGATCTCAATTACTTTCTTTCTCAATTGTTCCTGAATTTCTTTGGGTCTCGGCATGATGTGTAGCTTTTAAGGATCTTCTGGTGGACCTTACTGTGTCAAGCAGCTCCTATTTAAGTGATGCCTTGATTGTGAACAGGTGTGGCAATAATCAGGCCTGGGTGTGGCTAGAGAAATTGAACTCAGGTGTGGACAACCACAGTTATAGTATGTTGTAACAAGGGGGGCAATCACTTTTTCACACAGGGCCATGATGGTTTGGACTTTTTTTCACCTTTAATAATAAACACCTTCATTTACAAATTGCATTTTGTGTTTACTTGTGTTGTCCTTGACTATTGTTTAAATTGGTTTGATGTTCCGAAACACTTAAGTGTGACAAACATGCAAAGGAACAGGAAATGAGGAAGGGGGCAAACACTTTTTCACACCACTGTATACTCAAGGACTCCCCCTAGGTTGTAATGCAGTTCTAAGAATGTATGATGAGGTAATAATACTTTATAGAAATATTAACAGTCTCTTGTCCTCTTCTTTCTTCGGCTAGCTTATTAAACTGCAGTATTTGTAATCCAGGGAACAAGTGAATGGCAAGTTATAGTGGAAAAGATATGCAGGTAACTGTGTGCTTGGTTATATAAGCCACCTGTAGAACTTCTTCCTTACTGGAGGGTGTAACACAACATTAACTCTGTAGTGCAGAGAAACCAGGCTCTGAAGCTTCACTGCACAAAGTCTATGAACAAGTGTGAATGCTTCTGTGGGACTACAGGTCTCACCAGCCTTCTGGAACTAGTTTATACAGCAACAAAGTATTATATCAATCTGGGCAAGTGACCGCTCACCACACAAGGCCCAGACACTTGTACTGTTCCACTTGAGATATCTCAGTCCCGCTCCTGGCTGTCATCGTCACCCCGGTCTGCTCTTTCTGAGGTCTGGTTACTGTGATGAAGGAAAGGTTAAGAAGTCTTGGGCTCTCCGGTTCATCCACACACTGGTCCAGCTGACTGTGCTCTGAAACTCCTTGGAGGCCAAACGATTCCGCTCTGCGCCGGGTGGGCCGCAGTCTGTCGGTCACACACACAGACCTCCTTGCAGGCAGGCTTAGAATGGTGTCCCAAGAGGCCGGAAGCCTGCCAAGCCTGTCTCTTTTATATCCTTACCCAGCAGGCTGTTCTGTGACTTGGGCTTGTGGGTAAGTGCACTCGGCATCGTGGGTAAGTAGTTCCCAGACCAAGTTACACATATGAGTCACTTCCTCATTAAACTACACAGTCCATAATCCATTGCAGCACTGTCTCTCAAGCATTGAAGAAAGAATGTCTTGACTGCATTAGCATAAACAAGGACACTAGAGGGAGTCCTCAATTCCTTTCTTAAGGAATGGCATTGTCCAGTATGATAACTTTGGTAAATACATATATATATATATATATATATATATATATATGTGTATATATATATATATATATATATATATATATATACACACACACACACACACACACACACACACACACACACACACACACACACACACACACACACACACTATATTGTCAATAGTATTGGGACACCTGCATGCACATGAACTTTATTTTTAAGCATCTATTCAACATATGGAAAACCTACTTTAAAGTCACTAACAGCCGTTCTTCCGCACTAATGCTCCGTCTCATGTTGGTATGGCTTTGGCTCAGACGTTGTCTTACAAGGTCTAATAGCTGATCAAAGGTTGCCACCGACATCCTTGTAAAATTGTAGAACTTGTCTTGGTGAGTACGCAGTTCTCCAAACATGAGGGCAAAGTAGCCAATAGATAGATGCTGGGAGGTCAACGGATGCACCCAGTAGAGATGACGTCTCCTCCTCTGAATTTGATCCATCTGACTCCTCCTTTTCATCCTCATAAGCAGCAAAATGAGCATTGCAATCATATTTCTTACATAAGAATCCATATTCAATGATCTCAGGTCGATGTCCTCTCACTGAACAAAGACACAGGAAATGGATGGTTTAAAATGCAGTGGACCGAAATGCATCATGGGTAGTCAAGGGACCAAAAGAAATAGTTGTTATGGGAATGACAAGAATTTTCCAACGCAGCAGCATGTAAACGCACATAAACACAGCTAATCGCAATGTATAACTGCAAGACATCGCTGTTCCTGGAGTTTTGGAATTTCAAAATAACAAAACATGCTTTTAACAGCGGCAGAACAGCCGCTCGTGTGAAAAGGGGCCTTAGGGTTACAAGAAGTGTTAGTGAAAGTGTTGGGATTACAGAGGAGGGTAAAATAAAGTAAGCTAGGTCATTGCTATCTGGACCAGGAGCTCTGCCTTAAAAGCTTACAGTGCCAATCTCCTAGTCTAAACATCGGTGCACACAAGCCCTAACCCATGGTATAGTTACACCCTGCTTTTCAAACATGTTCACCAATCATGGTACCAAGTGCCAAATATTTTAACAAACATTCCAAGTCAGCTTTACTTTTTTTGGCCCACCTTTGATAAAATCAGTAGTTAGGCTGCTGGTTTTGAAATGTTCATTTTTCATTTCATAAAGCCTCACAGACATCTTAATGGACTAGTTAGTAGACCACATCCAGCTCTTCCCTTTCTTTCTATCTTCTCACAGAGCATTTCATAAGAGAAAATTGTTTTTCACAGGAGCTGTTAAGCCCTGAGAGCGCCTCACCTCCTACTGTACCGGGTCAGTCTTCCATTACTGCGCCCTTCCCATGGAATCCACACCATCTGCTTATTTTAACTGACAGATAAACTGGAAGAAAAGTTAATTCCCCTTTCAAATTGGTAAAGGCAGATTAATGGAAGGTAAAGGGGTTCTCCGTCTTTAAAATCTAGTTTTAAAATTATTTCGCTGTATGATTGTGGTGGTTGACTAATGATAAATGTATTTTCCTTACGATCTCTTCTAATAGGAATAATCGATCTATAGTTGACAACTCATTCAATCGATATGCAACACACAGAAAAGTGGATTCCAATTGGTAGATAAGATACGTTCTTAATTTACGATCATAATTTATCAATGACCTCTCTGTTTCCACCATGTAATCTAAATGCAATTGTATTGATGAACAAAGTATCTCAGTGCTGCTGATTGACTGAAATTTACTAGGAGCTACTAGTAAATTTAGCTGTGGTAACTACCTTGCTAATTTGTAGTCTTTGTGATCATTTAGGTTTTCTCCTAATCCTGGTTTAAATGTGGATCCTTCCTGCTGTCAATTGTTGTCACTGCTACCTTTGGCATTAGTATGATGAGCTGCAGTGAGACTGAGTTTATGAATATGCATATCTCTTTCAGCAAATCAGTAGGAGTTTCAGGCAACTGAGCATGCTGGGAAAGAGTATATATTTGGAGGAAGTCAGGTGATCAGGGTCCTCCTATCCAGACCTCAGTCTGGTGTGGATGTGTGAGGAACAGCTGTGTTGGATGAGGCCTGGAGTCCAAGGCCTGGCCATGTGCTCAAGGCAGCAGTTTTTAGCAGTCTCCTGTAATCTGTCAGTAGACTGCAAGTGGTACTAAACCCACAACAGTAAAATCATTCTCTATATGCAGTAAAGCATGCTTGTTATACTCACTGTGGAACCTAAGGGGTTAATCCTCTGCCCTGTGTAAAAAGACTGTTTGATCCTAGCTTCTCTGATCCTCCCCTCCTTCCACTGTCCCCAATCCATCTGCTGACAGTACAGAGCCTTGGGGACACATGCTCTGTTTGGTTTATATTGCTAGAGAGGTGTTTTTTTTTGGGAGAGTGCATGTGATCAGCACAGGACCAATCAACACTGTCCAGACAGAGGGTCAGGGGTCATGCAGCCTCATAGGAAAGTCAGAGGAGAATGAAAACTCCTCCTACAAGCTTTAACCAGTACTCGACCAGACACTGATTTACTGTGGATGAGAAAAAGTATTTAGCAGTTTATATTTACTAAAATAATTGCATTTCTATGTTCTGTGTACTGTGGGAGAACAGATATAGCAAATGCAGGATTCTGGGTTTAGGAACACTTCAATGGAAATAGATGATGTTAAGAAGCCCTAAGGCTTGTACCTAATACACATAGAAAAATGTGAGTGGGTCCTTAAAGTGGTGTCCCCCCCCCCCCCCCCCCCCCCCCCCAAAAAAAAAAGATGATTAAAATTCCTAAAAAAAAACTGTTGGAATTTTTTTTTTTTTTAACTCACCTCTAAATGCCTGTTGCTAGGGGGTCCCTCATAGTCTGCCTCCTTCAGTGCCTGGGCTGGTGACATCACTTCCCCTTGGCGGAGGAAGGGCTCAGCTCTTCCCCCTCCCTCCTGTCAGTCATCTGGGACACGTGACAGGTCCCAGATGACTGCGCGGGCAATCACGGCGCACTGCGCCACTCGCGCATGCGCAGTGGGTGCCCGGCTGTGAAGCCACAGCCAGGTGCCCACAGTTTCAATGCCGGCGCCGCCGAGCGGAGGGGGCTACGAGTGGAGCTTCAACCCCCCGCATCAGACCCTGGAACAGGTAAGTGTCCGATTATTAAAAGTCAGCAGCTGCAGTATTTGTAGCTGCTGGCTTTTATTTTATTTTTTTAAATGGAAACTCCTCTTTAACCATCTTGTCTTTCTCTTGCTTGTTGGTCTGTACAGTGGAATGATAGAAAGCCTGGAAAAAATAAAACTAATGCAGTCACCACATTCAAGGATTGATAAGATGCATAATACTATATATTATACATTTTTTTGGTTTAGATACACTTTAACCAATCATTTAAACAATACATACAGATTCAGTCTTTATTTCATTTTTGGCACACCCCCTGCTGGGTCAGAATTACAGTGCTGCAATCAGCAAAGCTCATGATACCTGCTGGTTGGAGAGATCTTTTTCTGACTCGTGTCAGACCTCTAGAGCAGTGGTCCCCAACCTTTTTGGCACCGGGGACCGGCTGCGTGGAAGAAAATTGTGCCAAGGCCCGGCGAGGGGGGGATGTACGCACATGCGGGGGGGGAGCGATTTTTATGTTATGCGATATTTGGTCTTCTGCTGTTGGCGCCTCAATCATCACAGCACCATGGTTGGTATGGTGTCAAAATGAATGAAGCGCATTATTTCTTATATTACATTTTAATATAAAATGAAATAGTTCAACTCACCATAATGCAGAATCAGTGGGAGCCCTGAGTGTGTAATTTGCTACGTTGCCTGCCATGTCGCCTGCCACCAGATGCAGCTTGTCACTTTCCACGTTGCCTGCCACCAGATGAGAAATGCCACTTGCCACACTGCCTGCCACCAGATGAGAAATGCCACGTGCCACACTGCCTGCCACCAGATGAGGAATGCCACGCTGTCTGCCACCAGATGAGGAATTCCACTTGCCACGCTGCCTGCCACCAAATGAGGAATGCCACTTGTCATGCTGCCTGCCACCAGATGAGGAATGCCCCTTGCCACGCTGCCTGCCACCAGATGAGAAATGCCACTTGCCACACTGTCTGCCACCAGATGTGGAATGCCACTTGCCATGCTGCCTGCCACCAGATGAGGAATGCCACTTGCCACGTCACCTGCCAGTGCCACCAGATGAGGAATGCCACTTGCCACGTCACCTGCCAGTGCCACCAGATGAGGTATGCCACTTGCCACGTCATCTGCCAGTGCCCCCATATGAGAAATGTCATTGGAAGAGCAGTGATGCTAGGCAGGCTGCCCGCCTAGCATCACCTCTCTGCTCTCCAGCCTGCCTGCTTTTTTGATCCACCCGGCTCTCTTTCTCCACCTCTCACCCGTCCGCCCGTCTTACATAGTCATGCCGCCCGGCTGCAGAGACGCTACGGCCCGGTAGTGGGCCGCGGCCCGAGGGTTGACAACCCCTGCTCTAGAGAGATCACTGCTTCCACAGATATAGCAAGGGTCCTTCTCTCAAGAATGCTGGCAAGGATCAGGCTATTCTACTCAGTAAAACAGTAAGGCTACTTTCACATTGGAGCGGTGGGGGCGCTGGCGGTAAAGCGGCGCTATATTTAGCGCCGCTTTACCGGCGTTTTAGCGGCGCATTGCGGCCGCTCGCGGGGTGTTTTTACCCCCCGTGAGCGGCCGAAAAAGGGTCAATACCGCCCGCAAACCGCCGCTGCAGCGGCGTTTTGCGGGCGGGTTCGGCGCGCTCCCCCATTGTGTTCAATGGGACCGGGCGCTATAGGAGCGGTAAGTATACCGCTCCTATAGCGAGCAAAAGATGCGGCTTGCAGGACATTTTTGAGCGTCCTGCAAGCGCACCGCTTCAGTGTGAAAGCCCTCGGGCTTTCACACTGAAGGAACAGCAACAGCTGTTTCGGGTCGGTTTGCAGGCGCTATTCTTAGCGCAATAGCGCTTGCAAACCGCCCCAGTGTGAAAGGGGCCTGACACTTTGCAATCCCATTTGTTTTGATGCACCTGAACTATATTTAGCTGATTAAAACTGAAATTGCAATTGGGCTTTAAGGGAGTGCAGCTTCATGTCACATGATTCTGTGCTATGCAATCTCACCCTCCAAAGATTACAGAAGGTGGTGAATATATTTTAGCTTAGATTTCAGATCATTCAGTGAAAAGGAACAGCAGTAAAAATGAACTTAGTAAGCAGGGCAGTCAGTAAAACTAAATGAATACCATGATTAAAATTAGAGACGCTCAGCAGATAGGCCATGTTCCTGGATGAGTTTAAATATAATGTCTTCATGTTTGTTTGGAGTGTGTTAAAGAGATTTAAATACCAAATACAGACAAATGGTAGCACCCAGTATATATTGTGCCTGCGGGAAAACAAATGTTCAGAATGTCTTTTCACCAGCCATGAGACCAGCGTACAAATATTCAGTGATTAGGTCAGACAAATTAATATTTCTGGGAAGCAATATTTTTTCCTTTCTGAAAGATTTATTAACAGAAAATTAGTTTGCAGATAACTATTAAAAGTACATTAGGATATTTCCATGTTTGTTCACAGATGGTGATGGTTTGCTGCTTAGCTAAGAATTTGTCTTAATATCTTTTCAGGCTATGTATGAGCTTGAGAAGAATGATACAGTGGATCACCCCAAAACATATTTAAGGCCAAAACGTTACTTAACTAAGGTATTGCCTTGTATTACAGCTGTATTGACCGTGATAATGTTCCCCACCCAACTAAATTCCCCTTACCCAAAGACAATCAACTGGAAACAATAATTTTAGGGTTGAAAAAGCCACAGCAGTAATTTATTAAATAACAAAATTACAAAAATACAACATTTACAAAATCAATTTTCAATATGAAAATTTATAACAGCAATCCCAATAATGATTGACCTATTTTCTGGTCTAGGGTCTTTGAAGGCACATTTATTTTACCAACTGAAAGTATCCACCACCATTCCACTTCAAAGCCCTCAGCTGCAACTGCACCAAGCAATTTACCTATCCACTTATCCTTGATACAGCCACATAACCATTAGTACCTTACTACCTTAGCTTAAATAGGGAAGGTACACCCATACCTGTGATGGACCCAACCCATTTTTACTTAAATTTTAACCACCATCTTCCTCCTTCGAAGACCCCTAAGACCCCTGCCAGCCGCTACTACTATAAAATTGATGAAATAAATTCAGTCAGCCCTCCCAACGTAGTATCGATGAGCCTTCACCGTCGAACACATAACCCATCAAAACATAAGACTAAATAATAAACAAGTCTCGAAGAAAAAGTGGAAGAAAAAGTCCAAAGTGGTCAAAATGTAGGGAGGGAGAAGCTCGTCTGCCCTTGTTCCTGCTCCAACTGACCATAAGGCAAAGTGACCACCCCTTCTAAGACCCATACTGTCACACCCTACAACTCCCTGCCCCACCCCTGCTCCATCCAATCAGGTAATATCTTGTAACTTTGAAACATATCAACTTTTAACCCTTTTTAAACCCCAGCCTAACTGCAAACCTAGTCATGTCGGCCTTCCACTTAAGCTGCGCCTCCAGCCTCAGGAGGCCTACCTCTTTCTCTTTCAAATAGAATACGGAAGGATTAGAACTCCTCTCAGTGATTTTGATGTATTCAGTACACCCCTGTAGACTTTGTAGACCCTTCCCCGCTATGACTATTTTAATAAAACATGTCCACTTTCTCTGCCCATTCATAGGCTAAAAAATCTTGTCACAATAAAAGACAACTATGAACCTTTTCTAAACCAGTGTACCTCCCTTGAATACACTTTCTCAGCTTATGTCCACGTTGTTGAAAAACAAGACACTTTTACAGTCAACAATGCATGCATTGTGGGGCTCCTTGTGAGCGTTCAAGGAAACTCTAGCCCAATCCAAAACAGAAATCCGCAAAAGGGAGCTTTCTAACATGCTAATTGCCCACATGTGGCTCAACTGCTTTCAGGATAGGACACAACCAAGATAAATAGCTACGAATCTCCATTAAAAATGCCCTAAAGGCCCCATTCCTACAGATCATGGATGTGTCTGCAGTTTGATGTGGAGCCAAAAATAATTTCCTGCCTGACAGAAAGATTGCAGCTCCAATACTCATAATGCAAACTTCCCAGCGCCCCAGAGAAGAGATACAGAGATGACCGACTCATTTCCCTGTCATTCAGGTCTAGTTTTTTTTTTTTAAATTAGAGACTATATTGGACACTAAACCACAAAGCCAGAACAGCAATTCCCTCATTTCATAAACAACCCTTAAAGGCTCATTCAAGAAAAAAGAAAGCCATTTTCTCCCTTCAACCTACGTATATTGACCTCCTTACACTCCCTCTATACTCTGTTGCTTAACACACAAAGGTTGACCATGACCGTGTTCGGGCTTGGTGATGGGAGGAACTCATATCCTTCAACATACCCAAAAACACCTGGCATTTAGGTGGCTTTCATAGGGCAACTGATTTGTAGAGGGTTCACAGCAAATAATAAATAAGCAAAGTGGATCAGGGTTTTTCTTTAACCACTTGCAGACCACCCACCCCAAAGTACTGCAGACGGGCTGCCCGTACAGATACAATGACGTACTGCCTGTTTCCAGGTTCAGGGCGCATGCATGAATGCAAGCTCCAAACACCCGCTGTGATTGTACAAAGCAGGAATCTGTCAGTAGGTCTTGGCCAATGATTCAATTATTCTGTCAGTAGGTCTCGGCCAGGGATAAGCAGAGAGATCTTTAATAAAAAGCAGCACATCGTACATAAATTACACATTGTTAGGCAGACATTTAACCCCTTGATCACCCTAGATGTTAACCCCTTCCTAGCCAGGGTCATTAGTACAGTGACAGTGTATAGTATTATCACTGATCATTGTATTAGGGTCAGTGGCCGTTAGCCAGTTCCCACTCAGTGTCAGTTAGTGTCAGATTGTTTGCCGCACTACCGCAGTCCCAGTATAAGTTACTGATCACTACCATTAGTAGTATAAAAAACATTTGAGTATACATACCATAGTTTGTAGACACTATAACTTTCAAGCAAACCAATCAATATACACTTATTGGGATTTTTTTTTTTTACCAAAGACATGTGGCAGAATACATTTTGGTCAAAATGTATGAAGAAATTAGATTTTTTATTCAATGTTTTATAGTAGAAAATAAAAAATTGTTTTTTTTTCCCCAAAATTTTCATTTATATAATAAATAAACAAAAAAAAAACCAGTAGTGATCAAAATGAAAAAACTCAGCGGTTATCAAATACCACCAAAAGTAAGCTCTATTTGTGTGAAACAAGCTATATAAATTTTGTTTGGGTACAGCATGTATGACTGCGCAATTAGCAGGTAAAGCAGCCCAGTACTAAATAGCAAAAAATGGCCTGGTCATGAAGGGGGTAAAACCTTCTGGAGCTGAAGTGGTTACATCGACTTACATTGCTTCAATAGATCAAAGTGAAAGTCTTTCTAAAGTCACGTACACACGATCGGACTTTTCGGCTGGACTGTCCGGGGGACCTAGTCTGCCGGACAATCCGCCGGGCTTTCCAAAAGTGTGGACTTGCCCACACACGCCCGGACTTTTCCGGCGAACAATCCGCCGGAGTTTTGGCAGAAGTCCGCGGGACTTTTGAAATGAACACACGGAGAAAAGTCCCTTCATTTAGAACATGACTCCAGGTAGACGGGACTAGCGAAGGAAGTCAATGCCGCCTCGATCTGCAACATTGACACCTCGCTAGCCCTGTCACCTGGTATGGATTTAAAGGGGAATCCCTACGCCAAAAAAAAAAACGGCGTGGGGGTTCCCCCCACATCCATATCAGACCCTTATCCGAGCATGCAGCCCCGGCCAGTCAGAAAAGGGGTGGGGACAAGTGAGCGCCCCCCCTCCTGAGCCGTACCAGGCCACGTGCCCTCAACATGGGGGGTGCCCCGGGGAAAAGGGGGCCATGCGGCCCCACCACCCCAAAGCACCTTGTCCCCATGTTGATGAGGACAAGGGCTCAGGTAGACGGGACTAGCGAAGGCAGTGAATGCCGCCGCGCTAGCCCCGTCACCTGGTATGGATTTAAAGGGGAATCCCTACGCCAAAAAAATGGCGTGGGGGTCCCCCCCCAAATCCATCTCAGACCCTTATCCGAGCACGCAGCCCGGCCGGTCAGGAAAGGGGGTGGGTACGAGTGAGTGTAAATAAAAAAACACAATTTTTAAAAAAAACTTTATTGCACAGCTCCAAGGGTCTTCTTCCATCTTGGGGGGTCTTCTCGCCAGACTCCTCCGCTATCTTCTGCTAGCTCTTTTACTAGCGGAGGAGCCCAGCTTTCTCCTTCGTCGCCGCCGTCGTCTGGGGGGTCTTGTTCCGACTTCGGGGGTCTTGTCCTGCTCTTCTTGCCGGTCCTCCGCTTTCTTCTTCCAGCTCTTTTACTAGCGGTGGCCCAGGGCTTCTGTCGCTGTCGCCTTCTGCTTCTTGTTCTTTCTTCTTCCGATGTTGACTCGTGGGAAGTGTAGAGTTACCCTTTAAGATTTAATAGTATTGTACAAAAAAAGATGTTTTTCTGTTTTTCTGTAGAAACTCACTGTAACTCTGCTTATATTACACTCACACATTCTCATAACAAGTTTAAGTCTAATAACAAGTTTACTTCTAATAACAAATCTACTTCCCATAACAAAACATACTGGGAACCTTATCAAGGACATATATTGCGTGAGACATTTTTAGAGTAAATATGTTGAGTCTGAAGGAAGAAATATTATGAATCTTGCAGATCAATATTGAATTGTATAACAAAATGCTTAAATGCTTGAATGTGATTGGTTGTTCAATTGCGTTCTTCCCCTTTGTGATTATTGTATATGCTCTGTGAAGTGGGAAGTAAAAGTATTCTTCGATCAACCACACACGGTGTATGGTGTCTTTTTTGCCTGTCCGGACAGACAAGGGAGGAAAGGGGCGAGAGTTTTCCATTGACCGTCAAAGTCCAGTTGAGGGAAAGAGGAGCTGATGCAGAGGGCCTAACAGAGGACCTAACAGATGGTACATTACAGGTAAGCTTTCTTTAAAATTACTTTTTCAAAGTATTTTTGAACAGCTTACTCTGTCAATGTTATAACCCAAGGCATAATTGATTAATTTAATTTAATTAGCTTGCCTGAGAGATAGGGACATTAAACAGGGATGCCTGCTGCTTAGGTTGGGCCAGGGTTCCTGAGGAATGCGCTCATAAACAGGGAGGCCTGTGTCACTTAGGTGGGGCGCCAGGGTTCCTGGAGGGGTTCCAGGAGAATTGTAACACAGCTCGCTCATAGACAGGGATGCCTGCTGCTTAGGTTGGGCCAGGGTTCCGGGTATTAATATAAAAGGACGGGATAGATCCCAGGTATCAAAATATAGGGGACAAGGACACCTGCTAAAATTGCCCAGTATCCCTCCCATATATTGTATTAATACCATACCATAGCAGGTTGAAAACCTTGTTTTTAACCAGAAGGACTGGTTATTGGAAACCTCTAAATCATTTTAATGTCATATTTGAAATAATGTTTAGGTGTTTTTGTCAGGACGCTGCCCAGAGTATTTAACAAGTCTATTATTTGTGTATGAGGGATCAAATACTTATTTGGTTGCTAGTATTCCCGGAGGTTATTACCAGGTTTAATATACATAATAGTTTTGTGTTCCAGGAGGGTCTTTGATACATCGTGACAACAGGGACGTTGTAACATTTTTCTGGGGTAATGCATGGATTGGTGAGGCTAACTTTTGATCAAAACATGCTATGTGAATAATTCCTTTTGCCATTGACATCTTTTGCGCAGGGGAAGTCAGGTGCAAATTTTGGATATTTTGGCGTTTTGCCAACAAGGGTTCAAATGCTAATATCTCACCAACCGTAACGGATAGTGGGAAATTGTTTGCGGCATTAGTATTACAGCAATTGAAAGCACTGTTTAAACCTGTTGGCACTTTGCCAAGAAATTTGAAAATTGTTTGGTTATAAGAATAAGGAAAGTAATAACGTACAAAGCTTGCTTATAATCAGGGGAACCTCTGGTCAGAGGGAGTGTTTTTTTTTGGCATTTTGCCAAGAAATAAAAACTTTAAGCTTTAACTGTTAAAGGTGTCATAGGTACTATTGAATGTGGAACGGGTGAAACTTTTGTGGCTTGTCCTAAGTCATTAACTGTATGTTCTGCAGCTGATGTGTATAAATAGAGTTATAAAATAAACATGGGAAATCTGCCGGGAAAGGGAGGTTCGGAAGGTAAGCTGGATCAGCACACTCCTTTAGATTTCGTGTCTGGAAACTATGGAACATATTATACTGAACCCTTCTGGAAAAATATATTGACCAGAGCACATGCTCTACAAATTGTGGGGCTAAGTGAGTGCGGACCATATTCTGCAGAGGAATGGAAAGAATTTACTAAAATGTGTGGCCAACATAAGCAGTATAATTATCCACCATTTCCTTATGATAAAGAATATATAAATGAATGTTATAAAATGTGGTGTAAAGCATTGAAAGCAATAGTATAAGCAATGAGTATAAGAAGCAATTCCCTCATCCATTAGAGAAGCCTCATCCTTCCTTAGACAAGCCTCCTAAAAAACCAACACTTGTCTCTGCCCCTGTCCAACCCCTTTGTTATGACATAGGGGATTCAGAGGATTATGTGCCAGTATCTCCGCCACCCCATGCTATAATTAAAACTGATAATGAGGAAAAGCCAAATGAAAAACTTTATCCTTCACTGGAATTGACTACGGAATTGACTATGAGAGATCCAAAGGTGACCCAGGTAATTAAACTGGTCGATACTAAGTGGCAAACCCTGACCCTGACCCCCCCCCACGGGGTGGAAAAGTGTTTCCAGAGGCAGATACCTCAGGGACTCCCACCCCCATGCTCCCAGCCTTTGATAATTCCACGTTGCAAACACAAGAATACCCAAATCAAAGCTGTTTTCATTGTGGAGACCCCTCCCATTGGAAACAATATTGTCCGCACAGAAGAAACACCCAGGGAAATGGACAGGGTAGGTTTCAAAGGACGGGGTGGAGTGTTTCCAGAGGCAGATATCAGCGTAAATTTCCCAATTATCAAACACAGCAATACACCCAAAACCAACCCCCACCACCGGGCCGCCGCTGAACGCAACCAGAATATAACCGTCCTGTAGTCAAGGCGGCCTGGCCCCCCCAGAGAACGGCCAGAACCCAGAAACACTGTAGAATTAATTCAAATGGATTGGCCAGGGTACAATGATAACAACCCTCGCAATAACCCCTTTCATCAACATCCATAGGAGTGCCCCGAGCAGATTCCCTCCTTGGTAATGCATTTTTTCTCTTCCCACTGGAAAACACTTCCGCAGGTAGACCTTAAAATTGAGGGATGGGGTGGTATGTTTTTTAGTAGACACAGGGGCCATGGGCTAGTACGAGTTGTCTTAATGACACCCATTTTGTCACAAAAAAATTGTACCGAGGGCTGCTCCACTCTATGGGAATTAATGGGATTGATGTTACACACAAACATTTGCCATCCTCACTGACTGCCCCTTATGTCTAAAGGGAAGAGACCTCATGTCTTTATTAGGGGTAACGTTAAATTTGATCTACAAAGGGGAATGACTGCCAAATTAGCAACATGTGACTTGACTGTGCCAAAAGAAAAGATTTGACGTTTTACTTTATAAGAGACTCACCCGATATGGGAAAAGTCAAAGACAGACATAGAGACATAAGGAGTGCATTTGACATGTCCTACTTTCAAACCAAACATCATACCATTCTTTCAGAAACAATACCACCGTCATGCTGACGAAGTACAGAGTACACCACAGATCACCACATACATACAGAAAGGCATTCTAAAACCCATTATCAGTCAATACATACATGCAGTAAAGAAAGCCAGCGGCGAGTGGAGGCTAGGGGGATTTGAGGGGGGTGAACAAATGTATTTAACCACTTCCACCACTAGTCTCAGACATCACAGGAATTTTTATAAACATCCCCGCTTCCTCCACTATATATAGGGTACTAGACTTGTCCAATGCTTTCTTTAGCATTGATGTTCACAAGGATTTCCAAAGGATCTTTGCCTCTGCCTGAGGCTCAGGCCAACTGACTTGGGCCCGTCTTCCTCAAGACTTTGTGGACAGTCCTGCAGCATTTTCCATGGTGTTAAGACTAACCCTGGATGACTGGGTGCTCCCACAGGGATCAGTACTCCTGCAATATGTAGATGACCTACTGTTGTGTAGTGAGAGCGGGGCACAGTGTGCAGATGACTCTGAAAGCCTGATGACTCACTTATCCCTTGAGGGTCACTTGGTGTCTCGCAAAGAGATCCAGTGGTGCAGGGAGAGGGTGGAATACCTAGGATGTATTATCTCAGGCGGGACCAGGCAAGTGTCCCCGGAAATAGTCTAAACTCTAACCTGTCTCGGCCCGAAGATAAGGCAACGCTCCTTTCTTTTCTTGGCTCTATTGTCTACTGCAGGCAGTGGATCCCAGATTGTTTTTTATGATTCAATCTTGCGCCCCTCTGCTGCAGCCACTGCCCCCAAGCAGGTGTTACACTGAGGAAATAACACGTACCTTATTACAGTCTTTGGCCGGTGCTCCAGCACTGGGTTTACCAGATCATAAGAAATCCTTTGTGCTTTACTGTATAGTCAGGGGCCCTGCGCTGGCTGCCGTGCTGGCCCAAGCACATGGTACCCACTACCGACCCGTGGCTTATCTATCCAAAAAACTCCCCGTTCAGGTACAAGGAATGCCAGCTTGCCTACAAGCTGTTGCTGCCTGTGGCAGTAAACATGACAGTAAAAGAAACATCCAAAATCACTTTAGAAACTGATACTACATTGTACACAACACATACTGTAGTGCACCTTTACAAAACATTTCTACATCTACTGACTACATAAATGTTTTTTTTGACGGCAGCTGTTGTAAGCGATGATACTGTATGCTGTAGTGACTTTACCAGACATAATATTAGAAGCGAAACCACTAGCAGTGACTTCAGCTCAGCAGGCAGAGCTCTATGCTATGACACGTGCCTGTCAATTATTCAAAGGACAAAAAGTAAACATTTACACTGACAATAGATACACTTTTGGGGTCTTTTGGGCCCGCGGGTACAAGACAGCGGATAATAAGCAAATCTCAAATCAAGTCTGGGTAGAGGATTTATTAAGTGCACTCCATTTACCCTCAAAAAAAAAAAAAATTTTTTTTTTTATTAATGTCATAAAAGTAATAGGTCATTCCTATGACAAATCTGATATTACTAAGGGAAACAACTTAAGGGTCAGAGCAGCCAAAATTGCTGCTGAGGAGGCAATCAACCCTCCAATTGTTTTCTACAGATTTTTCGTCCCCAAGTTTCCCAGCCCGAGCCAGAAGAATTGTCTGACATTACCTGTTGGGAGTCATATGGTTTGACACACAACCCGGACGGCTTGTGGTCAAACAAGGAGGGGATCATAGGTATTCCAGAAACCTCCATGGCCCCGGGCACATAGGTAAGAAACCCCTACAGCAACTTGCTTAACTTGTGTCCAGAATAATGTTCAGGGACACATAGGCCCATTAAAAGATTTACAGATTGATTTGACACACATGCCCAAACAGAAAGTTAATATCAAATATCTTTGCGTAATAATACGCCATTTTGCCATTTTCCTCATGGCCAGAAGTTATTCCCATAACAGGAGAGACCGCAGGGATAGCTGAATAGAAACAATAAAGACAAATTGAAAAAGGCCCACCCCCAGATAAGAACCACCCCCCCATGCTAGGACAGGACTGCCCCCCTTTTGAGATCCTTATGGGAAGACCCGCTCAAAAAGCCCCCAAGATAGGCAAGGAATCTAACTTATATTCTTTACAGGAAGAGCACGTGAAATATCTGGTAAGTAGCCCTGCTGAAACTTATGACAAGGTTGCTGTCACCTTTCTTCCTCTTTCCACAGAACCAACACATCCTTTCGTCCCGGGGGATAAAGTACTGATCAAACAACTTGCAGTCCGCAAACAACCAGGCCCCGTCTTCCAAGGTCCATTTGAAGTCCTCAAGGTCTCCAGGACAGCAATACTGACGGATCAAAGCCCACAATGGATCCATGCATCAAGGTTGAAGAAGAGCCCACAGATAAAGGAGACAGGAAAGGAAATGTAGGAGCCCCACAACAAGAGACTCAGCCACTATTGCCCCCTCTCACAAAACCCCTTAACCCTCCAAAACATTTTGACCACAGACTCTCCCAGTGAGCCAAGAAAATTCACCACCTGGACAGTTTCTTTTTTCAATTGTAATGACCATCACTGTATTCTTGCTCTTATTTTTTGGGTGGACAGCCCCTGGATAAGGCAAGGTGGAGATAGCATTCCCTCTTTATAAACACCACTCCCATGGTTTAGCTACTTTACAGCCCCTGGATAAGGCAAGGTGGAGATAGCATTCCCTCTTTGGGGGATAGTGGGATTAAGGTCAAGACTTAGCCCCCCCAAAGTGGTTCAAGCCCCTCATGTTCCCCACGGATGGATGGTCTGTCGTGGACTATGGTGCCATACCACCGTCCCTTACCCTATGACAGAAAAACTTCAGGTTGGTGTACTATTGTGGAAATGATCCCTCTAATGGGGACCACAGGGTCAGACACACTTGTGTCCATGAAACCTGCCCACAGTCACCTTGAATTTGGCAGACACAAGAGGGAATTAACCACTTGGTGGGACAAAATTTTTGCATCCGTCGGTGGGGTAGGCGTATACAATGCCCTCACAAAGGTAGATGGATTTGGGATGTTAATGGATTCATGGATTCATGGATGAATGCCACTCATGGAATCCCTTTTCAGGTGTAGGAGGATGGTTCGGTTCTATTTGGGAAAACATTAAGAATTTCTTTACGAAAGCGGGTATGATACTTATTTTAGCTCTGGCCATTTATGTGACAATCAAATTGGTGTTCTGCCTGATAAGTAAAGTAGAAAAATCAAAGAACCCAGTTGATAAGTCTGGAACAGCCATGACCATGTTCAGGGTAGGATATAGGTGGTACAATGAGTGATCAGCGCAGACTTTTTAAGTCTCCTATGATCATAGGAGGGATTGTAAGGAAACGTGGGAAGTGTAGAGTTACCCTTTAAGATTTAATAGTATTGTACAAAGATGTTTTTCTGTTTTTCTGTAGAAACTCACTGTAACTCTGCTTATCTTACACTCACACATTCTCATAACAAGTTTAAGTCTAATAACAAGTTTACTTCTAATAACAAATCTACTTCCCATAACAAAACATACTGGGAACCTTATCAAGGACATATATTGCGTGAGACATTTTTAGAGTAAATATGATGTTGAGTCTGAAGGAAGAAATATTATGAATCTTGCAGATCAATATTGAATTGTATAACATAATGCTTAAATGGTTGAATGTGATTGGTTGTTCAATTGCGTTCTTCCCCTTTGTGATTATTGTATATGCACTGTGAAGTGGGAAGTAAAAGTATTCTTCGATCAACCACACACGGTGTATGGTGTCTTTTTTGCCTGTCCGGACAGACAAGGGGGGAAAGGGGCGAGAGTTTTCCATTGACCGTCAAAGTCCAGTTGAGGGAAAGAGGAGCTGATGCAGAGGGCCTAACAGAGGACCTAACAGGTACAATGATTGAAAGAGGGTGATTTTCCTTTTTGGACATTTTATGTCAATCATAGCAGCATGGAAAGGTCATTTTTATCAATAAAATTAGTTTGTGTAGGCAGTTATGTATCATCAAGAGAAGTTTCCACATTAATATTAACTGGCGTGTAACATTAAGCAAATAATGCAAGTGTATATTTCACACTTAGACCCCTGAAAACTGCCTCCCATGCCACCCGAGTGTGAAAGCCTGAGTGCTTTCACACTGGGGCGGTGCGCTTGCGCAACGTTAGAAAAAGGCCTGCAAGCAGCATCTTTGGGGCAGTTTGGGATCGATGTATACAGCGCTCCTAAAACACTCCTGCCCATTGCAATGAATGGGCAGTGCTTCCGAAGTGCTGGAAAAGCGATTTGAAAGCGCAGCAAAACCAGCATTTTTAACCCCTTCTTTGGGGTTAAATCGCCCCGTTAGCGTCCGAAAAGCACCACTAAAACGAGCAGTGCTTTACCGCTAACGCACGGGTGGCCCCAGTGTGAAAGGGGTCTTATAATTGTGCTTAAGTCTTTTAAAACAATAAAAGAATATATGTGATACACAGTTGGATGCCAACTGGAAAAACCCTGCGTCAACAAAAATAATTTTTTTTTTTTTTAGAAATATCAAAAATATATTTTGAAGCTGCTCCTTGAGTGAAGAAAGATATTTAGTTAAATTCTCCCAAAATATGTGTACGTGTTGCAAGGGCGCTAATTAGTTACTATTTAACAATCTCTCATTGCTGAGTATAAGGTTTCTCAAGAGAAAAAAACTAAAAACTATTATTTGAAAACACAAACGTTTGTGATAAGGGTGTACAAAAAGAGGTTTTTTGTGATACAATACTATGCTGCAGACAAATTATATTTTATAGCACTAAAAGGCTATTCATATAAAGTGCACAAATGAAAAAAAACATGTGATAGTATATTTGTGAACACAAAGTGATAAACTCCAATCACCTGTTGCTACACACAAGAGAAATCATCTAATCAATTGGTAATGCTGCAAATGCATTGTGAAAAAAACAACAACAATGTTATATACGGTGAAAGTTCATAAATAAATATAGACGGCCGGTCCCACTCATCAAGTACCATTGATACAAATGATCCAACAGTCCAATTTTTAGCATAGATGGCAAGATAATGTAACACTGATTTTCCAGAAAAACATTGCACACCTCCACCACTTGATTATTGCATGCGACACCCAAGAGAAGTGCTGATAAGTAATGTCTGCTTACCAGATTCCCTTGACCACCTTAATTAAAAAGTAGGTCAAAGGAGACTTGTACAGGATTGTGCCTGTTCACTTGAAGGTAATATGTACTTAGGTCGATCTCCACCACTCCAACTCACATAGGGTATATGAAAGGGCAAAAAGAATACTATATAGTGTGATATTGCTTTTATTAAAAATATGTTAAAAAACAAATCTGCCAATTAGCTCCTTACATTAGGTGGTGCCCGACCCGGCACTGAGGTTGCCCACTTGGGATAGAAACTATTATATTGAATTTCGCAGGCCGTTGGAATTTCCAATGCAAAGACTTTGTATGCAGAGCCGCGGCTTCAGCGTGCGTTCCAGCAGGGGGATAGGAAGGACCACGGCGCCCGGATATGGCGTCACAAGTAAAACAGGAAAGCGTGACCAGGTACCGCCTCGACGTACGTTTCGTTTGTCTTACGTCATCAGGAGGCGTACCTGGTCACTAGGTCACATCCTATTTGTATGTGAGTATAGTGCAGTGTTGGCCAATCATGTACTAGGTGTGCAAGCAACCCCAATGCCGCTCCAGCTGATATACATCTCGATTTAATAGCATTAGCCCAACTCTTTCACAACACAAACTGAAATAAAACAATAATAAAAATACTATTACATCACTTTGCTACCACAGACCTTTTGTAGGTGATCGCATAAAAACCATAGTAAACAATACAAAAAATAAAATGTATGATTGGTGAACCGATCTGATAATATCTGTTTGACAAGATTTCTCAAGGTTTTGGCTGTTTATATGACTGAATTGTATTTTCACCCTAGTTGCATTGTCCACACAGCTCAAGTCTTTGCCATGTGTTCAAGCCCTGGGTGTTCGAACTATAAGTAGGACTCAATTATTTGTATAGAGACATTTACTAACTATATTCCAACAACTTTATTTTTATATCTATTTAGAAAGACTATATGTATTCTAAATACTATATAATTTTTAACCACATTGGTCTGGATGAAATAACCCAAACTACTCCTACTAGAAGGAAAAAATAAATAAATAAAATAAAACTTTTTCGTTAGCTCCTCCCAGATCTTTGTCCGCTCATATGAGAGCTCAGACAAGAAAAAGTGGAGACATGATGGTTGATAATATATAATGTGTATATATCATTTGATCCGCGATTTGGGGAGAAAAACATATACAATAATTTTGGAGACTGGATCAGGGGAGAATATATGCTCGGGCTCCCAACATGCTTAATTATGAGGAAAATTCCATCTTAGACCAATGGAGAGCAGTTAACTAATCACATCAGATCCGTGATTTTGGTGAAAAACATATATACAATATTTTTGGAGACTGGATCAAGGGAGAATATAAAAAATTTTGACATTGGAGAGCAGCTTTTTATATCATAACGGAACATAAATATGTTAATCATTCGCTAGAAAGCAATTGAGATCCAACTCAATGTTCATTCCCAATGGCTGCATGCTTTTTAATTTGTAAATCCACCTCGTTTCGTTTTGAGATATTTCTCTTGTCATGTGAGTTCCTCTCCAATGTCTGGTGATTTTATCTATCCCGTAAAATTTGCATAAGGTCGGGTCTCCATTATGATAGGCCTTAAAGTGTTTAGACACACTATGATTCGGAAAACCTTTGGCAATATTTGTTAGATGTTCGTTTATTCTTACTCTAAGCTTTCTTGTTGTCCGGCCCACATACTGCATTGGACATGGACATTCCAAAATGTAGGTTACATGATCAGAATTACAGGTAATGAGGGGCTTTATTTTATATTCGCTATTTGTAACTAATGATTTGAAATGTTCAATTTTCTTGGACACTCTGGTCTTCCTAGTGATATTACAAGCCCTACATCTAGTACAATAGTATATAGCAGAATATAGCTGCTTTAATTAATTTTAATATAGGATTGTTTCAATCAAAATTAGTTTTGACTCTAAAGCCTCGTACACACGATCGGATTTTCCGCAGACAAAGCCTCTGACTTTTGTCCGAAGGGGAAGGAATTGTCGGCCAACAAACATGAATGTAGTGACATACTAGGTGTTTTTTCAGCTCTATAGCGCCACCCTTTGGGCTCCTTCTGCTAATCTTGTGTAAGTAGAAGTTTGGTGAGTGTTGATTCACGCTTTTTATTTTGCGCTTTTCATTTCGCACTTTTCAGTTAGTTTCTGAACAGCCATTCGTCAACCAGCCATGTTGCGGAATCTGAGGAGATAACGTGTTATTATTGGCCTTGGAGTTATTGCTTTGACCCAAGTCCAGTCCAGGAACAAGAGGAGGAGGATTTCTTGGACCAAAAATTGGTTGCTTTATTAATTGTGACCAATTATGTCATATGCCTTTGCTGCGGTAGCTCCAGGCGAATAACCGGATGATTTTCGGAATTATCTCCTGATGACGGACCTCTGCTTTCACCAACTCTTGGCATTGTTGACACGCATTATTAAGAAGCAAGACACATGCATGAGGCTTTTATTTTATTTTTGGTTGAATAATAATGATTTGATTAGTTATATTTTCTATATTTTTGGATGCATAGAATGTACTTTTTGCTTAAGTTCTATAGGCAGATTTGAGAGTGGATGATGTGACGTTTTTCTCCTCTTCCTCCTTGGAGTGATTCCCTTAAAGGCGTTTTAACCCTATCAGCTCTCGCCTACTGGATAAACCACAGGCTGTAATATCAGTGCCCTAATATTGCTGCCATCTGGTAAGCCTCCTATTCATCAGGTGGTCGGGATAAAGCACCGTTTTTATGCATGTCACAGTGTATAACTTGTAGCACGAGCACCGTGGTGTTTTTGAACAATATCCACCTGTGGACATTAAGTTGATGTACTTCCGATGCCAAGATTGATCTGTATTGGACTTTCATCACTAACATCCCTGTTTGGACTGTCCCATATTTGATCAGTGCATTTCCTTTCAAGATTTCTGATGGGTTTCAATATATGGTCTTTTTGACCTATATGTTTATTAATTACTAATTTTTAATATTGGCGCAGCTTTATTTACTGTATGTCTATAGGCAGATAGCCTGTTAAATTTTATTTGTTTCCTTTTTTTAATGTACAGTAAATAAAAAATGTGTAGAATAATACTTGGCTATGTGTTTTACTTCAAATGACAGTTTGGGAGTAGGCAGTTACATTTTAAAAAAATACAATGTAAAATTGACAAGGGACACCAACATAGTTGTATCTTTGATCTTAAAAACTACAGGATAATGGTGTTGTGGTAACTTCAAAAATTATTGGTATCCAAAATAAGCTAAACTTAAATTGAATCAGTAGCGCTTGCTCAACATTTACAATGATCTAAAGAGGTAGCCTGTGTTACCAAATTACCATGTGATAAAAATCAAACATAAACATAAGTATAGTTATGTGTATAAATTATTACAGTTACCACCTCGTAATAAGTGAATAAAATAATAGTGACACAAACTGAAAAATAGCACCGATGGTCAAACAAATATACAATATTATATATAGTATAAGCATTAACCCCATGATTAAGTCGTGAGAGTGACGAAACATGTCGGGGCGTGGCTGAGCGGCAATCGTTTGTAACAGCACCAGCGCCATATTCAAACAGGAGGAAAGCCGTGCTATCTTTGAAGTCTGAGCTACGAGAAGGGGGTGAGATAAAAAAGTATCTGTTGCACCTCGAGTCCGCCGTGACTACAGACCGTTGCAGTGATTGTGATATTTTAGTGAAGCCTGTTGTGGAGATTACCTTTCACTTTTGCTGGTTTGATTTTAATACAATGTGAGTGAATCGGTTGAAGCTTCTGTGTTGTGTGATTTTTAATAAAAGTGGTGTTACTTTATCACACTATCGGAGCACTTTTTTTGTTTACATGCGGATTATCACTACATCACCTAGTGGATAAGTGTGGAGAAACTACTGGACTACTGTTTGAGTTCTGTTTTGCGCATTTGCTCGACACGAAAGTGCGAGCTTTGGATCTGGTGAGTGAGATACCTTTGGGAGTGGTCACATAAATACATAGTGGTGTGGTGGAAAAAAAGGATTTTGAAGGAAAAAACTTTCTTTCTTTTTTTATGCTTGAAGGACTTTGTTTGAATTTTTCACATTGTTTTTGTGTTTATTATTATGTGATTTTTTGCTCACTTTTTTTAATGCTTATACTATATATAATATAGTATATTTGTTTGACCATCGGTGCTATTTTTCAGTTTGTGTCACTATTATTTTATTCACTTATCACGAGGTGGTAACTGTAATAATTTATACACATAACTGTACTTATGTTTATGTTTCATTTTTATCACATGGTAATTTGGTAACACAGGCTACCTCTTTATATCATTGTAAATGTTGAGCAAGCGCTACTGATTCAATTTAAGTTTAGCTTTTTTTGGTTACCAATAATTTTTGATATACAGTCTTTTAAGTAGCAGCTGCAAGTGAGTCAGGTATTTCTCTTTGGCGCAGTGGTGGACATTTGAATTGGGGCGGAGAATTCAGATTCCAGTGTTTTTATACTATGTTGTGGTAACTTGCACCAAAAAAAAATAACAAGCATAATAATATTATTCTTGATATCACTAGAAAAAAAAGCCTTTGGTCGCGTATACACGAGCGGACTTTCCCGCGGGATTGTCAACCGGACTAGAGTCCGCCAGACAATCCGCCCATGTGTGGGGCTCCGTCTGACTTTTTCCTCCCAAAAGTCAGGTGGACTAAGTTTTAATTTCAGACTTAAGATTGTCCGCTGGACTCGGCAGTCCGGCGGACAATCCCGCTGTCTGTGTGCTAGTCCGCGGGCCCTCATCAACATGGGGACAAGGTGCTTTGGGGTGGGGGACCCCCCATGTTGAGGGCACGCGGCCTGGTACGGCTCAGGAGGGGGGGGCACTCGCTCGTCCCCACCCCCTTTCGTGACCGGCCAGGCTGCGTGCTCGGATAAGGGTCTGAGATGGGTTTGGGGGGACCCCCATGCCGTTTTTTCGGTGTAGGGATTCCCCTTTAAATCCATACCAGGTGACGGGGCTAGCGTGGCGGCATTCACTGCCTTTGCTAGTCCCGTCTACCTGGAGTCACGTTCTAAATGAATGGACTTTCCTCTGTGTGTGGGGCAAGTCCGGTCATTTCAAAAGTCCCACGGAATTTGGCCAAAAGTCCGGGCGTGTGTGGGCAAGTCCACACGTTCAGAAAGTCCGGCGGACCTCCGCTGGAAAGTCCGGCGGATTGTCCGAGCGTGTGCACGCCGCATTTGAAAATTTGTTTGCTATAATTCCATCAGTATCACCAGCAAAGCAGCTTCATTATTATCCCATTAAAGAAGAAGAGAATGTGCGCTGCATTTCGAGATTTCATAATTTGCCACGTCACGAATGTTACGCTTCTGGCACGTCCTTGCTTCCGAGCATGCGTGTTTGTACTTTGGACTTTTGTCTGATGGACTTGTGTACACATGATCGGAAAATGCGACAACAGACATTTGTCCACGGAAAATTTTAAAGCCTGCCATCCAACATTTGTCTGCGAAAAATCCGACAACCATTGTCCGATGAAGCGTACAAACGGTCAGATTTTCCGCCAACAGTCTGTCATCACACAATTCCCAAACGAACGAAAATCCGATCGTGTGCACAAGGCTTAAATTAGATTTCTTTCAGTGAGCCCACAATAACATTAAATAAACTAAAGTTTGCGCAATTCAGTTGTTCTTGTTCTTTCACTTGAAAATGGAAAATGACTTTGTATTCCGTTTATCATGTTTAATGGGTGTCATGAGTTTAAATAGTTACAAAATATACGATGCAAGTGAAATTTTCAGCAAATAAATCTGTTTGGCTTTCACTAAAGGAAATTTGCACCCTGAGCCAGAATCTGGAGCACTGTGGTCATAATTTTTCAGAGATGATTATACAAAGCTCAAATGGGCCAACTAGTACAATGTTATGTGCTTAGGAAGTTCAGTAGTGTTATATATAGGTAGTAAAGAGTACCTTTTTAGGACTTATATGATCAAAAATAATACGATTTTTGTAATGGCCATTACATTTTTTTTTTCTTGAAGTCCATTGAGGGACACAGGAATATAGTAATTCTTAGACATGCGTTTTATAATTAGGAGGCGGTCACTGTCCAACAAAAAAGAGGAAGGCCCACCCCATAAAACCCCATCCCTAACTAAACAGAGCCTAAATAATTCAGAATTACATACACTGGGGTACTAGAATTCAGGAAAGCCAAAAATTAGATACCTGCATAAAGGGTCTAGAGTAAAAGCTGCAGGTGAAACCTGGGCATTCAAACTGTACCAGGATGCCTTGTTATTTCCTGAGGTATACATTGATTGTAAAATATCACAGACTGGGTTACACCAAAGGCTATACCACTGCTCTAATATTTCTGTAACTGATTTATACACATAGGTCTGGAAAGGCCCAAAGCAGGGCTTATTGCAGATAGACCACCTACCAAAATGTCTGTGTCAGAAGTAGACACTAAGGACTGGGTGCAGCAGAAGTTGTACAACTGCTCTTAAAAAGGAGAGTGCTCTGTGGCCAGATATAACTGTACCCACAGGCCTGGAAAGCATCATAATGCGGAGCCCAATGGCCAAAGATCACATACCATTATGTAGCACCCTCTAGTGTGCTAGAATAGGTTAGATATTAATGTAGGAAAATTTGGCCTGGTTGAGAGCCAAGCCTGGGTTAAATCTGGGTCAGGGCTGAGTGCCCGCTAGTTTTGGGGGGGGGGGGGCGGGTGACCTCAGGCCTGGGGCTCAGATGCTGGAGGAACCCTCTACAACACACAGAGGAGATCTTTCCTGGAGGCACGGGAAAAAGGAGAGGACAGCAAGAGAAGGTCAGTGGAGTTCTCCAGAGGAGTCAGCCGGGTGGGCTGGTGAGTGGGCAGTCTGGGAGGACTGTGGTGTCAGTCTGGGAGAACTGAGGATAAGTAGCCAGGAGGGCTAGTGAAAGAGGCAGCTGTAGCCAGGTGGGAGGGCAGTGCCTGACGAGGTGCTGCTGGGATCAGTAGCCACAGGAATGTAAAGCTGGACCTTGACTTTTTGCTACACACTCAAAAGGGCCTCGGTTCCTGTCAATAACAGGCTGTTGCTCAAAAATATGACAGTGCTTTTTGTCAGATTAACCAGCAGTGTGCCAGCTGAAGTTCTGCAAGCAAGTGTGCTGGAGAGAGTGAGGAGTGTATATAGACTGTATATAGAAGTTGTTCCTGAAGTTGTCTTAAGTCAAGAGGGCATCCCATAATACCCCTACTCCCCATCCAAGTTCTAATCCCTTAATAAAATAACAAAACAAAGTACTGGACTGTTTTCTGACTGACTGCAAGACTGTGGAAATGCAGTGTGCCTGACTGTGCAGGGTGGGAGATCCCATTTCACCAGCGGCTCCTACATGGGGTGCGCTACAATTATATCTAAACCCCTTCTATAGACTTACACACAGAGTGAGTCTTCAGAGACTGGTTCACACCATGCTATGACATGGGCGTGGAACTGTAATGTGCTCTGTTTCTAACAAACTACCCTGTTTCCCCGAAAATAAGACCTACCCCCCAAATAAGCCCTAGTCAAAGTCCTTGTAGGTCTTGTTTTCAGGGTAGGGCTTATTTTCGGGGAAACAGGGTAGGGCTTATTTGGTGGGTAGGGCTTATATTGCAGCCATCACCGACAATCACGCTAGGTCTTATTTTAGGGGAAACAGGGTAGTACATTACAGGTTTGGGGAGAGTCACAAGCAGAGCTCAGTGCCCCAAAGGTCACATTATAGGCAGGCCCCACAATTTTTAGTACAGCAGGGTTCATGTATGGCCTTCAAGGCAGTGCAGAGGATTAGCCAGTCTAGATACAGTATCTCACAAAAGTGAGTACACCCCTCACATTTTTGTAAATATTTTATTATATCTTTTCATGTGACAACACTGAAGAAATTACACTTTGCTACAATGTAAAGTAGTGAGTGTACAGCTTGTATAACAGTGTAAATTTGCTGTCCCCTCAAAATAACTCAACACACAGCCATTAATGTCTAAACGCTGGCAACAAAAGTGAGTACACCCCTAAGTGAAAATGTCCAAATTGGGCCCAAAGTGTCAATATTTTGTGTGGCCACCATTTTTTTCCAGCACTGCCTTAACCCTCTTGGGCATGGAGTTCACCAGGTTCACAGGTTGCCACTGGGGTCCACTTCCACTCCTCCATGATGACATCACAGAGCTGGTGGATGTTAGAGACTTGCGCTCCTCCACCTTCTGCATTTGAGGATGCCCCACAGATGCTCAATAGGGTTTAGGTCTGGAGAAATGCTTGGCCAATCCATCACCTTTACTCTCAGCTTCTTTAACAAGACAGTGGTCGTCTTGGAGGTGTGTTTGGGGTCGTTATAATGTTGGAATACTGCCCTGCAGCCCAGTCTCCGAAGGGGGAGATCATGCTCTGCTTCAGTATGTCACAGTACATGTTGGCATTCATGGTTCCCTCAATGAACTGCAGCTCCCCAGTTCCAGCAGCACTCATGCAGCCCCAGACCATAACACTCCCACCACCATGCTTGACTGTAGGCAGTCAAGCATGGTGGTGGGAGTGTTATGGTCTGGGGCTGCAAGACACACTTGTCTTTGTACTCCTCACCTGGTTGACCCCAAACACACCTCCAAGACACTTGTCTTTGTACTACTCACCTGGTTGCCGCCACATACGCTTGACACCATCTGAATGAAATAAGTTTATCTTGGTCTCATCAGAACACAGGATATGGTTCCAGTAATCCATGTCCTTAGTCTGCTTGTCTCCAGCAAACTGTTTGCGGGCTTTCTTGTGCATCATCTTTAGAAGAGGCTTCCTTCTGGGATGATAGCCATGCAGACCATTTTGATGCAGTGTGCGGCGTATGGTCTGAGCACTGATGGGGTGACCCCCCCCCCCCCCCCCACCCCTTCAACCTCTGCAGCAATGCTGGCAGCACTCATATGTCTATTTCCCCAAAACAACCTCTGGATATGACGCTGAGCATGTGCACTCAACTTCTTTGGGTGACCATGGCGAGGCCTGTTCTGAGTGGAACCTGTCCTGTAAAACCGCTGTATGGTCTTGGCCATCATGCTGCAGCTCAGTTTCAGGGTCTTGGCAATCTTCTTATAGCCTAGGCCATCTTTATGTAGAGCAACAATTTTTTTTTTTCAGATCCTCAGAGAGTTCTTTGCCATGAGGTGCCATGTTGAACTTCCAGTGACCAGTATGAGAGAGTGAGAGTGATAACACCAAATTTAACACACCTGCTCCCCATTCACACCTGAGACCTTGTAACACTAACGAGTCACATGACACTGGGGAGGGAAAATGGCTAATTGGGCCCAATTTGGACATTTTCACTTAGGGGTGTACTCACTTTTGTTGCCAGCGGTTTAGACATTAATGGCTGTGTGTTGAGTTATTTTGAGGGGACAGCAAATTTACACTGTTATACAAGCTGTACACTCACTACTTTACTTTGTAGCAAAGTGTCATTTCTTCAGTGTTGTCACATGAAAAGATATAATAAAATATTTACAAAACTTGTGAGGGGTGTACTCACTTTTGTGAAATACTGTAACTGCTGTGTAAGAGAAATGTGAGGGGTGTACTCACTTTTGTGAAATACTGTGCAGGCTGCGCCGCAAATCTGACGCAAACCCACGGAAATAGCGGCGTTTTGGTGGCTAGGAGGAACTTCTTAGCCCTAACTTGGAGACAGGAAGGAGCTCACAAGGGGTGTGCTTGAATCCCCTTCTCCAGCATTACAAACAGGCTAAAGGGGTTCCAAGATCACCAGATTACAGCGGGGTATACACTAGTAGAATTTCGAACAAACATTTGTACAAAAATTCTTAAAAAAATTTGAAAATTTTCAGAACGTTTGCATGTCATTCAGAAGTAGTTCAAGATTTTGTTTGCTTTTAATATTCAATTTTGGAACGAATGGACATTACCAAACAAAAACCCCATATACTGTTAAAAATTTGCACATTTGAGAAAAGTCTTCCATCCTGCTCCTTCAAATTTTCTTGTCACTGTGTTCAAAAATGAATGTCGATTTGACCCCACTAATGATTAGTGCAGCACCCTCTACCTTAGGTAGGTAGATGCTAGTAGAGTAGTGTTTGTGTTTTTACTGCCAGTGCAGGTAAATTTAGGCAGGCCTAGCTGTGAGCTAGAATATTCTTGTAACATTCGTACAATGAAAAATGTTGAATTAAATTCTACTAGTGTATACCCAGCTTACCTCTCAAAGATGAAGGATGGACTGGTTCACTACAGTAATACCTGGATGAAAAATCTGAAGCTTTCAGGAGATAGACTATGCACCCTGTGTGCAATTATTTTCATGTCTAAGTTGCACAGGAGTGTGCATTTAAAGAGACCATGTCACCAACTTAACAAAATGCAGATAAAAGCACAGAACAATCAGATATTATAATTGCTTACTTGCAGCATTTTTCCTTTCCATAAGCACTACTAAACTTGTTAGCAAATTTGATTGCTTCAGGAAGAGTAAATTCCTTAGCATAGCCCTTTTTTATGTCATGGCCCTCACCTCTACTGAGAGCATCTAATTGCTGAGTATGCTGGCCCAGCTCCTCTGCTCGACCTATTACCTTCCTATATAACCTTTCATGTAGGTGCCAGGGGAGGAGCAAAGGGATATAATATAGAATGTCACTTGAGTGATAGCTCTAAATTTGCTATTGCTGCTGACATAACATCCAAGATGGTGGCAACCAGCAGCAGTTTTAGGGGTTTTGGATGTCTACGCAAGGGATGCTTTTAAATAACAAGCCTAAAATATGGTTCATGCATATATAATTTTATAAGTAGATTCTAGATTTCTAGAATTAATGATCTGGCAACAGGGTCTCTTTAAGGAATTCTTGATGGTGCTCTGTTGTAGGTTGATACCACGAGTTCCCGTAAGAAGTATCCACTTGTCTCAATGCCAAAGTCTTTACTCCTACGCCTAAAAAGTAAACACCACTTTCAGATGGACTCTCCAATAACATCACATTCTCAACTAAATATACCCTTGTAAAAAGATTAAAAAAGATAAAATAACTTGTTTTCATAAAGGTGGCAGCTCATTTGATCCCCTCGCTTGTGGCTGAGACTCGGTGATCAGATAGTCTTTTCCATGCCAGTCCAAACATAAATCGTACCTTTTTTTTTCTTTCCAATCCTAAACACATTAAGACTCCAAATAAAAAAAAGGAACTTTAAAGTGGATTTCGATTACTTTTGTCAATCAAGAACGTTATTACTAAGCAAGTTTAGGCAGCGCTTCTTAGGTATATCGCCCTTCCAAAGTCAACATTTGAAAAGTAAGTCAATCCCAAATGAAGCAAGTGGCCAAAGCAAGCATAGGCAACGTATAGCTGTGTGATAGGAATGCAAAAGATACTGAGTCCTACAGAAAGGCCTATCATGGGGCAAATAATGTGTATCAAAAACCAAGAACAAAAATGTAATGTACTTTATTACAGCTTACTAGTCCCTAGATACGGTGGCTACAATATTTTTTTTCAGGTTTTTCCCCTATAATATTTACCTGAGGATCTTGCAAATAGCTAATTTCCTGTATCCAATCTATCTATATAGGGAGCCATGGTGGTTTCTTAGGCTGCAATTTACACATGCCTTTGTTCCAAAAGCCCCTAATATTTACCTGAGGTCCCTCTAGCTCCAGTGATGTTGTAGGAATGTCACGGCCGCCCGGGACTTCCCTCCTCATTGGCCAAGACAGCAGCGCTCCCGCTGCTGTCAATCATAGTCAGTCAGCCAATGAGAAAAGAAAGGGGGTGGGGCCGGGCAGCAGCTCCATGTCTGAATGGATACAGGGAGCTGTGACTCGGCTCGGGCACCCCTGTTTCATCAGATTAGGCGAACCATCAGAATTAGTAATGGAAGTGACGTTCCGTCACCGCCATATTGCTACCCCAGTCACTCGTCCACAGTAATGATACAGTGAGAAAGTGGCAAGCGGACATTTACTAACACCCACCGGAGTCATGCATTTCACACTTATTTTTAACAGTAAGCAGAGTTTATATAGTGAAATACAGTATTTTGAAATCTGTCTGACTGTTTAAATGTTGAATTTTCAAAGCAGCGGCCATCCTGCTGATCTCACAGGTTTGCTAATATGACAGAACACCGCTGTTTTGAAAAATCAACATGAAAACAGTCTGAGGGATTTCAAAATGATGAATTTCACTATATGAGCTCAGTTTACTGTTAAAAATAAGTGTGAAATGCAATAGTCCGGTGGGTGTAACAAGATGCCCGCTTGCCGCCTTCTCACTGTATCCTTACTGTGGACGAGTGTGGGGTGTAGTAAGATGGCGGCGACAGAACATCACTTACGTTACAAAATCTGACGGGTCGCCTAATCTGACGAAACACCCCCAAGCTGCTTGCTGTGGGGGCACCCAACAAGAGGGAGGGGCCAGGATCACAGAAGAACCCAAGAAGAGGAGGATATGGGCTGCTCTGTGCAAATCCACTGCAACAGAGCAGGTAGGTATAACATGTTTGTTATTTTTAATTAAAAAAATACGACACTTTACAATCACTTTAAATAGTATTTTTAACAGCCTAAAAGGGAGCATATAAGACAAGTTCATTGTTACAAATGTGTAAACTACACAGACCATTATACATACCTCCCAACATTTTGAGATGGGAATGAGGGACATCTACTAGCAAACGTATGTGGGCATAGGACACACCCCCCTGCCACGCTCCCTTAAAGGAAAATAACCCCAAAAAAAAAGGATAATTAAATCCACAAGTGCTTTTTTTTTAGCACTACTATTTCTTTATATTGGCTTTTTAAAATTTACAAATGCAGCAATTTAGAAATTGAATGAAAGGTTTAGCACTGGGAAACACTTTTTGAAAGATAAAAAGTGCATTTTATACACAACTATATAGATCAGACCAAAGTGAGGGACAAATGAGGAGGAAAGAGGGACAGAGGGATATTGCTCCAATTCAGGGACAGTCCCCCGAAATCAGTGACAGTTGGGAGCTATGCATTATAGCATAACCAGTTACCAAAGTCATAATGCATATTTACAAATGAAGGCATTAAAATTGGCTTCACTACATAATCAGATATTGTAATTCAAGTGTTGTTGCTTTATGGCACCGGGCACTGGGTTTTGGAGAACTGGGTTTTGTCTCAGGCGTCTGCAGACTCACTTGTGGATCTATTGTTACACTGGATCATCTGCAATGAAATCGTAGGCTTTATCTACTCCATCTGAAAAAAGAAATGTGTTTGTTTTGATTAGGCACCAATTTTTCAATTGTCTGCTAGCCACGCGGCTATATTCCTATTCACTCTGTGCCTTCTGTGCCATGGGGACCTATGAAGTCCTGTGTGAGTCTCTACAACGGGCGTACTCATGCTCTGTACTACAACTCCACATGCAACTGTTCAGAGCAGCACACACAGCCAGGGCAAGAGAGACACAGAGCAAAAGCATTGCCTTTCTTCCACAGCAGTTATTGACAGCAGCTCTGTGTCGCTCTCAAGCTGGCTGTGTATGCAATTTTTTGAGTGGCTGTACCTAGAGGTACAGTACAGAGTGGAAGAGCGCACATTGCAGAGACTCACAAAGGAATCCATAGGTCCAGGCAGCACAAGGGGCACTGAGAGAAAGGAAACATAGGAGATGATTTACTAAAGCCAAATAGACTGTGCACTTTGCAAAGTGCAGTTGCACTCTGCAAGGGCAGTTGCTCCAGAGCTTAGTAAATGGGGTAAAGATTCACTTTGCAAAGAACACCCAATCACATGCAAGGGAAATTTAAAAAAAACTGTATTTTTGCTTGCACATGATTGGATGATGGAAGTCACAGAACTTCACCTCATTTACTAAGCTCTGGCGCAACTGCTCTTGCAGAATGCAACTGCACTTTACAAAGTGCATAGTCTATTTGCCTTTAGTAAATCAACGGTCAGGGGACAATTGAAAAAGGAGTCTCTTAGAATGTAATGTAAAAAAAAAATGAATTGTGTGTGAGCTACGTTACTTTTATCTGTTTAAGGGAAAAAATGCCACTGTAACTATAACCTTTCATATAAATGGACATAAAAGTTGAAAAAAAAACAAAAAACTTTTCTTTTACCCTTTATTATAATTTTATATCATGAGCTTTTATTTTAATGTGAATCTTAAAGTACGTCTTGGTATATCCTTTACATTTCTCCAGGCTTGGTATTTTAAATTTTTTATTGTTGTATTAAATGTAATGATTTTTTTACTCTCAAAGTTTTTATTGTTATCAAAAACCAAATAAAACAAAATATCACATACAGTCGATGCAAAAAGGCGAGTTACATAGCGCGAAAACTAAACTTAAGATAAATTGCTTCTAATAGGCATGGCATTGGTGTATTCCATGGCATATTTGAAAAGCCACCTGAGGTATGCTGAAAATGCCAAGACCGAGGCTCTCTAGGTGTTGTCTCGTGGTACTCGTGCCTTGCGATTCCTGGTTCCAGATGCCCTGGGAAGCTCCCCCGATACCCCTAAAGGGATCAAACTGTGCCGGGACAGCCCCCCCCCCCCCGAGACCCCTGGAGCAAGGTAATTTCCAATGGGAGGCATAAAGCACCACGTGTGTTAAATTGAAAAGTGCGCTCAGCCTAAGTGTCCCCAGGAGGTGGTTTTAACCCTTGAATCTGGGGGCTCTTGTACTTCACTGATAAACTGTACATATCATATGGCCACATTATGCCTACATGAGGTGGGTCCAAAAAACAAAAATAGAAGAGGAAGAGGAGAGGGGGGAGAGGAGGGGGGATGAGGACAAAGAGCCATTCGACAGGTAGTGGGTTGGAGATAAAGTGTAAATGCTTACTGGTTATGTTTGTATTCCAGGGATAAGGGAGATACCCACGTGATTGGCCCAGGGTTCCCAGGTGGACTCGAACTGTATTTTCGAATCTAGCAGAACACTGGCCAACTTCTTTTGGGACATCACCCAAGAAATTTTGCGCTTGGCAGATGTGAAGGATTAAATGTAATGATTTTTAGATGATTTACTAGAGAAAGCTGTCCATGGCTCACTGCTATTACTCTTAACAGCAATTTAGATATCAGCCACATAAAATATTTGTAATTTTCAGTTATGCTGGCCATACGCAGGTCGAATTTCAAAAGAACTTTCTTTCGAAAATCTTATGTAAGAATTTTCGTACGAATTTCGCACCATTAGTGGGCTGCAGCAACGGCCGATTTTCGTGCGGCCATCGAATTTTAATAATCGGACATGTTGGAAATTTTTCGAAAAAACAAATGATTTTCTAATCAATGATGGGAGAATCGTGCAAGAAATGTAATCGAAAAAGAAATGCGCATGTGCAAGAAAAGAAAATTCCCGGAAAGAAAAGAAGATTCCCAGACACGAAAATTATTTTCTGTAGGAACATGAGGTGAAATTGAAGGTTTGGTTGGTCGAACTTCGAAATCAATGGTGGCCCCATTGAATCACAAAACGCACAAATTTTTGGATTTTCAAAAGAAAGTTCTTTCGAAATTTGGCCCGTGTATGGCCAGCATTAGTCTGTTTTCAGAGTCAGTTGATTTATAGACTTTTATTGTGAGAAAATACAGTAAAGTACAACAATTGTACATCACTACAAACATGGAGGCAGAGCCTGTGTATATAATGAGCAATTATGCTTGCAGCCATGAACAAGTATAATTACAAATTACACATTAAAAAAAAAATGAAAAAAAATAACATTTAGATAATAAGTTGATTATCTTTTTTACATTAAGCTGCCTCATTTACATGATATTTTCCTTGGACAGTATTGAAAAACAATACATTTCCTTTACAATGTCTTCAAAAAATGCAAAAAATGCTAACTAAATAATGTGTGAGTGTAACACAGCTATCAATGTACCCACCACAATGCTTCAATCTGCTTTTCTCTCCAGAAAAATAGAACCATATTTGTTATTAACCACTTCAGCCCCGGACCAATTGGCAGCCAAAGGACCAGGCCCCTTTTTGCGATTCGGCACTGCGTCGCTTTAACTGACAATTGCGCGGTCGTGCGACGTGCTCCCAAACAAAATTGGCGTCCTTTTTTTCCCACAAATAGAGCTTTCTTTTGGTGGTATTTTATCGCCCCTGCGGTTTTTATTTTTTGCGCTATAAACAAAAATAGAGCGACAATTTTGAAAACAATGCAATATATTTTTTTTTTCCTCAGTTTAGGCCGATACGTATTCTTCTACATATTTTTGGTAAAAAAAATCGCAATTAGCGATTATTGATTGGTTTGCGCAAAAGTTATAGCGTTTACAAAATAGGGGATAGTTTTATAGCATTTTTTTATTAATATTTATTTTTTTACTAGTAATGGCGGCGATCAGCGATTTTTATTGTGACTGCAACATTATGGCGGACACATCAGACATTTTTGACACATTTTTGGGACCATTGTCATTTATACAGCAATCAATGCTATTTAAATGCATTGATTCCTGTATAAATGACAGTTGTAGTGAAAGAGTTAACCACTAGGGTGAGGGGAGGGGTTATGGGCTGTGACGTGTGTGGGTTTTTTTACATTAGGGGGCGGGGCTGACGTCTGACGTCATTGATCGGCTTTCCCGATGACCGGGAACAGCCGATCAATGACAGGCAGAGTAGGAAGCGCGGGGAGAGGTTTGTTTACACAAACCTCTCCCCGTTCTTCAGCTCTGTGAGCCGATCGCGGGACACCAGCGGCGATCGGGTCCGCTGGTCCCGCGGCCGGGGTCACGGAGCTCCCGACCGGGTCGCGAGCGTGCCGCTGGCGGCGCGCGCGCGACCCACGGGCAGGCATTTAAAGGGCGACGTACAGGTACGTGATTTTGCCTGCCCGCGCCATTCTGCACACGTATATGTGCATAAGGGGGTCGGGAAGCGGTTAAGGTATCATCTGGTATCAGCATAGGAAAGATTCAGTATTTTCTGTAAAATGCTAAAGAAAAGTCAGTATTAGTACTTAAATTGCAGAA